>BJKM01000002.1:380000-980000 GCA_015082035.1 Chaenogobius annularis
AAATGACTGCAATTTTCTCATTTCTATTCACACCTAATACACATGCTTGCTTGATATGCTACTTTTTAATATTCTTCCATGATTCTGTCCAACAATAATGAATATAAGAAACACGCCAAATTGAATCACCAAACACACAGCTTGCTTCCATACTAATGTTTATAGAGGGATATATTTGAGATGGTTGTTTTCGATTAAATTCATTTTGGTAATTGACTGAGGTGAGATTGAATTGATCCTGTCCTTGTCCTTGACACAGTGTTTTCGTTTAGTGATCGTTTTAGCAGAGCGGGAGATAAATCCACTGTATAACGATCAGTCTTCTGACCCCAGCATGGCTGAGAATAGGAATAGAGCTCACAAACATAATTCGCCTGGTTGCCTTCCCCGGAGGCCTCCATATTATAGCACAGAGTTAGACCTGTTCCCAATTTGCACGAGGGTGAGGTGAAAATGAACCGCATGAATCATACACCTGATGATGTAGACACCTGGCTTGGTTACTGCGGAAAGAAAAATGAATATGAACAAAGTCACATATTACTGTAGCAATAGATTTTACTGCATCCAATTTGTTAAGTCTGCAAGTTACTGCAAAGGCTCAAGTACGTGCCATCATCAGAACAACTACACTCACTGCAACACATTCAAAAAGTGTCTGTTTTTAATGAGTCTGTAAAAAAGTTCAATGTTTTTTCTTTTTTTATTCTTTCAAAATATTTCTCAATAAAATAAAATTGTACACTTTTTATACTGAATATTTGCTCCTTAGTGGTAAGTGAATCAGATCAATTTATCTCTACTGGAATGTGGAACAAAAAAACATAACTCGTCACCGACCGTTTGATCAGCTTCGCCATATTTGAAATGTATTGACACCTTCCTTGTTCTTTATTCTACTTCAAATGATTCTTCTTCATGTTTGTTTCAGAAGTCTCTGGTGGCAAAAATAAAATGAAAAATCGTCCATGTTTCACGTAGAAAACTATGTGCATGCAACGCTGTGTTAATGCTGTGTGGGAAGAACCTAATGGGGTAGAACAAGAAAATATCTTGCTATCACGAGAGATATAAAAAAGATGAAGTTAAGTCCACTGGTCACCATTTGTTCTTCTATATCCGATCGAGCTATTGCAGTCCTCATGTACCACACCACGAGCTGCTAGTGAGATCGCATATCAAGGTAATTAGACTGAGAATTTCATAATTGGCTCTGTAGCTCTTGGTGAGCGCTAGAAATCTGAGCAATGCAAACAAAAGGAGTGAAAACAAGACTAGATTTCCAAAGCATCTGTCTACCCTTTCCACCGAGACGCTGTGGGGTGAAGACCTCTTGAATAGTGTCATTTGATTCAACCGCCATATGGAAAACATCTAAGGTATGTATGTCCTAGCAGTCGCGTGTGTTATGCTTGCGTGCACTGGTCCATGGTGAGAATTTTCATCACAAAAGATTACCAGTGCCGTCTTGTGCTGGCCTAGTTTTTGCTTTGTAGACTTTTTCTGCAGCAGTCCCCAGACCAAAATAGACGGTGACAAAAAGAATACGACTTTTTCTCTGCTAAAGGTTTATGCCACACGTTAAACAGAGCAATAATTCACGAGAACTTGAAGAACAGCACCCACAACATATTTAGCCCATTTTAGCTCACTCAAAACAAAGCACTGTTTTAAGCATTTGTCTTTAAGCAATGGATGTACACACTTGGAGATTAAGCAGGAGTATGGAGTTGGAAATACAGCCCGACATCAAAAAATATATATTATATTATGAATGGTAAGTCATATACAGCATCAGTGGTTTAGATCAGTGTAAAAACAATTTATCAACAATTGTCCAATAAAGTTCATTTGGGCATTCTGATAATTTATTTGAATAGTTCTTTTTTCAGACCAGATCAATGTAAAAGAGAGAACCACATTATTGAATGGGATACAGCGAACATCATTGGGACAGAGGACAGCAAACATTGTCGCTGGATAAAGGAGGCAAATGAAATATGGATATTGTCCTAAAGAAGTCGGACTGCAACTGCTGTGTAAATCAACTGACAAGACACGCCACAGCAACATCATGTGACAAACTCTGGTCTGTAAACCAATGACCACTGAACATCTGAAACTTTTCTCACGATCTAATTTCATGATATAGGACTGCACAATACCTGTGTAAATTATAAACATTTTAACTTTCGTTTATTTTTAATGTGAGATATACTACTTTGGTGTGTCGTCAACTGTGTGTATTTGTTCCATTCATTTATACTTATTGTGTTTTGGGGGTTATTGGCAGGGAGCTGGTTCAGCATTGCCTCAACACATTCAGATCATAAAGTCACTGTGGACGGTGCCTCTAGATTTGGAGACGCAATATTTCTCTCTTTTCACAGCTTGTGCTCGTTTAAGAATGATCCACTTCCTCCTCCGGTCTGTTGCCCCGGAGACGAGAAGCTAGCCAACGGGATGACCTTAACGGGCTCCTCTTTCTTACAGTGTCTGTCCAAGGTGTTGTAGAACTGAGGCCGGTTTGTTCCTTTGTCTAGATCATCGTTTCTTTTGGGCACGGATCGACCCAGAGTGTGCCGACCGTCCATGAGCCCAAAGCTGACCAGGTTTGCTTTGGTGGCTCCGCGAGGGCAGCTCTGGAAGCCGAACGAGTGCAGCGGGTTGGGTACAGAGGTGCCGATGGAGGTGGGGGTGGAGGCTGGGGAGCCGCTCACAGGGCTTTGGAAGTGGGCCAGAGCGGGGGGCATCCAGCAGCTGTCGGAATGGCCCAGGATCAGACACTCCTGGGTGCAGGTCTCAGAGGCTTCGGTCAGGGCTTTCTGCAGGTTCACCTCGATGGCTGGAAGAGGAAACAAACAGACAACCTGGTTACTCCAAACAGAAATCATCTTGACAAGGCACAAATTATAAGATTAGGCAATGCTTTCAAAGCGTTTGTCTTTATTAAAAAAAAAAAAATCGAGTCTAGAAATTGATGATGTCCACACTTTGAAGACAGGGACATCTTTTGCAGTGTAATTTTTTTCAACTGAAATATTCTTTGTGGCTGATTAAAACAATAAAAAAATAAAACAATTTAAAAAAAGCATAAATGATCCAAGTTCTGCTTTTCAATCCCAGTGTTGGTTTGGTACCAGAACTAAACTCTATGTCCAAGAAACAGGTCTTTACATGATACAATTACATTATAGTTAAAATAAAACTAAAATTATATTATGCATTTAGTTGACTAAACTAGCAATATATTTTTATTTTCGACTTACAATAAACAGAAATATTTTACAATATCTTGTCTGTAACAAAAACATATTCTATTAAAAATAAATACACTAATTAAAATGTTAAATGAACACTGATTTTTTTCTTTATTAGTTAGAAGGGAAAAAAAAGTGTATGGCATTGACGTTTTATAACAAAAGTATTTTATGTCATATTTGTATTGGGATTTAGTTGCCGTCTAAATTTGTATTTGTATTGAAAAGTACCCATCCTGTTGCTTTGTGAAGGGGCTGCAAATGTATGTGAAATGTATGTAAGTTGTAACAGCATCAACAAAAGCATAGGCAGATCAAATGGAACATAGCACACTTCAAAGCTGTATTTTTTTGGTTACAGAGTGGCAATAAAAACACACTGAACTCATAAATCTTAATGTAAGCAGACGAAAGTTGTCGCCTTATCAGTGTTTGACCCACTAAATGTCAACCTTTTAGCAACTTGAAAGTCGATGAAAATGATAAATGTTTTATTTCATCTTGTAATGAGAAAACAGCAGCAGAGCATTTCATCCCCATTGCTATTCCCATGACTCTTTCTGTTTACCTACAATATGCAATGAATTCCCTATAGCTTAATTAGGATGAAAAAAAATTTCTGTGTTTGTGTCATAGACCAGCTTTACGGCGGTAAATATTTAATGAGTGACTTAACACAGCTTTGTTGAGTTTGATCACTGTTGGAGCAGATCTCTCAACTTGTTTGATCTCTTAGAATTCAAAATGTATTTAGTCCAGAAGTTCAAATTATATTTTGTCTTATCCAGGTATAGCTTCATGCAACCTTGAATGCCAATGAGGAGTTTCATGGACAGGGAAAAAAAAAAAAAACAAGTAAATGAAGGAAAAAAAAAAAAAAAAAAAGTAAATGAAGGAAGAGGCGGCTAGGCAATGCTAAACACTCAAACTATCTTATCTCATTATCTGCTCACTGACATCACGTGTGGAATGAGTCTGGACTGAGGCCTCAGCGTTGAGCCAATAAAGCCTGTCAAGCCACACAATTAGAATGTAAAACAGTATGCACCAAGGCAACCAGGAGCCTGCAGTTTTCTCCTTCATGGCCCCCCCCCAAAAGAACGAGTGCTCACCATTCAACATCACATTGCTCTTCTAGGCCCCTGCTTCAAGCTGTCATGTAGAAATTATTTAGTATATTTGCATAAGTAAGAATGCTCTAAATAATTAAACATCTTTAGACCCAAGTGCTGGGACAGCCAGTTCTTTCACACGAACCACTTCAACAAGACGACAGTATAATTTTGGTGCTAAAACATTTGTGAAATCTTTCATTGTTTGGCCGACAGCAAAATTTACTTTGGAAAATATTCAGTAAAATGCAAATATACACAAAATATAAAACGTTGCAAATAAGTATTAATGAGGTGACCATTTTAAGACAACTAATAGCTCATTTTGCATTTATTGCATCAATGTGCTTCTAAAAGTTCCAGAAACATTGTGTCTTCTATGTGCCTAGTTTTCGTTTTAAATTGAATGAAAACTACTTTTATTTTTTATTTGGATAATTCTAACATGCAATTGTAGCAACAATCAAAACCTCACAAAATTTGCAATGGAATGATTTCCAATCCAAAATAATATCTTTTTTAAAGCACATCGTTACTGGAGCATCATGGGAAGTTCTGCAGAACACATGCAATTGCACTAATTTACATATAACATATGCCTTTACATATGTTATATGTAAAGATGTTCTATATTTACACATTATTGGACTTACATTTTAATAACAGATGCTATCCAAGTCTTTTAATGGTTTTAACAGTCTGGCTTCCTCATTCCTACATAGAACAGTCATGCACTTTTTTGGTACAAGAGCAGATTGCACAGCGTCAACTTTAATTATGAGAACGGTGAGAAAATGTACAGCCCGATATAAATCGTGAGGATATATTTGGAAAGCCCGAGTGCAGTCAAATCTGTCCCTTCCATATTGAAGCTGAGCCTTGGAGCCGGAGTGCATAAATCCCCTGGGCGGTAAACGTGTCGCCTTTCAGAGGGTCACTAACTTCATTAAGGCAAAAATGGATGCAGCTTCCCCTTCTCTGAGCTGGCACAATAGACCTGAGCCTGGGCTGGGGTCGTGTGATGACTCGATAATCTCTTCAAGTTATTGTCACATTTTTGAGAGCAGATTTAAAGCTTGTGTTTGATATACAATTTTTGATTGGAAATTGATTAAAAGCGAAAGAGGAGCGTAAAGGGACTGTAGCTTATGTAACGTGCCTTATGAAATTAAAACACGATGGTAATGAAACATCAAAGAATTATGCATTATGCAACTCTACACATTCATTTAATTATTTGTTTATTTGACAGGGACAGGGTGTTTTCATCTGTTGAGCCAAAGCAGAGGTTAAAACTGTCTAATTAATCATTAAAATCTTAAAGTCACTGCAGACGATGCCTATCAGGAGCTGCACTTTTTATCTCTTTTTAAAGTGGGTGTGCATGTAAGAACAACACAAACAAACAAACAAACAAAACAATAGTATTCAAAGGTCAAATATTTCTGATATTAAAGCTTTAGTCTTTTTTATATATAATGTGTCCTTGCAAACATTCAGTCATTCAGGCACATTCTTTCTATGTTAGTATTTCATGGTTGTGCTCTAAAGTTGTTTATATCCTATTTTCGGTTTAGTAGCAAAACAGCTTTCTCTTTCTCTGAGCACAATAGACCCTCTCCAAGCCTCTTCAAGTGCCTTTTCTGCTCTAGATGTCTTTTCAGAGCAAGTAGATCCTCCTGCATTTTTTTGATGAGCTAACACTATTACTATGGACATTTTATTCAACAAGCATTCAAGCCTATACACGCAAACATCTTTGGCACTTTCCTCCATTTCAACTTTAACCGAACAGTACAGCCAAAGGTGAGAGTTTCTTCTCAAGCTACTTCAACTCTGTGTCAAGTGTCTCCAAGTTTTGTATTCACTATTACACTTCCAGCCTATCCACAAAAGAAACCGGACTATTTTTCTATTCTGGTGGGATGGTTTGGATATGCGGCAGCGGGGTTTTTTGGGCAGGTGCGAGCGCTCCCTGAGTGATGTCGCTGACAGCTAAAGCTAGAGGTATAGTGGCTTGTGATGGCACCACTGTCTTTTTGTATTCAGGGGAAACAATCGTACCCCGCGGAGCTTTCTGGAGGAATCACACATCACTGACGCCTCAGATCCCCCGAAATGGCACAAAACATCCCCTTTGTAAGTTCCTATCAAGAGCATTTGAATGGCAGCAGACGGTTTTCAAAATGTGGTGTAGGTATCACCTGAGGGTACTGTGGTTGTGTTCCCTGTGGCCTTTTAAGTTTCTGAAAGTTTGGATTTATTTATAAAAAGCTATGGTCAGTTTAGCTCTGTTTTAATTTGGTTAGTTCTTTCAACCTATATTGATTATCTGATTTGCCCTATTGTACGTCTTCATGGGTCGATATGTTTGGTCTGGTAGTAATTGACACTGCAGTCCAACTATGTACTCAACAAGATTTCTAGTCCAGAACACCTCTATGACTTTTTGCTTCATAGTATGTTATTCTATTAACCGTGTTCCTCTGTACAAATCCCGCTGTGGCATAGTTCATGGCTTGGACGTGAGCTTGCTAACTTGTGGTCATACCCAAGGTCGACACCAGAGGTACCCTTCAGCATTCCGCTTCTGCTACATCCACACATCCTTTGGCCAGGCACACTTCAAACACCTCTGCATCCACCTTCACTTGACCTTACATCTCTGCACTCAAACGGAACAGCTTGTACCAGCGCTGCACAAACCCAAGTACAGTATGAGAATGGTACAGATGTAATGGAACAAAGACCATGGGGGTGACTGGCAAAACAAAATACACTACTTGAACTGTAGTTTGTCGTTTCTGATGACTCATTCAGAAATTAAATGTATTGCTCTACTTTGCTAAAGCCATGATAAGGTGTATTGTTGACTCTAATTTGGCAATAGGGTGAGCAGTTATTACTGCGTGGGTCTTATACACCACTGTCTGTGATGTCTTAAAATTAAAAATAAGCAATAAAATTAAAAATATATAAGGGACAACACTGTGTAAACAAACAAATGCATAAATGAATAAATAGGTACTCACTTGTTAATGGCAATTAGAAACAATTTCTAGTTTCCTTGACTACATTTTTAAAATAACGAAGCAACCGGTGCTGTGGTGTCTCCACTGCAAACGCTCTATCGCAGATTAGATGTGACAGAATTTCTTGTTTGCATTAATGACGGGTGTACTGCTGGAATAATAAGATGTAATGTTTTCAGTCTTGCCCCAAACTGCTGCATGCTAATAGTGTGATTACTGTATACAAATGTATTTCAACAAGGTAATATCATAATGATTAATAATACTGGTAATGCATAATTCATACAAAATAAACAACAATTTAAAAACATCACAGTAAAAGCTGTTTTGTTATTGCTTCTTGCAAATCTAATTCTATTATGTTTGGAGGCCTCTAAGTTTCAAATTCTGGCTCACAAAACAGTGATGCACATTATGTGCCTGATTAGCATTATTTACCACTGACGCTGAAGATGTGACAGTCGATATATTAAAGATGATATTTACTGACAAAGCTAGTTACATCTTGATGAGCTTCACATTAACGTTCGCACACATATCCCAATCCGAGCTATTATTCCAGCGTGCACATGCTCATTATTGCTAATTAAAAGGATAATTGCATGCATCTAGGACGTTAAATTCCTCTAGCAACTATCAAGACGGTGGACCCAGCCGTGACTCATCCAGCAGGGTTAATTGGTGCACCCTTTCCGGATCTTTACTTGCAAATCTATGCATCAAACTACTGCCATCATGTTGTTTCCTTTAGAGCCATATTAGCCTACTGAAAAGGCCAGGTGCAGTCTTTTATCTCATATTAGGAAGCTTTTGTGTGGAGTTGTGTGACCATAATTCATTAATTATTTGTTATTGTACATTATTTAAGGGGAAACCAAATTATACTTGGACCAGCCAGTCCCAGTGAAGCCAAAACTATTGACATCTAGTGTAAATCACACACTGCCTGTCTCCATTTGAAAATTATAGTCTCAAATAACAGTGTATTAAGGTAAAACCTTTCACGGCAATTTGTATACATATCCATGTACTACGCAGCCATGCTTGTTGTTGATGACAGCACCGGTTTTGTCTTTAGCTTTGTTTGTTTTTTCTTCTGAAGTGAAACAGAACAAGCATAACTTCTTTGCACAAAAACTTTTGAAAATGGTTCAAACATTGAACTTATCTACATTGTTTCTCACTTTAGGGTATTTTTTACAGTTTTGAATATCTATGTCCCGCTGTTAAGTTTGATAGACTTTGACACGTTATCGAACACTGTTGCTGCTCATTGTTTCTCTTAAGAAGCTTAACAACCATACAAGTTTTTACTTGTCATAACTTTTGGAAAAGTGCAAAAGTCCACAAATAATGCAAGTAATAACTAGGCTGCAAAGAGAAAACAAAGGCAGCCTGATAGCACCTGCAGCTCTTTGTGTTTTAGTGTCAAAAAAACAGAAGGCACTGCCAAAAAATAATAGAGAAAGTAAAAAGTCATGATGTAGTTGTTTTCTGACTTTTCTGCACCCTGGTAATTAAAAAGGATACGGTGCAAAGAGTGGAGAGGGGTGTGGGTGTGTCTCTCATTTTGACTGGCGCAAGTCCAGAAGATCCTAAGAATCCAGAGAAAACGCTTTCAAACAAATAGAATATCAGTTGAAATAATTGGGTTTGTAATTACCAAGACCTTATCAGCGCAGCGAGTGCTATACCCTCCAAACCCACAATCTGGATAAGCAAATGGATGGCCATTAATAATAATAGCACTATTAACACTGCTTGATGTCGGATGGAAAAGCAAGATGCCATTACTTTCATCACATCTTGGGCAATCATTATTTGAAGGATAGACTAATGCCTCACTTTCCCTGAATCCCAAAATAGAATCCTCCTGCCTAGAAGTATTTCATCATCTTTTTTTGCTTTAAAGATGCATAAGACGATCTGACTGATTCAAAAGTTTTATAGTGCGTGCCCATGCGAGGCTATGTAAATTCAGGCCAGACTCCAGCGAGGAAACGTAAGGGCATACGTTATAATCATGAAAAGCAGTAGAGCTGAATTAGGAATAGGCAAGAAGTGTGACTTATCTGGGATAAGGCTGGCTCTGCTGCGGGGAGAGAAAATGAACTTTTTACACTGTGTCAGAGCGGGCTGTTATTTGGATTTCTTTACTTTTATCAGGGTTACAGTATAATCTCTGGAGACAGCTAAAAGAGCTGTCATTGTCATTGCTCACAAGGGCACCTGGAGAGAGGTAAATAATTCTCTAGGGCAGGAGAAAGTCAGCGAGCTACATAGGAGGCAGAGGTCAACTTAGGTCACTGCTACTGTGTGAAATACCACTGTTGTTCAAACTTTTATATGCTCTTATTTTTATTATTCAGGCCCTTCTTGCCCTCCAACAGTAACGTAGATACAAATCCAAAACTAGATCTCTTTTCTGCTGCTTTCACCCCTTGATAAAAGATGTGGGTTGCGTGAGGAAATTCTGTTGCCGTGGTAATTGCAGCAGCCATCTTATAATTGTAGGAAAAGTGACAGTGTTCCTATTAATTCAGAAAACGAATTATGAAATTAATATTCATACTGGTCACTATGGTTTGACATAGAAAATGTATATTCAGCCTGCAGGTACTGCACTGGTATATTTTGTGCTTTTTTTTGCTGCGTTCCAGGCGTCAGAGATCAGTATTCAGTCATGTTTTCTCTAAGTTTCTGTGTTCCAGTTGTCAATTCGGAAAAATAATTACCAGTATATTACAATTACGACTCAATCACGTAATAAAAACAATGAAAGCGATCAAAATGAATGGACCTGCCAAAAAGTAGGTCCATTTAAGGTAATCCATTGACCAGGGCATTATTTTTACATTTCCAGTTTATAAAACAAAGTGCGAAAGAGTGAATTTCTACTTTTGTTTTAATTAGCTCTGTGCAGCCGTTAGCAACATTAGCATAACTGCAGAAGCTCAGACGCGGCGCAGGGGGTTCACAAACAGTGTGTCGACAGTAGAAGGAAAATAGAGGTAAAATAACATGGCTGCTGGAACTGGAGTTGCTTGTTACCATTACAAATATTTCTGTAGTTTTATTACACTTCATTGATATCGGGTACATGCCTTGAAACTTGCGACCCTCTTTGAGGAAACATTCAAAATGCCACATCTTTTAAAAAACTCTGACATAATCACACAAGTCAGGGTCCCTTTGAAAGACATTATAGTCCTTACAAATTCAATTACCTTTTATTAACAGAAGCTCAAGTGTGAAGTTACCTTTACTCACTTTATCGTACTGTATACAGACTCAGGAAATATAAAGATAAGATAGAAATTTATATTCGGCCATCGTTGTGTGAAGGGGCTTTTATCACCAGCACTCTCTCTATGGAGATGTTTAACTGTATTGAAGCATAGGGGCACTTTTAGTTAACCTTTTGTGTTCAATAGATTTAAATGGTAAAACATGCATCAACGTGTCGGTCAGGGAATCTATTGCTTTTCTTTTACGAATAGCGAACATATAACAGATGGCCTTTTTCACTCAAAGCACTGTGACGTTAGATAAGAGCTGGAGCAAGGTTGTCCACACATATACTCTAGACTAATTACTTCTGATGCATTCACTCAGATGGTTCCTGACAAACGGTGAGTCTCTCAGCCACATACGTATTTATCAGCACTTGTGGGACACGTACTGTTCTCGGCCTGTAATCCATCTACCCTTGTCTCCTACGCCGACCACTTTTGCTTTTTTCCCAGCGCTTGACCCATTGTAACTGAAAGTAATTGCGGGCAGAAAACAACATCTAATGATTACTTTATCTTGGAGTCAGAGAGAGAGAGTGAAAAGTCACAGACAGGTACTCTCGCGCGAGGAGGAGGCCCTTTTTGTTCTCGACACACAATTTCAGACAACAAAGAATATTATTGACTAGTCTGAGATTAGAACACCAAAACAAATAACAAGAAAGCACGGAGAGAGGACAAAGTGCACAAAGAAAAGAAAGGATACCTCCAACAGCCGTGGTGCCAAGTACGAGCTACTCCTTTTTGTTGCCATTGATTAAAAGCATGTTGCAGGGTTGAGGTGGCAATTCCTTTCACGAGGAACACAAACAAAATGTAGAGGTAAATTAATGTAAATGTCTGTTCTAGCTACAGTCACCTTTGTTGCCAAAAAACCTGAGCTTCTCATACAACATCGCTTCAAAGAAAGTTTGGACAGCATGCAAAGGGTAAATAAGAGAGTGTATGAAGGGTCTTACTCAAAAGCAAAATATGTTCAGAATGTGGCAGACAATCTGAAACCCAAACATCAACAAACCACACCAATGCCGTTTCCATCAATGCAGCTCCAAAAGTGATTTCTGTTGTGACACTTGACTTCTGCGGTGCGTGACATTGGTTGATTACACCGTCTTCATTATGTGCCGACTCTTATTGGGCGTCCCCAGCTGAGGACAAGACGCTGGTGTCACCATCAACACAATCAGAGCCGGCCAAATACGCAGCGTGGGCCAAAGAGGTGCAAACACAGTGACAATCTGCAATCAGCCATCATCACCACAACAAGACACACAGAGAAAGAAACAGGCCTTGATGGGGGGTTTCGGGCGCAAAAAAAACAAGCATATGCATTTTAAAGAAGCTCCCACTGGATTGGACAATGAGCGCTCCAGCCTGCAGTCTTTTGCTTTTCAGAATGTCATAAAAAGGGTTGTATGATCTACGTACAAATGTAATACAATTAGGTAAGAGCAGTATGTACTTATACACAGAGCGACTGCGGGTTCTAATGCCAGTTTGCTCTTCTTCTCCCTTGTTCAAATGTATGTCACTCAAAATGTTGCTGTACTAATAACAATAACAACAACAGAGTTTGATCTAAACATGCAGAGACAACACAATCACAGGACATACGGACACAACATAAGTGACAATAGTCAACAGAATTTGAAAGAATGAATTTGACAGAATGAAAACCATGATTCAAGAACAAAGAAAAAGAAAAAACAAAACACTACGGTACAGAGAGACTAATACCAACATACCAAACCATCACTTCGACATTGGACATAAGGTTCTACTAGTGCAAACTTAAAAATACATATTCTCCTTAAAAGAAGAATTCAACTGTCAAAGTATTGGAAAAATATATATTTGGAGAATCTATAGTGGTCTGAATAAGCAACTGAAAAATCTTTTTACATGGTGGGCTGATCAGAAAGGTCATTTTATATAGGTGCTGTGTGGAATATGTATTAATAATGTATTATTTAAATAGAAAATACTTTTGTTCATCTTAATTCCTTTTGACCATTTATTGTTTGTTACAGAGGGTTGACAGACTAATAACTTTGTTTGTCTCACTGTATATTATCTGTGTCTATTACCTTCCTAAGCAGCAACTAATTGATCTAAATGTTATTAGAACTGCCACTGACATTCATCTGTAGGTTATTCTCTAAAATAATATAAAAGTGACACATTTCCTTTCTCACCAAATCTCATATTCAAGCACACTTATGTTGATGGTGTTTTTATTTGCCTGGCTGACAGGTTGACAGACCATGATTGACAATATAGTACATGCTATTGTTCTCTATTTATTTGGTAAAATTAGTATTCAGGGTGTTTGTGCAGCTTTTATTTAACATTGCACACGTAATACAAATATAAAATATAAACATTAGTGTGCGGCTTTTAGAGGACTGTAGATCACGGTTAGAACTAAAGTAATACAATCCTACATCACGCTTGCATTACCGTTTATTATTGATTACTCATTGTGGCCTCATGCTATAATTCTGAAATAAACCGAGTCTCTGTGAAGACAAATGTTTCACTCAAAAGCTCAAGTCGTAAAGTAGAAGTTATGTAAATTATGAAAAAGAACAACTGAGGCTAAGAAACTGCTTCACACGATACATATATATTATAAGAAAACCATGAATATACTGTACCGCAAATATGCAACTTCTCCATGCATATGAATAAGATTACAAAAAATTCAATCCATTTAAAATGCATTGCAAATTTATAGATTTCCATATAATATGCAGTCTGGGAGATGGCAATATGGAAAAGAGGGGAACATATTTTGGAATGATTGAAAAAAAGAAATGATTAAGTGGGACCTAGAAAAGCCGTTTGATATTTGCAGGAAGATTGGATTAGAACTATCTAAACAATCATGATTACAGAGGCAATGACTTTGATCTAAAAATGTAAATGTCACTTTTAACACACTAAGCGTCTCCTTTTCAAATACACGCAATTAGAGAATTGAAATTAGAAGGATGAGCTGGTCCTAAAATAATTAGACATGTTGACAAACTGCAAACTACCAAATATTTCCACGAGCCGTAAAAAGATAAATACATGATTAGACCCCAGTTAGGTCTATAATTGTTCGATGTGCTGCAGACAAACTGCAACCACTAACGGCGAGCAACCTCCTGTGTCATGTAACAAGCAAATTCATCACGCTGACCTGCTGCCCCCAATTATTATGGAAAACAAGAATGAATCAAATTAACATTGAAGATGCGCCGCTGGTCCATATAGAGCCCGCGGATGCAGCGCAGGAAGAGAAGCTAATAAACAAGGTGCCACTGCATATGCTATATATCTTGCAGTCATTGATGATTAGCGCTGGTTTCCCTTAGCCATACATTACGGTTATTGCTTCCACAGGCGGGCAGATAGGATACAGAGGATACAGAGAGACAGTGAAGGCCATCGTTCACTCAGGGACCGGCGGGCGAAAAGCACTCAGCAGTACGCCGCAATTTCAGAGCAGGGACAATTTGGAAGCCGTGTAAAATTATAACTGTATTGGAGGAAGACTGACAATTTCTGTGCTGTGTTTTTTCGTAAAAGCGCTGATGACAATAAAAAGCAGCGTTTGCGATAGCTGTAGCTAATGACAAGTCCTCTTTTATTTACAATGGCTTCTGTAAATGATGATGAAGAGATAAAATACCTTAGTCCCAATGATATTACAATGACTCTCACCGTCTGTTATCGGTGTGCAATGTGTGCTTGTCAGCCTTGCCTCACAAGAAGCATATCCAGTATCTCTTTGTATCCTGCCTGACATCTTTTTTTTTTACAACTAGCCTCAATGTCTTCAGCAATTTAAGCATTTGTAGCTCGTCTGTGTATCCGACCTCACGGGTCAAACTTTGCTCTGTGTGCTTGACCTAAAGCCAGTGCGCCGCTCTTTGAACTACAGCTAATGCCCCAGCTGCCATTTTCTAAATACTCTGTGGCCTTTTGTCTGATTTTAAAATCCCAACATTGCAGACAAACTATTCTTCTTTCTACAATACATTATAGCTGCACAAAGATGGAAAAGTAGCTAAATCAGATCATCTTTTCTTTTGTAAATGAAAGCATTTACAGATGGCATGGTTCTTAGATAAAAGATGTGATTAATCTACACTGTCTCTATTACGACTATGCCTACACCTCAAAATTCATCAATACACATTTTGATGTTCTCCTGTCTACTATGTATAGTTCATTCAGAAGACCCAATGGGGCATTATCCAATCGTCAAAAGCACTTTATTGTTCACCTCATTGTATATGGCTATCAGTCGCCATGGTTCATTCTGCTTCTATTCTAAATTCAGCTCATTTGGCCATGAGCTCAGGACAAAATAGTGTCTGTGTACAGTATTAGTCACAGTCATTATTGTGTTTGCCCATATCAGAATAGAGCATAAGGCTTTAATATGAGGGGCCGCAGATCCCCCCGTGTGCATGTACTCTTTAAAGGTTTTCCTTTTCCAAAGCGCTAGCGACCCTCCTCCGGGGACAACTATTAATTTTTCACCGAAACCTTTCCCTGAATAATGAATTCTGTCCTATTTATACGCTGTGATAAGTCCACTGAATGTCTAAAAGGGGGTTATCAGAGAAAGGGTACGGCTCTTTTCACAGAAGGACTTTTTCTGCTTAACATGTTTAATTCATCTGCGTCGGCGTGTTCTTGAAAGCCTCGGCAAAGTCATATAATGTATCGCTGGTAAACATGAAAGCAGACACAACCAGTGCTTTCAATAAATCACAGCATTACTTTTGGCTGTTTTGATGTTGACTGTCACAATCCTTTGCCCAAACAGCAGTTGTATAAGGTTCAGAAATATGCCTTTTATTCCCTGAGGCCCGGGCCGACAGATACACGCTCACTAAAATTTCACAACTACTCAGTGGCTGGTGTTAATGTTTCTGTCAGAGCACACTTTATTCGGGGGCGGCTGGGTTCAGATATTGTCAAGTCAAAAAGTGAAAAGAGTCATGTGTAAACAGGAAGAATGTCAAGGGCTGAGAGAGCCTATCCAATCTGAAGTAAGTTTCAAAAGTAGAAGAAAATACCAAATGCATTCAGTAGTTGTGAGAAGTTTGCTAGAAGGGAAAATTTGACAAAATATCGATAAATCATACAATTTCCCTCTCACAGGTAGAAAAACTCACTGCCTTATTTAGTGGAGTCAATCAGATCTGATACACACGGATTCATGTACATGATAAAATCAAATTAGTGCACTTAGAGTTCAGGACATTAACCATGTGTTGGAGTGAGATAAATATTCATATGCTGCTCAACTGTCCCTTGTGCATTATGCAATTAAGAAATGATTTGTACACTGTGCTATGAAGACTGTCGATGGCATGGATGGATAAAACATTGTTGTCACTACGATATTATCAAAATACACTTCTCTGATTGGCAGTGATTCAGTTTATTGAATCAGTATGGAGAATGCCTGGGAGTATAGTCTAATTATGATTATATTCTAGATTTTATTTATCTTGTTAACATTGTTAGATTGTCAAATAATTCTCAAGAAAAGTTGGATTAATTTATTTTAATTCAAAACATTTAAAGTTAAGACTTGTTATTTTTTACTTTGGATGATTGGTGTCACTAAATCAAACTTTATTTAAGAACAGATGCTATGTTAGTTGGGCAAATTGGGTTATTTGTGTTTTTTAGTTGCATCTGATTAAACTTAAAACCACAACACATTTGTGTCTATTTCTGCTTCAAATGTACAATGTTCACTGCAGAATTAAAAACATGAAATGAAAACAATTTTAATCTTTACACAAAAAAAGCCCATTTTTTATTTCTAGTTTATCCTATTCAACTGTTGTTCCCAGCCTTTTCTTCTTAATCTTAAGCAGCTATTTAAATACATAATAATCCATTGGAGTGTGACCTTTTGTTGCTACTCTGTAGAAGTATTTTTGAATGGTCATATCTGAACACAAAAAAAAAAAAAGCACTTTCAATTAAAAGTTTAGTCTAAATTTGCTCAAGTGAGTTTCTTCCACAGAATTCTCATTTAGTTTTGGAAGTGGTGTCACCATAAAAATAGCAAAGAAATCAAATGAAAGGGCAAAAGCGGAAAGTAGGTTCTCTGATTGTGTTGTGCCCCTGATGACAGAGAGAATGCTCCAGTGGCTCCAGCTCTCTGCGGAGGAAACGTTGAAAATAGCCACACAACTGGTTTGCTCAGGAGACAACTGCAACCCATTGACCTCGATGTCTTTTATAGTGTTTAGCCCAGAGCACTTGCTATGAGATATTAACAACCTCCGCTTTTGATTTTTGTGGTGGGGTGTCGGCGCCTTAGGGTGTCTGTGTGTGTCCTGGGGTGCTCGCTTTGTTCATTGTAAAACTAAATGGTACATTGTGCCAAAACCTTATGATTTATTGGTGCCTATTTTCTGTACACTAAGGCATTTTACCTTCGGCTCTTTTAAACAAAGTCCTGCTAATTCAATTATGATTATGATTGAATATTATTTGCTGTAATGTAAAAAATATGCATACATGTATTTAACATTTTAATAGATTGCATTACTATAGATAGATACATAGATTACAAAGTAAATGCTTTTAATTTACAATTGCCGGTACTTGGTAATTACTTTATAATTAGTTATTGTAGTAGGAGAAAAAGTAGTAGGAGTAGTAATTTAATGGGTCATTTACAGCTTGACAGAGATGTATAAAACAACCCTACCAGAATCCTTTAAATTAAATGCTAAACTCTATTAAACAATAAAACAAAATAATTTAAAGAAAAGTACTGTATCAGCAAACATTTAGCAGTTCCACAACATAGGTTTCCATACATTTGCAGAAAAAGCAACAAAAAAAGAAAAAGAAAAATGGTTGTTCCACATGCTAACAATGAACAGAAATACAATTACTATATATATATATATATTTTAAAAGTACCCGTCTTATTTTATTTTTTAATAAGCCTGTTCGTCTAAGGTTGTACTGACTCTCTCTTTTCAAATAACTTCTGTATACACGGAGGGAGCATAGGACTCTACGTCTTATACGTCTGTACTCAAGTTGACAAGATCAAACATCTTTTATATCTTTAACATAACAAAAGTAGGATTTGTTGACACTTAATAGTCTGCTTGATTAACAATTATAACAACCTTCTTTTGGAGGAGAAAAACAGTATTTATTTTAGAGTTATAGAATAAATGTATCCAAAATATAAATAGATGAATATAAACTTGACTTCTAAAACTTCCTGTCTTGAGGCAGTGTCTTGTCCAAATGTACCCGAGTTGTGCCGTTGAGTTTATATAGTGCATGTAACTATTTGTGGCACACTCAAAATGAGCAATGAACATTTTTTAAGTCTATAATTTCATATATTGAAAAAAAGTTCACAATTTGATGTATACACAAAACATTTCTTTTATATGTTTCTTTTGTATATACCTTCTTTAACTACCGTAAACTCTTTCTCAAAGTAGACCTTCAAAAAGTATGACCTTTGATAAGTCACAAAAGAATCTTCCTTCACTCAGAACACTTGATTTGACACACTGGGACACTTATTCAGTGTCCTATTTAGCATTAGATCCGAGTCACCTCACTCTAAAGTTTCCCTCTCATCGTTCTAGTTTGCGTCACTTGTTTGAATTTCGCGTGTGACATCTAAAGTCAAGTCCAGTCAATCACAGTGACATTCAATTCTCTCAAATTGATGACTAGCCACGAGCCTTTCCAATTTTGATCTTGTCCAATGTCCTTTTTATTTTGATTCTTCCCTGACTTCCACCTGTCTGTCCGTGATATTGCTAATTATTTCAAACTATCAGGTTGGCACTTACAATTTCAATTAAATCTGGTCTTGCTCACTGACCTTGGGGTGGGTTAAGGGGTGATTCGCCCCCGCCCTCCACACTTTCACAGGCAGTCTTGGGTGCCATTTAGCAAGAAATGTAAAAACTTGATTTGTGCTGGACTTGAGTGAATACACAGACAAGAACAGCGGTAAGGCCCTTAATCCGGTAATTGTAAGGTTCCCAATTAAAGCTGCAAGACATGTCGAGGTGAGATACACCTAACTGTGAAGGAGAAAAGCACAGGCATATGCAGGCAGTTTCGCTACGTTCGAGGGTCTTATAAACCCTGTAATAATGAACTACAAGAGTTGCAATGTTACTAATAATAATGTGGTATTTTCTGTATTTTTTTCTCATTAAGCAGTGTAGCCATTTCTAGCTTCCCTAATTTTTCATTCCATTAACTTGCAGTCCTACTGCCCTCTGCTGGTGTGGTGATACATGTTATGCATCAAAGTAAGGCATAAGCCACGTTTCCACTTACCCTTGGAACACTTCTGTTAATGGTGATCTGCGTTTCCATGCGCAGGTCCTGGCGCGCAGAGCTCTGCTACATGAGCCGCTGACATCACCCACACTGTCTTATCGTACATACATTCTTAATAGTACCTAAATTATACTTTTATCATTTTCTTCATACAGCCAATCTCAACAATTCATACTTATTTATTCCGTTTAGTAATTCCACGTTTGTGGAGCTATGAGACGTGGCTAAAGCTAGAGTAAACAATAAACAACTTCCGGTTTGTTGTCTGCTTTTTCTGCACCTCAACGCTGGGTTCCAGGAGCTGAACATTTGGAACCCTTAAACAGGCCAATACAGTTCACTTATGACAGAGGAGACACTTTTGGAGCGTCTCCAAAAGTGTCTGAGCGTTATGTGATATTTTAAAGTTAACACAATCAGAGACTTCCCTGGCCGACACAATAAGGTGCCAATCAAGAGTGAGTCTGCACGAGGCGACTGCAGCAGCAGTGCCACACGCAAGCATGGCTTTCATTTCAGAGTCACAGATTCAGCTCTAAAACACCAGTCAATATGTGAGCGCAGGGCTAATGCTGATTGATGACATTCACATAACCCCCTCCCACTGCCAGGCTTCACAGACTAACCCACATCATCCGACATAAACACAGCTAAAATCCTTCCAGGACTCATTGCTGGAAGAGTAGGAACAGAGAGAATCCGAGGGCTTCATTGATTCGAAAAGGAAATGATTCAGTATAGTTCTGAGTAAAACTATATCACAATCATAGCAACAGGTAATAATTTATTTAGCATTAGTCTTGTATAGCTCTTTTCTGGATGCTCAAAGTCAATTTACAATTTCTTGCATTATGAAGCAACGCTGCCAATCTGCGGCATCACCACCACTCACTCACTCATTCACTCAAACACTCACTCACTCAAACACTAAAGCAATACAATACCAGGCAAGGAGGGGGACGTTTGCGCCAGAGCCACCGCTGTCCCACTGTGGCACCTTGTGTACCTCGTGGTCTCCCATCCAATACTTACCAGGACCAACCATGCTTATCTTCTAAAGTCAGACAAAACAGTGAATTGACAAGGAAGTTTGGCCTCTTTGTCATTATATGAATGTTAATAATATTTCCACAAAAAATGTATTCATTTTTCACATCAAAGTTGAAAGTGATAATAACCCATCTTCTCTGTGAAAATGCCGTGAGAGAACTTTCACTACATAAAAGTATCAAATAATATGAAAATGTGAAATTGAAATGAATGATCCAAAAATAACTAGTGAAGCTCAACTCCATCACCTCTGTGCTTTTAGTCTTTTTACACATTAAAAAACAAAACACACACGCACACACACGCACACGATAACAGTTAGACTAAAGACAATAAAATTAAGCAGTATTTCCAAGTGACTATTACTTAATTCAAAAGTGATTAATGTAAGTTCTTTTCTCGCCTTTTGTTGTGACTGTATTCTTTTTGTCTGCGTTACACTAAAGGTCAGCCATGATTGATTTGAGTTATAATTAAAATAATGACTTAAATAAATGATTAAACGCTGGAAGCTTCCTCCCCATGACAATTACAATGCAATTCAAAGCCTCATATTAGGACATTCATTTACGATTATGCTAATAATTAAGGTGGATGTGACATTTCTCTTGCAACTGCCTTCTACTTGCTTTACCTGCAGACCTATCATTGCTCCTGACTGGAATAATAAAGCAAGATTATTACCCTAGCGAACAAATGATTCAGATGTAGATTCGCGTGAAACATGCTAATGGTAGGCAGTAACAGACACCTCCTAACCCAGAAATGTCAGCACACGGAAAAAACACATGAATTTAACAGAATGTACATGTCACCTCTGCGAAGAAATGAAATAATTCCTGCTCCCGTTAGATTTCAGGCGCTTCTCTTTGTCATTCTTGATATCTTCTTACAGAATTCAGTTTGTTTTTCACTTTTATTGAATTTTGTGAGAAAACCTGCCTTTAAAAACACTTCCAATGGGGGCCTAGTGCTCTGATTTTTGTCAGGTTTATTCCTTGTTGAGGGGAAAATATATATAGAGGAGAGTACTTGACGTTTGACTCTCGGGTGAAACACATTTTTTCTGTCCGGTGAAATTACGTGCCTTTGTAGCAAAACATACTAATTATACTGCGTGTAAGGAAGGCTCTACACAAGCGTTACAGAATTGTATTTGACTCTTTTAATTGGAAATCTTTTTTCAAGTGCTGCAATGTGAAATCTTCTGGCACACATTAAACAGTTTTTTTTTTTTTTTTTCAGAAAAGTAGCATTTTACAAAAGTAAGAATGAGATCATTATTTCTTTTGACCTGTAGCTTAAACCCTGAAGCCCAGAGCTTGTCCTGGAGCATAAATGACAGATGAGCTCCTTATGAGTTTTGTGTAGCTGTCTCTTTAAATGTGTGATTTTTCATGTTACACTGCGGGGCACCACCTTTACTGCCTTAAACCTCTTGTATCTTTTTTATACATAAAGTTGACATGACCGTGTGATTATTTAAAGGACAGTGTTTTTTGTTCAACTCTAAAGAAATTAAGCTTAATTCTAAAACTATGATACTTTATGAAATACATTTTTGTGCACTGTTGAGTGGAATCTTGGAGGAACAAAAACACAAAAGAAAGTCATTTAGAGTAATAACGCCAAAAATGTACGTCAAGTCAAGAAGCCAGATGTATATAACAACATATATCAGACTTGATGTAATTCATCTTGAATAAACCACTGAATTAAAACAAGTTCATTACCTTGCCTGTGTCATGCTATTGGTGCAGATTGGTAGCCACATCTGTGTCAGGCAGCCTCAGGGCAACTGTGACAAGGGATGTACCCATATGTAATGTGTGCGTTCAATGAATTGTTGTGAGAAAATCCAATTTGACTAAACAACAGTGAAATCTACATATCGCTTTCATTCAGATTGTGTATCAGATTAGATTACTTTTCCTAAAGTATCAGATCAGCTTTTTTGATATCAAACTTTCTGAATGATAAAGTACAGATAATTATTATTATTATTACAGTGTATTTATATCGTGCTTTTCCACCTTCAAGGCACTCAAAGAGCGTTACTAGGCAATGTGGGTGAAGTGTCTTGCCTAAGGACACAACGGAATTTCCTCTAGCGCCCCACTGTGGCACTTGGTGTTCCAGCAGTCTCCCATCCAAGTACTAACCAGGCCCTGCTTAGCTTCCAAGAGCTGACAAGATCTTGGAAGAGCTTGGCAAGCAGGTATGACCTCGTTTATGTGGATTTATGTCCCCTAATTTGACATGAACTGAACTACATTTACTTTTTTGGAATATAATTGAAATGACTTAATTTTGAATGACAGTTATCCTATAAGTGAATAATCTAGACATCCTCGACAGTGAGTCAAGTATGCTGCTTCCAAATGTGGAAAAAAAAGGAATAATGCAATGTTAAGGGACTGTGAGTCTCCTGTTATGATGATCACTATCAAGAAAGTATGAATGAATCAAAAGGAATCCAAACTTCTCAAAACAAGATAAATAATCAGAATGTACATCTACTTAGAGGTAAACTTGTGAACTCATTGTTGATGATGAGGCCTTTAAAGCGGTATGCTATTTGTATGTGTTTGTCTCCACATCCCCAGAGCTGTGATGACGGCCCTGATTTACAGTGGCACTCTGGGCCCATCACCCTGAAGATAGACTCACCAAAGGCAGGTTCACCATCACTCTCCCTGACAGCCAAAAAAAAAAGCCATTTACTAATTTGCCAGTGTGTGACCACTGCAGTTTCCCATTCATTATTCATTAGGCAAATTTAATCAGGCGTCATACCTCATCTGGAGCTAAAATAACAACTCCTGACAGTACACACACCATTATTTGATAAATGACTGCTTTTAAAACCATTTTAATTTGAAGCGATTATCATGCCCAGCTGGTATTTTTATTTTCACCTGGATCCAAATATATCTTGTCACTTAGTTCCGGAGTGTTTTGCACATCATGATTGATAAATAAATAGTATGGAAGTCCATATCGGTAAAATCAACAGAGTACATGCAATTTTACTTTCAACCAAAGCTGTTAAATACGTTTCACTCAAGTGTTTAAACAATCTTTACTCATTATCATCAAACTTTTATTACAGCCAGATCTAAAAAACATAGAACTGGAAGATAATTCACCCGTCGTTCTACAGACCATTATGACACTTGACTTACTTACTATTCACATTCAAATAAAAGTTTCCACACTCACGGCGGTAACAAGTCCACCTGCTTCTGCGCGCACGCCGTAAAGAGGCTCACTGTTTCTGCCTCAACAATCAACAATTACGAATACCATTGCCATAACATTCCATGAACAATTCAAAATGCAGCCCCTCCCCTTCCTTGACTTCAGAGGACACAACAAAGGATTGTAACTCCTGGCACCAGAAGAAAGGGTATTAATTTTCTTCAACCTGCAAAGTGTAAACGGCAAATACCTGTGACGTGGATAATTCTATCGAGGGGAGACATATTTTCCTCCTATTCCTTGTGTCAACAGCCCTTCTTTTGAGGTGCGCCACGATGCCTGTATGGACCTGATAACTCCCCTATTCTCAACAAAGAGTCATTTGCGAAAAAATGCAGACAGGCTGTACACACACACACACACACACACACACAGACTTCACATGGTTAATTAAATCTTCTGGCTTTGATGTTTTCTCAGGTTTTAATGGAAGAAAAATAACAAAATTAAATAGGCATACTGCCGAGCTTCTCAGTGAAAAGACATATTGCATCCATTACTCAAATAGAGTGTGAATTGTGCTAAAGATTAAAAAAAATAGCGGGTAGGTAGAATCTGAATGGATGTGAATACAAAGAGTGCTTTTTTCCTTTTGTGTGTAAAAATATAGTGATATACAGTGCGGATGCTGTTGTACAGAGTTGGCATTGGTGGAACCAGTGATGTCTAAGAGGTGTTGTATAGGTGTTTGAGTTAAAGTCAGATTTTTTCAGATTTAAATTGGAAACAAATAGTTGAAAAGACGGAAAAATGTACAGAGGGCATTTTGAATATCTTGTTTAGTAGTTGTAATGTCTTGACTTAAACGCACGTAAATTAGCAACAAATCTTTTTCCACTTATTGTAGGTTATGTTCTCTTTTACAAACTTATAATGATCCTTGTTCAGCACTTGCAACTTTGTTAAACCACTGACATTGATTCATAATTGTTTTAGTACAAAAAAAACCAAAAGCCTCTTTAATTTGATCAATAAAGATGAGTGTTTCCCCCGCATAATGAAATTCACACTCAATCACAACTTAATCGATTGCCCCTCTAAAAAGGTCAGGCAATGAAAGCTCATTTTGTGTCAGGGAGGAGAAAATAACAGTTTCCAATTAGTTTAGTCAACTTCAGTGCAACGAAACAAGCGCTGAAACTGTGAGTCCATCCGTTTTATTCAGTCAATAACTTAGTTTGCCACAAATATGCTTGGAGTAATACATTGCAACCTTTGCACTGATCAATCCACTAACTCTGAGCTACTAAACAGCACAGCCTTACACATATGGCCCAGGGGAGTTTGTTTTCTACACAGGGTCTGTCCGATAAGAGAGAAAAAAAATGCTCCCAAGGTATTAATGGCTGCCTGATTATCTTGAATGCTTAGTGTTTTTACTTCGACCTCTAATTACCTCCAAGGCTAGTCTTTGAAAAAGCAATTATGAGCTGGACTAAACTGTACATCTCACTTTAATGGTTCACTGCATTAATTATTCACTTGTTGTTGGTAAAATATAAGTAATAGTAAGTGAGGAAATAAAATGGCATTTAGCTACACCGCACGCGTGCAAAATTGACATTCGTTTCAAGTAAAGGCTATTCTGAACTAAATGAAAATACTGGCGCACACCCCCAGTAGAGTATATTGGCGTTAGCACAATATTATTTTTTGTTGTTGTTGAGGGCATAGAATGAAACTCAATCCAAAAAGTCAAATATACTTTCCTGGCAGACGGCTTCACTTGTAATCATTGACTGTGAACTGTGTGTGCGGCTCATGGTGGTGTGTGTGTGTGTGGTGGTTAACTGACACAAACCCTGTTTAGAAATATAATGAAATGGTTGGATATAGACAGCAGATAACGTAAGCTTGTATAAATGTACTTTTAAATGTCTTGTCTTTATTCATGGGTTATTTTACAATTATACACATTTGGAAATCAATCCAAAACTGAAATGTACCGGTTTTATTATAATGTAAAAGTCCAGAGACATTCTTTAACAGAAATTGTTACATTATACTCATGATAATCATGAATCCAAAAGGCCGGATGAAATATAACAAACAAAAATACAATTATTAGTCAGAATTGAATATTTGGTATTTCTTTGAAAATTCGACATAATGTGTTTGAAATGAATTGAACTATAAGAATTTGAGGCAATGTGCTAATGTGAGAGAAATCAGACAAAGAAACTAAACTAGCTGTGGGTAATATTGATAATGAATTTGTAAATTTTAGATCAGTGTGTTGTATTTTATTACTATGTGTGGGGGATTTACAGACGCTAAGGAAGCTTCTGTTGAGTTCTCTTTTAAAACAAGATATCCCTTATATAATTTATGTTCTTATTTGACAAACTCCATTATCCATAACAACAATCCATTATTTTATTCTTGAAGTTATAGACATTGCAATGCATGATTTATTATACTGAAGTACATGTTATGTGCTTGTGTTGGCTAAAGTAAGTTTAGATTATACATATGTGAGTACTTCTTCCTCACTTGTATTACTACACTACAGATAAGTGAAGCAGCATATCCTGTGTATATATAATGAAACGGGAAATAAATTGAATCCTGGACAGCACAGTTTAAAAGTTGTGCAGGTGATAGAATCCTGCTCAGACGCTGTGTCCTTCTACAGTGTGGCGCTGATGTCCTAAACTAAACTGACAGTGTGGCCCCACAGACAGAGCAGTGATTAATGGTTTGTGACAGCTCCAACGAGCCGGCATATGAACAGTGGTCCTGCAGCCATTACATAAGTACAAACAGCTGTTGTTTGATTCACGACTGTAGCCATCCTCCATAGAAGTGGAGAAGCAGAGGACCTCCTGTCACATCCACAGACTCCCTTTAATATACCATGTGACAGGCGCCTCATCCGATGGGATTAGAGTAAAATGTCCACCCTTCCTCAAAAACAGCTTTTTTTTTAAAAAAGTGCCAGTTCTGATGAGATGGGATCGTCCAAGGCTCAGAAGTGCCTCCTTACTTTTTAAATTTGGGGTGTTATTATAATGTTGCTGCAATCAGACTTCAGCTTTCAATACCAACCTGAACTATACCAGCACCAACAGTAACTATCCCAAGTTTGGATGAAAGCCAAATCACTTTAACTTCCATTCCAAGACGTTTGGCTTGTCTGCCTGTCTAAATCCGGACGTTAGGAATAGGTCACCCCAAAAACTGGCTTCATCAACAGCTCTGAAATACATCTAGTTTATTTCCTCAACACTGGCAGGCCATGCAAATGCCTGTTTTGTAATTATAACAGCCTGAATGATGTTTGGTAGTAATTCTCCGACACAGTGATTACGGCGGCCATGAATGAGGCTAGATTGCGGCCCGTTGGAGGATAATGTGGGAGAACTGCAATTACATACAACAGTATTTCTTTACTATTTGATCCAGAGAACATTGCCACAATGGGATTGAGATAGCCGCATTGTGCTGGCGAACCTATTTTCTAAACGCTTACAGAGTATAAAGAACATGGCCCAGAGCACTTTGTTTCAGGAGGACAAAGCAGGCAGTTTGGCATGTGTTTCTGACAGTTGCTTTTTGTGCTTTCTAGATCACCCTGAGAGCCGTACAGATGGGCGGTGAATGATGTCCTGAAACAGACCCAGATTGCTTTGTGCTGCAGGTATAAACGCCAGGTTTGATCCTTTTGAACAGCACCATCACACAGTTATTATGAGCTTTCATACAACAATGGCCCAGGAGAAAGTGTGTTTGAACTGCAATTCAAGAGTGGACAATTTGTAATTAGGCTGCACCCACTAATTGAATATAAAATAAGGCCCAGAACTATCTGTCTAAGCATGGTTTTAATGCTGTAGTTTTAGATAATATTGTGAAAGTGATTTTCTGTATCAATTTGCTTTGATGAGAAACTTTAAAAATAGTACAATCTGTGTGTATTCCCTAGTTATTTATTCAATATATATGTGTACATAATACAGCAGCAGATAGAATTGATAGAGAGGCGGAAAACTGCTCATATGTAAAACAATGATCATAAAGCAGTTACACGGCTTTTACAAGGCGTGAGTCTGAGCGTGGTGTCCTTGGTTAGGACTCAGCAGATGGAACCATAGGATGGAGGTTATCAGCCGTCCCATTTCCCTCTGGTCTGTAACTCGCTGTCGACAGTGTGCTATGGACCCTAAAGGCCTGCCATCTGCCTCTGATGCTACTTCCAAAGGTGAGAAGCACCACCTGCTTCATGTTGTGGCCACATGTGCCACATACAGGGAGCAGATCATATACAGACTATATCTGTATGAAACAAAGAGCGGTCACAATGATCATTTGCATATAATATAGCTTTCTTCAAATTGTCCTTTGTTTTTTATGGAGACTATAAATGCTCTTGCATGTGTTTGAAGGAATTGGCACAAGCTGTAGCATTATAACACCATGATGTCTTCTATTTTATAGACCTTTTCAGTCTTTTAAACAATATGGTTGTTCTTGTAAGAAAGCTACAAGCAAACACATTATGTTCACAGGGGAGAGGTTTTATTTTGTTTTTTTCAAATTAGGAATTGCAGAAAACAAATGCTGGTTTGCATACACATTTAGAGTACAAGTACAAGTACCAGTCAAGTAGACCCCAATTTATTTCTGTATTAACCTTTATTTAACCAGGTAAGAACCAATTGAGATGGAGAATTATAAAAACAATAGCTCTGTTTTAGCTCAGATACATATGTCTCAAAACTAAAGTAAGTTGTCACACAACCACAACTCCTATGATTACTTCTCCATAAAGAGAAAAGCTTGTCCAATGAAGTGTAGCTACTGTCAATGTTTGTTATATGTTCCGAGGTCAAAACAATCATCATCTATACCAGTTGTCATAGTGACGGACTTCACACTCTGTTTTCAGAAGTCTTGGCAATCGGTTTCCGAAAACATAATTACTGTGACTTAAGTCGCTTAGCCTGGTGATTTGGGAACATGCCAAAAAATGCAATTCAAAAGTACAAATACAACATCTGCAATGCTAAACCAGGATTATTTTTGGCTTTTTTGCTGAATTAAGCACTTATCTAATGTGTGGAAAAGACAGCGTGCTGTTACTTCACTGTTGCCTCAACTCCCATGTGTCTCTTTACACGTCAATATGGAGCTCTTATCCCCGGCTTCCGCGCCTAAACCTCCATACATCATCAAATTGATCTAGTAGGGAGGATTTAAGTCTGAGCTTGGAGACAGAAATCTCGTTCCAAGGTCAGATAGTGGAAGGCAAAGGTCATAGGGTCACCTGTCTGCTCACACCTGCCCTTGATGTATCCTGCATCCAAGGCCCCGGGGAGCTGAGCCACTGCGATTCTGCTGATGAGTTAAACCTGCCTGAGCCATTGAGATCTACAGGATTTCTATTGGCACTGTCTGCTGCCATAGGACAGCAATACCACGGCAAGATACTGCAATCTATTTACACGCAGCAGGTAGCAGCTCATGTCACTGGTGCTCCAAGATTGTTCAGGAAAAGTTGGTGTAATTCATCATGAGGAACAAATCAATGTTCAAACAGATTGGAACAATGTGAAAAGTACACAAAAGAATGAGGGAAATGTGATTTAATTTACACAAAACGTTTAAGATGTATCATCTATTTGAAAAGCACATTTGCAATTTAACGTTTGCTCCTGAGCTAATGGGTTCCAGCTTTCTGTTGTAGGCAACATTTTAAGGACTTTTCCCATTCAGATTATATGACATTTTGTTTTGAATTGTTTATAGGAGCGGTCCTAATTTTTCACCACTCCAAAACCCAAGCAACATTTCCATAAAATGACAGCAGATAATACAATATTTATTGATTATTTGAATTAAGTCAGACTAAATGTATGGTTGTATGGTTATCATTGAACTTTGTTGCTAATCTTAACTATATTTAAGACTTAATCATTACAACCTTACCTGTCTGCTACTGTCCTAATTTGTTTCTTATCCCTGTTTTTGATACTTGCTGTATCTACTGGGCACGATCAGAAATGGAGTGGTAAACTCTCTCTCGCTCTCTATTTTCTTTTGAAAACTTGAACATAATGTATGCATGTGGCTCTGTTTGTTAAAACCCTTGTCTGCTGTCAGGCTTCACCTCCTCTCCCCTTGGTGCGCAGGAAGAAATGTAAGCTGTTTACAAATACAGTATGACAGGTCGAATACTGCTAACTTAAGTTTTCATGTCAAAACCTGTCAGTGACATTTAACAAGAAGAAAAAGCATGTCAGATTGAAAACACTTGAAGAGAAAATTCTCCACATTGCAGACATGTGGATGGAAACGCAGCTTATCCTGAAATATGAATCTTGGTTTCACCTCTTACGACACAATTTGCTAATTACTGCAAACTCCACAATAAAGAATGATCAACACATGTAATGGCCTAATGAGAAGTAATGTTGATTTACATTACTAAGTAGGGAAGTACTATTACTATTACTGTTTTTTATCAAATATGTCATACATGTGAACTATTATTGTTTCTTTGTGCAATTTGTATACATTTCTTATGGTCCATTGGCGTCCAACTACCATCATGAATTGACATGTACGATTGACAGGTTGTTTGCGAGATTAATGTATGACGAATCAATGCAACAGACTTTTTTGCATTATTAAGAACAGATCCCTGTTCTACTATAATACAACGGAACAAATACTCCTGTTTCATGTCAGCCTATAGCAGATTGTACGCAGTGAAAATATTGAGTTTGGTGAGAATTCAGGCTTCAGGCTGTTTGGAGTTCTACTGGGAATATACTTTTTCTTTTTTTTTTCAAGGGCAGTGTGCAATCATGATGTTGTGTTATTCCCTATGATTGCCACACCTTCGGCAAAATCCACACACACACATGCACACATGCGCTGGGTTCAGTGAAAATGTGACTTCACAACATCAACAAATTATTCAGAGGGAAGATCAGAGTGGAGCAACATCATACCCCCAAGTCCAAGTTATAGCACCATCTCTGAGCATCAGCGTGCTCCGCTCCTATGGCGCGCACTTGTGCCTCTTGGACTGCTGATTAGCCCAGTCTGTTGTCAAGGCAACATAATGCACGAGGCCTTATAAAAGAGAGGTTGTCACGAAACATCTACGAGTTCAAACAATCAAACAAGCAAATGGCTTACCACAACAGGGGTATTATAGCATTATAGGATCTTAAAAACTGAGGGCTACACTGTAAATAGAATGAGTGACAGTTCACCAAATTAGAAAAAGAAGAAGAAACATTTAAACACTTTTTGTAGGATTATAAATAGAAAATGATCAATCGCATCTATGGATGACTCACCTCTTATAAAAGCAGTGCATGCTCAGCTCTGTGTTCTGTGTTGGCCTCAAACGTTGTAAACGACAAGCCAGTATATTATGGAACTTTTTCAAAACAAAACCTTTGATATTTCTGTGTTTACATGCAATATATAACCACATTCTTGCACTCACAGTCAAATTAAAATTATAGCGTTACAACAAATTGGAAAATTTGTACGTTTAAGAAATGTTAAATCTAATCTATTCATTTCTCATTTCACCCATAAATTTCCAAACACAGAATCTTCAATTGTGGGTTGTAAATGAATTCCTTTTATTAGCTTAAATAAATATGTTTTTTCTGTGCTATTGTTCCAAGGCCTTCAATTCAGCAGAGCTGTGCTTGGGGGCTTTTTGTAATGAAAATAAAACAACATAAAATATATTAACCCATCAGCTTTTATTTTCTGCTCCTGCTCGAACTTCTCTATTAAAAATCAGCAAGTCAAAATATATTATAATAATGCATCGCTTTTTGGGCAGATTGTCTATTGTAGAGCCGGGCTAACAGCTATTCGGCAAGTTGGTTCTAGGGGAAGAAAAATTATAATTATTCTCATCCAGGATCAGAGGCAATTTTTCCAGCAAGAAGTATCGCTAAGTCAGAGAGCAAGTCAAGCCAGGTCACAGAGCAGCTTTGGGAGAAAAATATTTGTTTCTGTGAAGCAACTTAAAGCAGCGGCTCACTTTGTTATTCTGGAACTCAGTGGCCCTTTTACCCAAGAGAAATACAGCCCTGTGAAACAGATCTGGTGAGATGTGGAGAATGCAGTTACCCATCAGTTTAATTTAATAAACTTTAATACTTTAATAAACACTGATTTCATCTGATTGTTTGATTTTATGATATGGTCCATTCAGCAAAGGTCCAGTTTAAAATTTTGCACAATTTTCCAAATCAAAAGGACAAATATTAAGCAGTATTTTTTATTGTTATTTGACTTTAAACACGCTCTTAAGAACCTTTACTCTGGCATCTCATGTTTTAGAAACAAAAAACAATATGACTTTGTTTCAATTTGTGGCCACCTACTGGCTGCAGAGGGAATTAAATAAACAAATGCTACCTTTTCTGCAGTCACGCAGTTGTAATGATTTTGTCTGGAGAAATGATCAGAACGAGTCTGGCAATGATTTATGGACTATCAGAGCTTGCCCCATGACATGCCAGACCGGTGGATATTAAAAGTTTTGTCTTTTTTATTTGATAGGACAATGCAGCACGAAATGGGAATGAGACTCGGGGGAATGACATGCAGCAAATTATCAGAGGCTGATTTGAACTCACGATGCTGTGTGAATGAAGCATTTTTGCATAATGCGTGTCCTTTAAAAAACGTTTACAGGTTTTTTAGAAATACTAAAATGTAGTCGGATCATGTCGGTGTAATCCCTCATTCGTCCAGGAGTGTTCCATTGGAGAAAAAGATTCAGTTGTAGTCATCTGGACTCTGTTTTAGAAAAACAAAACGTTTCAACTCTCATCCAAGAGTCATTCTCAATCTGTGAAACAAGTCTGAGAACTCTTATTTATATCCTACTCTGTGAAAGCCCTGCCCACAGGGCGGGACCTCCTGATAATGGGCCGTTGAAAATAACTGGGATGGGTTTGCTGAAACCCTGGAGACGCCCGAGGCATTCTGATGGTAACCAGGTACTCAATGAGGAGGGAGCCTAAGTCTGTGTACAATAGGCCCATCCCAGTTAGTTTCAATGGCCCCATGGGAGTTGAAACCTTTTTCTTTTCCTAAAACCAGTCCAGATGACTACAACTGAATATTTTTCTGTAGTAGGATCACTTTGAACTGTGCTGGGGCTTTAAAAGGGTCATATGAAGTTATGTCAAATATGAACAGGCCTTTGCACAGATCTCTGCCCTCTCTGGCATGCTGAAGACACATAAAACTTGATTCATGGGCACCGTGACTGGCAGAGGGCACGTGGGAAGGAGGGGAAATAGCAGCGCTCAGGTATGCTAAAGTCATCCATGAGGGAATCTGTCAGCACCCAAATGGCTCCCTCTCGCCCTGCTGCCTGCTGCGTTTTATCAGCTAAAGATGTCGGTGACAGAAAGTCTTTTGAACTCTGACTATCTCCCTCAAACACAAATTATTCCTTTCCATTGAACTTGTGTTGAAAAAGTTACAAATAAGGAGGCTTTGCTGGCTGGAAGAGAGCTATTGCTTCATTGCATCAGCTTCAGGACAGAATAATGGCCTCAATAATGAATGGTCCTAGGGGTGTAACGATGCATCGTGATTCTTAAATGTCGAGATACGCATCATACACATCCATGAGAGCTGCGCGCTTGCCTGTCCCTCAATACAGCAGGGGGAAACCTAACAGTACATACAGAGGGAACACACACACACACTTACATCGGCCCAACATGGTCTGGAAATAGTCCCCAGAACATTAAGTCTGTAGTGGAAGTGCTAACCATTTTGCCACTGTACCACCCCGCTCTACTGACATCCCCTCTTCTTATTCTTTCCTCATCGTACTAGAAGTTGTGATTATATTGGAAAATTCTATTTGTTGCCACTGCACTGACAAACTGAATTGGAAATACAATTTAATAATTTGTAGCCAAACACATCTTGGAGCACAGCAGGATTTGGGGGCAAAAAACCACGGGTGGGTTTCAGTGGCATTATGAATGCTATTGCAATAGTTTGAATGAGAGGGACCCAGTGATGCTAGTTAGTGGACACAGTGTCAGCTAAGAGCTAACCTCCCAAGCGTTTAAAGTATGTGAGCAACATGTGTGATTAATGCAATAGGTTTTGACTGTGACTTCTTTAACTGATACTTGTTTTTATGCAAAAAAAGGACTCTGTTTGCTGTAAAATGCCTTCTTCTTGACAGGGTGGATGTGAACACTTCTGCAAGATAAACACTATCCCTGAGTATGTTTTTTTTTTGTTAGTCTAATTCCAGTGTGGTGAAGGGTGGATTTGGTGATGAGAGCAAGGCTGCCTACTTACATTTTGTTTTCCTCGACTAGTCCAATTTGATATTGATGAGCTGTGCAGCAATTCAAATTGCCTGTCTTCTTTAAACATTTAACTGGCAAAGAAAGCAATCACACTCTTTGCTCAAATCCTGCCCATGTTGAAAAATGCAAATGCAGTTGCAGTGAAAGGGAAATCAGAGGAAGAGGACCCGAGGAACTCTGTGTTATCCAGCTGTTCTTCAGAAGCTTGAAGTACATGTACTGCACACAGCCTCGCAGATGGAGGGAGACCCATCTCCATCCTACATCTTTTGATACCTGACCTGAATCAATACACTTGCTGAATCAAATTCTTAGTGTTCCAAAAACCCACTTCTGCACCAAAGTCACCCCCTTATAGAGGAGTCTAGTCCTCCAAAGTAGAACGAGGCCAATAAAATCAAGAAGAGAAATACAAGTCACAATCCACAAATCCTCAATGGTTCGTCTCGCATAAGTGATGAGATAAATGAGCCCTAGCCTATTTTACCAAGGCTAAGCACTACATGTAGTGTGAAAGGAAATACACTCGCGAAATAACTAAATTGGTAAGGTTCTTTTGTCAAAGCCTGTCTTTGTAATTCTCATTTTGGATGCTCCCAAGGAAACTGCTTAAAAATGATAATCCGGGAGAGAGAGAGAGGAAGAATCTCCACAGAGCTGCCTCAAGCCTGCAGCTTTCAACCCTATTAGGAAATATTATGCAGCGCACCAAAGAAACCTAAACTCCATTCTTAAACTCTACTTTGGCTGTCTGCATGTGTGTCTTCCCCTGGTCTGATCCTTTCTGATACTGCGCTGCAAGAACAGATCAATTGACTTTGACATCAACTGTTTCTGTAACACTGTTTATTGTCAGTTTTTTCCTGCAAAGATAAAAATGCACTTTTTTGACGCAAAAAAAGTGTGATCATACGTTTGATCATCTATAATCATGAATTTTAAAGACATGGAAACATTTAAGTATTGAACAAACTGCCTTTATTCCTGTGCATAACATGCCATAAATATGTGATACATGTAATGAAATGTTCTGGAGATAAAGTACCATTTGTGTTGAAAGCATAAAGCATGATGTATAATCCAGAAAATCACCATATTCCACACCACATCACAAGTACACTGGCTACACTGCTTCTCTGTGTTTAGTTGTAAATATGTCGCCACTTGGCTTCTGTGGCTGATTTGTCAACACTGAACCAGAGCCAAAGACTTTACTGCTGTATGCGGCACCTTATGTGCACTGTAACTTATGTTTTTTCCCTCCCACTACAGGATCTGATTGTGGCTGCCATAGATATGAATGAATAATGTGAGAATAACATACAGCCTTATGAATGTGAAGATTTAAAACGGCAGCAGACAAGAAAACCTTGTTGTTCATCCATGAATCTTTTTACGGTATGCTACAAATTATAAAGCTCCAAAACAAATGTATCATGGAGACACAGAGACAAGGCCAGGTCAACACATCAAGTTTTAAAATGGGGAAATTTTACATTGGAGGTTTTAAAAGTAGGTCATTTTGACTTTGTAAAGGAAATTCAGAATTTCACAAAAAAATGGTCCTAATGTTATTTGTGCATCTTTGAATTTTGATTTTTATCTATCCATTTGTAACATTAATAAACCAACCGCATTTATTTCTTCTTGAGCCTAAAATCTTTTTTTTATGTTTTATTTTTTCATCTTATGCTGGTATTATGAAAATGGCGTTGAGTGGATTTCATCAAGGTGTGATAGAATGATATATTGATTGTGCTAAACACATTTGGCTTTTGAAAACACTGTTATGCATTTTTCTTTTTTGTACTCTTTGTTCTTTCTTTGTTTCATACAAAAAAAGTGTCATTGAGCCCAGAAAGATTGAGCGAGAATATCAACCTTTGTTAGATTAAAAACGCTCTATCTTTCTTATCTTATCCTATCTTATCTTCTTTGGTCTCCTCTAGGCATGAGGCTACCATGCTTCTCTGACTTCTTAAAATACAAATGTGCATGCAACAGAGCTGAACAATAGTGATGAGGGGAGGCAGACATTCCCATCGATATTGGCCTGATCTCTGTGGTCACAGTTTAGTGTGTAATGTCACAGTCCGTATGAGCCCCCGGTGTGCTTTGAACAGGTTCACTGCTTCGTCAATATCCATCTTCCTCACACACTGGCCTGGATGACAACTTTAAGGATGCTCTATGCTGTGGCGTACACTTCATGTCAATTTGTCTGCTGATTTATAGTGTTAGCTAACGCTGTCACCAAGCCAGTCCCATTCAGGTAGACAGTTAGTGCTTATGTATTTCCACTGAGTCAGAAAGGCGAGTGGGCGAGGTGAGACGGACTCTGCAATGCAATCATACTTGGCCCGCATCCACTCACACAACACGTAATAGGGAGAGCATCATACCAGCATAACCCTCCTGAGAAAAACAGGGAATGATGATAAAATAAGTGGGTCAAGTGCTGAGCGTGAGGGGCAGGACTACACGCTGAAGAGGACCCCACTGAAATCAATGCACTTCTCAGAGGCTTCTGCAAGATATCGAACAGCAAGGCAGTGAGCAGTGGAGGAAGATGAGAGGCTAAAAGCGGCAGGCGCCCGGGCTAAGTTTGATGAGCTTCCACATGTGTGTCATCAAATCTAGTGTCACAAAAGCAACAGTTTCCATAAATCCTTCTCAAACTGTGCACACAAGGTTGATAGCATTGTTTCCAACAGTTGTAATAACGTTTCATTTCCACAAAGCATGATCCCTGTTTACACCGCAATGCTGGTCAGAAAAACTTTACATTCACGCTGATTTGGATCTGCATTTAGACATAAACTATGAGATGTGAAGAGGAACAATATTATATATAAAGAGCAGCAGTACCTGTATTTGTCCAACAAACAATACTGTGCACTCGACTGATACATTGCACTGTATCCACGAAGAAACGACCTTCTGTTCACAGCTGTGGGATAACCTTTAGATCGGGGGCATTGCTTGCACACTTTAAAGTAAAAGTAAGTAATCATACATACTGCCTGTTTCTTTACAAACTGATTAGCTGCATGCTGCCTGCCGACAGCCACCGTACAGTCAGGCCTGTGCTGTCATCCGTCCGGGAGAGAACCATTTATTTATTTAGAATTCAGTATTTCCTGTAGTATTGTACCATTTTAGTATGTATAAACTCAGAACCGCTTCTCAAAAAACAACTTTTTTCCTCATTTTCAAAAGTAGCGTGGATACAATCATTACATGAGAGAGAGACAGAGAGGCCAAAACAATATCAAAACGTTGCAGTTTGGTGAAAACTCGTTGCCGTGTCAACAGCTCTTTAAATGTTGAACTGTGCATTTGAAGAGGGGAAAATTAGCATTCGGAGCTCATTACATTGATTCTGTTCTTAATGCCCATATTCCCAGATCTTATGGCTGTGGTCTAACGGAGCATGCCATTGTCGACCAATTAGGACTCCATGCTGAATACTGTCCACACAAGTCAAGTACAGTACAAATGTTTGAGTTTAATCAAGTCCAAAATATTTTGTTTTGTTTTTGCCTTCTTCTCAAAACACTGGGAAAATAGGAAGATTGAGGTAGTAACATGTTAACCTTGAAACCTCATTATTTAAAAAATAAATAAATATACACATATACATATATATAGTGGGGGCCAATAAGTATTGGGCAACTTAAAAATTTGCAAGTTCACCCATTTAAAAGACAAGAGAGGTTTGTAATTTTCATCATTGGTACACATCGAGCGTTAGAGACAGAATGTTAAAAATAATCCAGGAAATCACATTGCATGCTTTTTAAACAATTTATTTGTGAAAATGGGTGGCCTGTAAGTATTGGGCAGCTAGAAAACAACCAACTCTTCTGTCCCTCACAGACCAGTCACTTGCTCTTTCAGAAGTTATTCGGCCCTCACTCGTTAACGTATTGAATGGCACTGTTTGAACTGATTCATGCATAAGAGACCCCTGCACACACTTCAAACTGTAGACTCCAGTCTTCACCATGACCAAGACCAAGACCAAGACCATGACCAGAGAGCTTCCAAAGACACCAGAGATGAAATTGTACAACTGCACAAAACTGGGATGAGTCAAACTGCAATTGTTAAACAACTTTGGGAGAAAAGATCTACAGTTGGAAACATCATTAGAAAATTTAAGAAGTATGACATCACTGACAATCTCCCTCGGAGGGCTGCTCCATGCAAGATCTCACCTCGTGGAGTTCAAATGATCCTGAGAACAGTGAGGAATCAGCCTAGAACTACACAGCAGGAACTGGTCAATGATTTGAAGACAGCTGGGACCTCCAGACCATCCCAATCGTGTGTGTGTGTGTGTGTGTATGTGTGTTGATGAACATTACAAACCTCATATCTTTTTAAATGGGTGAATTGCACATTTTTAAATTGTGCTGGATTATGGTGATATTATATGTATGCATTCCAAACATCTTTAAAACTCTGAACTCAGTTTATCACTCAACATTAAGGTTTATTACAGGAACTCACCACTGTCAATTATACTCTAAAGTAGGATGGCAATCTTTGGATGCACGAAGAAAACTGCCTTTTGTTTGTTCATAAGGCTCTGGTTGAGGTTTTGCCTGACTATTTAACAAGTTTACTGAACTTCAGGGCAAGTATTTCCGTCATGAGATCTCAGGACAGAGACATTCAGCAACTTTGCTTCCTGTCCAATTATTGTATGCCTTTTTTTTTTTTTTTTTAAAAGCATTGATTTAGAACTATCTGCAGTGCAGGTGCACTTGTTTTTACATGATTTTTATCTCATAGTGTAAGAGTGTTTTCAAGTATCTATTGATTGTTTTATTGGATGTTTTTATTTGGATATCCTGTGTTGGTTTTGTTTTTAACAGGGTACTGTTACATGCAAGCTCTTTTGTGTCCTGTGTGCTGTTTCTGCTCCCTCTGCCATGTTTGAAGGTGCTGTGGGCGGGACTTGGATGAAGATCGCTGATTGGCATGCTGATGGCCAATCAGAGCAAGGAGGAAAACTTTTACGCCGCACTCACACCAGCAGAGACGTGAGTGACTTTTCCAATGTAGCTTCACGGAGGGAGGAGATTAGAGAAGTGTCGAGGAGCGCGGTGCGATCCAGGCGACCGGAGCACAGCAGAGTTGAACTGAAGTCAACTTTATGCAAATTCAAAGCGATTTCGTCGAGGCGACAGCCACTCAGTGAACACCTTTTGACAGACATTTGCAAGGGATTGGCCGAGGCACAAACACGCTCCAAATCTCCCCTCCTTTTTGAAAACTTCCTGTTGGCTTTGCGATAAAACTGCCAAACATGTATTCATGACTCCTTGTCTCATTATGATTTATTTTTAATATATTTTTTTTATATATTAGTTGGTCCTTTTTATTTTATAAGGGACATAACAGGTACCTACGGAAATCGTTTGTCTAATTGGGGTTTTCTCAAAAGGAAAACTTAAAACATTTTTTTTGGGCCTTTTGGTGAAGTCTAACGTTTCCTGTCCTTTGGGGAAGTCTTTTGGTTCTTTGTTTTACATCTCCTGTCCCATTCAGTCTATCAAGGTTTGCAGTGAATACGTCTTAAAAAACATGTCTTTTAATTTTTATTTATTCATTTTGATTCAATAGCTGAAATATGCATATAAGTGAGGCTATCACACTATCAAGGTATTCTTGGATGAATACACATTGAATATCAAAAGTATAGTGTCTAAACAGACCTGGAGAGACTTATCCATGCGTTTGTCTCTAGTAGATTAGACTACTGTAACGGCCTGCTCACTGGCCTCTCAAAGAGCTGTAAAACAGCTGCAGTACATCCAGAACGCTGCTGCTCGGGTCCTGACTAGAACCAGGAAGTACGATCACATTAGTCCTGTGCTCAGGTCTCTGCACTGGCTCCCTGTGGCTCAGAGAATAGACTTCAAAGCAGCTCTGCTTGTATACAAGTCTCTCCATGGCCTAGCACCAAAGTACATCTTGGACATGTTAGTGCCATATGAACCATCTCGGACTCTGAGGACCTCAGGGACCGGCCTCCTGCTGGTGCCCAGAGTCAGGACTAAACATGGGGAATCTGAGTTTCAGTTTTATGCAGCTAAAATCTGGAACAGTCTTCCTGAGGATGTGAGACAGGCCGCTACTCTGGCAATGTTCAAATCTAAACTAAAAACTGTTTTGTTTTGGCTGTGCATATGACTGAAATGCTTTTCTTTGCACTCTTCTCTTTTATGTCTTGAACTATAATTTTGTGATTTCTGCCATGTCTTTGTGATTTTAATGAATTTTTTCCTGTTGTGTGAAGCACTTTGAATTGCCTTGTGTACGAATTGTGCTCTACAAATAAACTTGCCTTGCCTTGCCTTGAATCTGGTGACTCCAAAGAAATGAAAATGACACATTTATTTGACCTGTTTTGTACTATATTATACCCCAATGATTTTCTAACTAATAATTTGAATCATGAACTAAGCAAACTTTTAAAAAAAACCATGGCATTTAAATTTTTAGCTGACACACATGAATTATATCAACGTCACTTTTGTCTTCCAGCTTCAGCAAAACCAATGCCGATAAGGTTGTGCTCAAATGTAAAATATTATTGAGAAAGATGAAACACTTATTATATCCTCCTCTATGCATAGTCTCTGTAAAAGTTAATCAATTGTGTCTGCACTTGTATGAACTTGACTACGGAGCAAAAAATGGCATTTACAAATAGTGTCCTTTGGTGCACCTCAATTACGCAGGAAGCAGGTTGTGAGTTATTCATGCAGATAAAGTCACGTATTCATGAGGATTAACCCAAAAGTTGCTCATAGACTGGCAGGCACAGATTGCATATTTTACCATACGAAGAAGAGCTGACGCATTTAGCCTGAAAATATTGAGAGAGAAAGGACCATGCAAGAAACAGTGATGCTTGAATGAGCCTCGGGCTGGACCATGGTCAGTTTATTCTAATTTGTGCTTCATAAGAGAGTATTGAATAATCTGTGTGCACTGGAGCAGAAAAATAAGAAGGAATGCAAGTGGATTATACTGTAGAAATTGAGGTATGCTTTGGCCATTGATGGAATAAGTATCCACGATCTGCATCCACATTGAAATAATTTTATAAATAATAATAATAATAATAATAAAACATTGATGACCTTTCAGATACATTTCCAAAAACAACAGTATCACTACAAATCATTTTAATAGTACTACTGCACTCATACTACTATACAGGTTTGGTACTCATTGAAAGCCCCTGTAGTTGGGCGACAAAAAGTTGAATAGAATAATGCAGAAAATTACTTTATAAGAAATTGTGGCATGTATTAGTTACCAGTGAAAACAACAAAACAAACAACAAAGCCAATATGCCTCAAATCCAAGAAAGGTCAAATGACAAAAAAATAAATAAAAAAATCCCAAATTAAATAAATACCATCCTGGAAAATATCAAACTATCTTAACATCTAAACTTCTCTTCAGAAACTGTTAGAGGAATCTAGTGTCCAGTGTCATATTAGCAACATTTATCAGGATGCAGCATAGCCATTACGTCTGGGCCTTTATCAAATTAAGCGCTTGCAGAATGGCCGAAAAGGGACACATTACACGTGGTCTGACTTTGTCTCCAGCCATTGTCAATGCATGATTCCGGGATGCTGCGACGAACGAAAGCAAATTATGGTGAATATAACGCAGAGTTCAGCGGAGCGTCAACAGAATGGATGTGCCAGTCCTGGTTTGGTAGTATCTGTTCAGGCAGATGTCCCTAAGTTCCCATGACTCGTGAGGTGGACGGCCCAGTAAGCCACGGCAGATGCTGCACTAAGGTAAGACAGATGGGATTTGTGCCTCGGATCAGTAAAAGGGAGGCACATTTTGAGGAAATTAATATTAATCATTTACATGCGCAACAGAAGGGAATTAAAGACAAAAAGTTTGAAGAATGGGGGTAGAGAACATGATAAATACATAGTTTTGTTAGTTCATTTTTTATTGTTTAGTTGATGTAATTGCATTGTATAACCTATTCCTGTAAACCAGTACCACTACCAAATCTGGTACAGAACATCTCTGTTTTTATGATCTTTATGTGTCTGCACATTGTCCCATCAAATAAAGACTAAACTAAACTAGTTACATGTTCAATATATTATGCCAGAAAACAGTTATTTACAGGGGTAAACATGGCCAATAACAAGTGTCCCTTAAGGCTAAATAAAGACCCAGGATTGGTCAGTTTAGGCAGTTCAAGCTGTGGACGTGCACCGCCGGTGGTACACGAGCTCCTCTACAACTATTATGTTTGTTTGATGTAGAGTAAATTGTACACTTATTTTATTTCTCTCCTGGGTAAGATTGTGTTTAGGACTATGGCGACAATAGTGTAGTTCAATTATACACCTGGTTTAGCCCTAATTTAGACCTCAAATAGTCCTGCTCTAGACCTGATTAAGAAAAGGTGGTGCGCAAATAGACAGTTTATTTCTGTAGGTGGTATTGGATGTGTACATTTTTGAGCTAAAGATTAAAGCACCCTTTGGCTTTAAAATCTATACACATATGAAGTTGTTTAATGGATTTGGTAATGACTATAGAGTAGAGATATTACTTTTTCTGACTCCTTGAGCTATGCTAAAATAAAACTCGTAATGAAAAGAAGCAGTTCAGTAAATACAACATGTACATGATACAAGACATGATTTGAGCTGTCTGTTCTCCTAAATACTTGTGAATTAGGAATTGTAAAGAAAAAAAGCCAAAAAACTATGGTGTTTTCTGAAACATGCACACTTCCCATATGGGATGGAATATCAAGTATTACAGGTATTCTTGAATAAAGCTTTGATCTGCTTATATAAATGTTAACTGTATAAATGAAAGGTGATTCAGTGAGGCTTGGTTTTTAGTATCTGCTGTGGAATTAGTCCCTTTTCTGGTCAAAGGAGTGAGATGCCGCGGACGGGGAAAACGATAGGGGGCCCTCGTGCGCCTCAGGAAACGCGTTGTACGGACGCCCTTACCTGAGATTTTCCTCTCTAACATTTGCTCACTTTCCAACAAACTGGATGAACTGGCGCTGCTGATGAGAATGAACAGAGACTTTTCTTCTTCTCCTGTTTTATGCTTCACGGACACATGACCTCTCCGGGGGAAAATCACGGGGCGGAGGACTCTGTTTTTACATCAACAACGCCTGGTCATCGAATGCGACTGTGGACGCCAGGCACTGCTCTCCTGATCTGGAATATCTTTTCATTCAAATCTAAGAAGTGGACCAATGAGGCAGCGGAGGAGCTACGTGCGTGTTTGGACATTACAGACTGGGAAGTTTTCAGAGCTGCCACAGATAGTTTGGATGAGTACAAGGACACTGCGACATCATAAATTCGATTCTGTGAGGACAGCATTATACCATCACACACCAAAGTCATTTTCAATAATGACAAGCCCTGGTTCACACCAAAACTGAGGCAGTTAAGGTAGCAGAAGGAGGGAGCGCACAGGGCTGGTGACAGAGAGCGCTACAAAGATGTGAGTCTGGGTTTAGCAAAGATGTGTCGAGAGCTAGATCACAGTACAATACGCATCTGAAGCAGCAGTTCTCTGACAACAACCCCGCCTCTGTGTGGAGTGGGCTACGCTGTCCCACCAACTACAAGCCCACAACCCCCACGCTGCAGATGCCAGGCCGAGGAGCTTTACACCTTCTACTCCAGGTTTGAGGCCACCACTGTGGCCACTTCTGCCAACCCAACCCCGGTCCCCCCCAGCTCCCCCAGCACACTCTCAGTTGACTTCCTAACGGATCGGAGGCAGTGCGTGCTGCTGGGGAAGAATGTCTAAGACACTTGTACAATCAGCACAGGATTCCATAGGGCTGTGTACTTTCTCCCCTGCTCTTCTCCCTGTACACAAACTGCTGCATCTCCAGCCACGACTCCGTAAAACTGATCAATCTGGCTCATCTCTGCATGAGTCTGTCTACAGGAGGGAGGTGGACCGGCTGGTGTCCCTGTGCAGCGGTAACAACCTGGAGTTCAATGCCCAGAAGAGAGTGGAGATGATCGTGGACTTCAGGAAAGTCACAGCTACCCAGCCCCCCCTCAGCATGACATGACAGAGTCCCCATCACCACCGTGGACTCCTTCCGCACCACCATTACCCAGTACCTCAAGGGAGCCCACATCAGCTCTCTCATCAAGAAGGCCAGCAGAAGATTTACTTTCCGCGGCAGCGAGAAAAGCCAAGATGCCGGTGCAGATGATGTGCAGTTCTACACGCCATCATTGAGTCCATCCTCACCTCCTCCATCACGTTGTACTTGGAGCAAGCAAGGAAACAAACAGAGACTACAGCGCATTGTGCTGAGAAGGTGATCGGCTGCAGACTTCCATCTCTGCAGGACCTGTACGTCTTCAGGACTCTGGACCTCAGGACTTTCTCACCCTGGACATGGACTATTTGAACCACTCCCCTCACGCAGTAGGCTACGGTCCATTCGGATCTGAACCTTCCACTACAAGAACAGTTTCTTTCCCTCTGCCGTTGGACTCATGAACACTTCTAAACACCTTTCACTTTAACTACAATTTAATCAATCATACACTGCACTGCTCGCTACATCTGTAAATGTAACTTGTCGGTGTAATCCCTCATTCGTCCAGAAGTGTTCCATTGTAGAAAAAGATTCAGTTGTAGTCATCTGGATTCTGTTTTAGAAAAACGGTACGTTTCGACTCTCATCCAAGAGTCATTCTCAATCTGTGAAACAAGTCTGAGAACTCTTATTTATATCCTACTCTGTGAAAGCCCTGCCCACAGGGCGGGACCTCCTGATAATGGCCCATTGAAACTTAACTGGGATGGGCCATCTACATCCTATTGTTCCTTGACTTTTGGCTCCCTCTCCTTGAGTCCCTGTTTAGCATCAGAATGCCTCAGGCGTCTCCAGGGTTTCAGCAAACCATTATAAACAACTGGAAGGTTGAATCTTAAACCTCCATTACGATTTAAGGAAGGATTCTCTTTTCTACAATGTAAATTTAACTGTATATTTTTGTGTACATTGTAAGCCTATTTTTATTGTATCCTATAGTAAATTTAAATTCTTTTAATGCATGCCCTTTTTGATTTCATATATGTTGTTTATATTATTGTTTACCATTGTATGTTGCACCTTAACGCCAAACGAAGTTTCTATGTTTGTGAATTTTGTTCATTGACAATGGCAATAAAGCTTTTCTGATAAACCTTTTCTGACGTGGGTGTGCAGATAATGAAGCATACGCACGTATACTCTACCGTGTATTTAAGTCTATACGGCTATCTGAATATGTATTTATGCATGCAGGTCTTTTATCCCGGCTGGCAGCTGCACGGTCTCAAATCCAGTTTATTCACTAGCTTTCTAATTCGCCAAGATATCAAGCGCTCATTGTTGGGTAATTGCCACTGATGGAAGAAAAAGAACAATATTTCTTTCAACACAATCTGTGGTAAACTGAAATCAATGAGGCTGAATAGTGTGATTAAAATTTGATCGGATCACTGACGACCAACAATGACAACAAACACGAAACAGGGTGGCTTTCTTCAAGGCGTTTGTTGATGTAAATGTTGTTTAGCGCCGCTAGGATAATGACAGCCTATTGATCTCTTTTTGGAATATATTCTCAAACTTTTTTCTCAACACACGCAATGACATGACACAAACACCCACTTGGAAAATTTTCAGCTGGAGTTTTGGGCCGTCGCGTTTGATCTTTTTGCAGAGGGAGAACCGGCACCGAAGACGGATCAGTGAGTGGAGGCTTTCAAAGACCCTCAGATTGTCAATGGTAGTGTTTTGTGCTGGAGATGTCAGCTCTTAACTGTAGTTGTACTGCGTGGGCGGGCTGCTCAGTGTGCCAGATCAAGGTGTATGCCTTTTGTATGGCTCATCTTTGCCTGTCTCTGCTGGTGTGACGCTTTGAAATTTGTGTATGCAGGCTGCATCTGTGGATGTGTGCAAATTGGTGATTAATCAAGTAACCAAACAGCAGACTGAATGCTTTTTAATGGCGCAAGAGAAAAAAGTAGGTCATGTTTAGAACTAAGTGAAGTTGGAACTAAAAGTGGCGCGAAGGACTGTACAAAATCACTTTTGTAAAGACCTTTGGAACACTTTTTGTCCCTAAAGATTAAGTAAAATGAACAATTAAGGAACTTGATAGATTTATTTATGCTACAGGATGATGCATCTGCTCTGCTTTTTACTGCTATTGAAAAACACATTCATATTATTTTTAGAGGACTTAATTGATGTTTTCTTGTACTTTATTGCTGTTCGCTTTCCGTGGAATTGAAAGAGTGAGGTCAGTGTGAGGTGAAAATAAAGCTGACCAAGTTGTTGGACTGTCCTGATTTTGCTGGTCTGAGATGGAAGACAGCATGACACCCCGTGGCACCTCCAGTCCTCTGCCATGTGTTGTATTAAGGCTGTATTATGTCATGGACCAGTGAGCCACAGATGTGGCAGCAGGGGTGATCATCAATTATTATACCTCAGTGGATCAAAATGAGCAGATCTGCTCATGCGCATGTCCCCAGTGCAGCGTGGCTTAGTGAGCCCAAGCCCCTCACACCAGCATCACCCTGTGCACCTGCCGCTCAGACACCAGGCAGACCAGCACCAGGGCAATGGGACATGCCTCCAGACAACATCTGCCTCCCCTCAGTGACCTGCGAGTTAAGCCAACTGGAGAATCAAGGGCACCCCAGCAGAGCTCCTGATTTTATCTCACACACTGCCACTACCACTGCCAAACTAACAGCAGCTCCAGGAGACGTTCCAGTCTATTTTCTATCCCATTCTAAACTCACTTTGTCCAATTCTCTTTATGTAGCACACATGCTACATCTATATCTTGGGTCAGAACACTTTTTGCTACACATAAAATTTGTATAACGGTCAAGCTCAACTAGATTTTTGTTACCTTTTAGCTCCATTAAAGAGTCCAACAAAACGTCTTTGCTTTTTCCCCACTGTGCTGAAATGTTTTATTATCAAACTATGTCACTAAAATGCCTTTGTACATCTGGGAAGTAATTTCTCTCCTTTCTATTCCTGTTGCATTCCCTCAATCACTTGAGGAGAGAGAGATTTAGCCCTTATGAGTGTGATGAATTAGTGGGCACGCGGGAGCCACTGTATGACAGATGCTTGCACTTCAAATCCAGCGGGACCACGGTTGAATGGAATCAGGACAAATCAATGGAATCATGCAGGTGTCTGGGGAAATGGGTACAAAGCAACACAGTCTGTGGTTTGCAAGAGCCCCTGGTAAGGCTGGAGCTCCAGGTCTATTTGTGCAAGCCCAGGGCAGACAACAGCTTACTGACCCCTGCAGACAACAGTGCTTTGGGGACAGACGCCTGAGGAAGCAGCCGGCAGAAGAGGCCCTCTTGACCACACCAGCTGTGATGAATGGTGCAGGTTGATGAGGTTTCAACTGAAAGGACACAGTCTGGTTTCCGAACATCTGGATGTACTCCTATTGTTTCCAATTTCTCTTTAACTTCTTCATGTTGATTTTTTTCAGTAGAAGTTCTACCTTTGAGCCCTTGTGTGTGTCTGTCCTCACTTCCTGACATTTCTAGTCCTTGTCACGTTGTTTGTGTTGCATATTTTCATTCCAAAATGAATCCCATATTAATTTTTGCTTCCTGGCAACTATTCCATTTCTTTCTTAGATTACTCAAAACCAACCTTCCTTTTCTTTCTCCTTTCACTTAATTTGTCAGTGTTACCAAACCGTGAGTGGGTTGAGAAGTGAGCCATTTGTTGGCAAATACCAATTCATCAAGCAGTCAGTGCATGGATGGAATGGAGGTTCCCTATACAGTGCATTAAGGATATAGATTCAATTACTGCATAATCTTAAACATGCTGTAACATGGTGTGGTGCTTATATATGATCACTCACATGATGTCAATATTTAGGGTGTGCCTGAGGGGCATGTGCAAGTTTATAAAATGAAATTAATTTCCTAAGATTTAATTGTCATTGTGTGCCCATGCTTTTTGAATTCATAATTTTGCGGCAACATTTTTTCTTTTGAATTACACTTTTAGCTGAAATATGATAATATGTGAAACATGGACAGATGGCATCATAGCTGTACCCGTCTGTCATCATATCATTGATGTCACTGCAGCAATACTGCAGCCATCACTGTAAATTGAATCTCATAAAAAACGCACTTTATCTCATAGTGAAGCCTTATTGAAAAATCTGCTCAAGAAATGTGGCAATATTACAATATTAAATTGGTTTTGCCTTGCCTTCCTTTGTATTTCTTTTGTTTGTGGACATTTGCACAACATGTATTTTGCTTAACACTGTTGTACAATACATGTCGAATTGACAGAATTTCTTTATTTACATAAGTATCAGATTCTAGCAATCTGCAACATCTACAACAAGCCTACTTTAAATGAGTTGACCTTGTATTTTATGTGAAAAACATACAAAAGCAAGCCCATAATTTCTTACATTTTTTTGACATGATCGTGTGTATAATATTGTGACATTTGTAACAAGTGATACATTATTTGTGGATCTTTTCCACCCAAATCAGTACTATATGTTAACATTATTCATTGAAATTCAGTGTTTTTTATTCAAACAGTTGGCTTTCCAGGCGCTCACTTGATCTTTATCAACAGCTGTATTGCAGGTCAAAGCTAACGGCTAACAAAATAGCCCATGTTCGGGCACTGTTCTTCCCAGCTTTTGGGAGACATATTGATGCATGTTATTTTGGTCAATGAGTCGTTCTGAGCACAGGCCATTCTTATCCTTGAGACCGACTGCTAGTGAAAAATGAGGAAGGGATGAGACCATGCATTTTAATCTGAGTGGACCGGCGTTATATCTTTAAGAGGGCAAGGCAAGAGAGAGAGCAGGGGGATGCACTTCCTATAACCCTGTCTGAGGCTCATTAATGCAGCTGCTAACAATGAAGAATGTCATGGCTTCAGCTGAAATACAACACTGAGCCAGAGCATATAATGGCAGTAAAATACAAAACAGAAAGATCTCTGTGTACTATTTAGAGACAAACAACATAAACTAGAACGTAAAAGTACATTGTTTAGGTCTCCATGTAAGACGAGGCTGCATTTAATTCTTTACATTATTGTTTATTTTCTAACAAACAATCTTTTAGTAGGTATATTGATATATAAAAATTAATGCAAACTATATTGGTCTTTTCTTTTGAAATATTAATATATCTGCAACATTGAGGTGTTAGATCAAAGCAACTATGGGCTTTAGATGGGTGAAATGAGCAGTGAGACTCATTTTACTGGACATATTCATACATCAGGTTTTACAAAAGATATATTCCCTTTTATGTTGGAGCACAAACTTCTACCTAATTAGCATTTTTTCATGTTTAGAAACAACCAACTGCTTTAATTTGCTTTATAACGCTAAAACATGTGCACTTGTAACCCCTCTCTAAAATCTTGCCACTGCTCATGCTTAGGTCTTCCAAGTGAATATGAAACGGAGTGTGATTTTTGTAAAAGCTATCTATAACAAATGGGCTTGAATAAAACATTAGCACATGTATATTTTATAGCTTCCCATGTATCCCTGCTGCTTTCTGAAGGCAGCAAGCTTTTGGCTCTTTCAGGCAGGTACACTACTTAGAACTTCAGCTCAATCGCAAAGAGAGGACACTGATTTAAAAAAAAAAGAAAAAAAAAAGTTTTTTTTTCAACATAAGTTTGAAAGTTCAACTAAGTTAAAGAAAATACTGCTTAAAAAGCTGGAAGGAAAGTGTGGTTAAATTTACTACAGTACATCTAGTCAGCAACACCAAAATGTTTGCCCACTTTTAGATGTAGTTCTTGATTAGTGTTTCTAAGATAAAGGGGCAAATACTATTTAATTTCTCACCCCAGTATGCAGTCCAAATCATATTCTAGTAAAAGAATCATTCAGAGCATTAGAACAAAGTGAATTGTTGGCTGAATCCATGGATTTCTTATTCGATATCTGTTCCTCTCTGTGCTTTCTGAAAATGACATGGTCCAAAGTCAAATCAAAGTTGGAAACTCGTGTTGGCCCCTTCTTGTTCGTTCATCCCTGACGTCAGACGGCATTCAAGTGCCAGGCATACTGTGGTGTAGTGTGGTAGACTAGGGGAACTCCATGTAAAGAAATTGAGGCCTGACGGCTTTGTAAAGTGTCATATTAGACGAGTGACTGGCGGTATTTTTGTCTTTTAGTGAACTCGTGGGTCTGAAGTGGGCCGTGCGAATAAACAAAAACGTTGACATAGGTTCTGTAGGTTTTGTGTTGAATATCAGAGTTGGGTAACTACCAAACCAGTATAACTATCAAAATCTAAATTTACACTGATAGTTATGGGATCTAGGTGGTGACAACCTCCCCTTTTATTTTGCTGTCTCATCACGATGGCCTTGTTTTCTTTCCTGCAGTGCGACACGCATTTGTGAATGAAAATGAGTTAGAATACATAATTCACTTTCATATATATTTGTTAGATCTATTGAAGTAGAAATAAACGTGTAATTTAAGTAAAGAATGTATACATACTTATCTTTTTGTTGTGTTGTTACTATTGCAACAACACATCAATAATAGGGTAAAACTAACCTGTTATTTTGTTTGTTTATAAGGCACTAGTTGGCATTTTGTCTGATTTTCTATCAAATTTGCTGCACCTCAGCTCAAGTAGTCACTGCTTGTTGTCGCGGGACATTTTTGTCTAATAGTCTCATCGTGTCAACACAGAGACATGGAAAAAGGCTTTCTTGATTTGTTTAAAACATTTTAATGTCATTTTATTTGGATATCCCGTGTGTGTTTGTTTCTTTGTTTGTTTAATCTGTGTTGTGTTTTAACAAGGTACCCATGAAAAAGAGAACTTTTCTCATTGGGTTTTCACGGTATAAATAAATAAAAGGACTGAAAAATTTATATTTATGCCAACAATTTTGTTAACTGTCTTTGACACAAGTAACTAATTCTAGAAAGAAACGTGTTACAGTCATGCCGCAGGACATTTGAGTGCTTTATTTAGAAATAGAAAGAAATGAAACAGCTTTGTTCTAAAACAATATGTGTTATTTATAGAAGACATTTTTGTGTTTTGGAGGATGAAAAACATTATTTACAATGTAATTTAAAGTGATAACACAAACCAATTATGTCAAGTACCAGTCCTGGCTTAACCAAGCGGTGTTGTTGCTAAGTAGGTCTAAATGCAAGCCATTCATATTGATCAGAATAATAAAGCCTCTGTCATAATGACCCGTACAAATGGCTGAGAACAGTCTACGAGCATTTTTTTTGCTAATTTTCTGTCATTCATGACTTTGCCCTACAAAAACAGTGGCCATAGACCATTCTTAAGTTCGTAGCCGGGTCAATGGTCTTGTCAAACATTTTCTACCAACAGCCAAAGAGCAATCCCAGTGTTTGTGCACCAGAGACCGGTCTGTTCTTTTCCTCTTGAGTCAAAATCTTTAACTTCTAAGTCAATAAAGGCCCTGCAGGTGTGCTTATTCAGCCATTAAAACTCGGCAGTAAAAAGTGCATAATAACAGTCGTCACAAAAATGACAATGACAAAAGCTGTTTATCAGGACGACTTGACAGCGCTTAGAGTTGTACATGGAAAGGACTTGCAGTGCCTGTGCGATTAAATATAATAGTAGGACTGACGTAAAGATACCATAAGAAAGCTCCACAGCGCATACGAGTTTGATTTCTCAAGAACACCTTAAGCTGTTATTGAAAATTGAAAGGCTGTAAGAAACGTTGCTCCCCTCCTCGAACATCTACGAGCTCCTGGTTTCGTAAGACCTGTGAGATTTGTACGAGCAAATTGTTTGTACAGGTCACTGTGACGGTGGCTTTAATCTAAGGTTATTGTTAAGGTTAAGGTACACTTTATTGTCCCTGTAGGGCAGGGGTCTCCAACTTATAGCCCCATTTTGAGTAGCTTGCAAATGGATTTCCATTGGCTGTATCAGACAAGCTTGTTGCGGCGCCGTGGCCTAAAGCCATCCATGCGCGCAGCAACATAAGCGCTGCAAAAAAGCCAACAACATACCGTTTTTTGGAAGTGTGCGAATCTGACTTTTTATTCACAAATGTCAACGACAAGTGCGTGTGTCTGATCCACGGATCCACCTGGCTGTGGGTAAGCGCTGCAATACAGTGGTACAGATTGGGTGTATGGTTTTTGTATTGATCACTGATGCTTCACTGTTATTACTCTCGCAGCACTTCAGTGCTTTCTCTCCATGTAGACCTGCACAAACTTTACTCTCCTCTTTCCCCGCAGTCACTTCTCAGAGCACTTCTTTTTCTGTTTTCTCTTTACTATGGGTCACAGTCAGCAAGCAGTGGGATTGGTTAGATTTAGAATATATAGAAATAACAGAAGTGAGGGCCACTGGGGAAAATGATAGCCACATAAAAATGTTTTGCTGGTGTCAAGCTACAAGCTCTTTTGTATGATGATAATCTGCCTGATATTCACGGAGGAAGGTGCAAAAGACTGAATTAATAGAAGGCCAAACTGACATCAACACAGCCGACACACGTAGAAGCGCGCGCCACAAAGTCAAACTCGTTCTTGCAAAAGACAAACGTTATAAATTTACCCACATCATAAAACATAAGTTTAGCAGTCCTGAGAAAAACTTTTACAGCAGACTGTTGCCTGCAGCCTCTCAGTCCACAGGGAAGGAGAGAAAAGAGGGGCTGTGACGGGCCAGGGGCTGTGCAGGGGGCTGTGCAGAGAAACAGGGGTTACTAAAAATAAAATAAAACCACATCATTCAGCCAAGTGATTGGGCAGTGACCTGCTAAAATAGTATATCTAAAATTCACCAGAATACAGGAAATCTTTATGATTTTCCCCAGACCCACCCCAGACCCAATCGTGGTCCCTCTGCCTATAAACAAAAAACTTGCATGTTGAACAATGTCCTTTGAGTGCCTTAAAGGTGGAAAAGCGCAATATAAATACACTGTAATATTAATAGTTTAGTTTGAATTATACCAGGCCCTCGGCCTGATTTAATCCGGCCCCCCACAAGATGTTAGTTTCTATTTTTTAACTGTCTTAGCTATGCAACATGTGTCTGCACTTGTGTCCTTAATAAAGATTACATGAAATTAATGAAATGCTTATAATTATAAGAATTTGTTACACCAATGATCGCGGTCCAGCCTTCAGCCACTTCCCTGGATTCAAATATGGCCCTTGGAGGGAAAATAATTGCCCACCCCTGTATTATACAGATGTATATAGAGATAAATGTTCAGACAATAGAAATTACAGTTTGCTTCACACAAAATAAGACATAAAAATGAGTAGCTCATTGTTGTTTTGTTCAAGTGAAAGTAGTTCAGAGAGGAAAAAAGGTTGGGGACCCCTGCCGTAAGGAAATTTGTCCTCTATATTTGGCCCATCCTTCAATGCCACTGGGGCATCTCCTCGGGAGCAGTGGTCTCTGCAGCGCCTGGGGACCCATCTCCAGATAGGTTGATGGGGGAAACCCGAGCACCCAGAGGAAACCCACCCAGAAACATGAAAACGCCACAAAAAAAGGCCCAGTCTATAGAAGATCACTAAATGCAAGGATCTAATCAGCCATCAACAAGGCCAGTAACAGGTATAATGATCAGGTGCAACTGAAAATCTCCAACATAATGACAATGATAATAAGTTACTGTCAAGTTTTACCAAAGACCATTTTACAATCCTTTCAACAGGCCCAAAGTATCCTGCTAACATTTTAAACACTCTTATAATACACATCTTACTACAATTCCCTTAGGCTATAGCACTGAAACGTATTGATTTTTCTTAGCTCTCCTGTTATCTTTTATGATTAGTGCTGCTGAAGGAGATGTGGATGATTGCACCAGAAAGCCCTCTCGTTCATCCCCGTTTCACACTGCTCTTTGGGAAAGCAACAAAGACTAGTCATAATAGTGTGGAAAGGGGGTTTCTAACATGACACTTTCTGGTTGTTTGAAGCGGAGAGCAGGGGATCTCGTCAAGCCAAGTTGACTCCAGCGGATCAATAGCTCGTCTCTCTCTCAGACAACTGGTGTGGCATTTGAACCAGATAAAATACCGGTTCCCCCTTTGTCTCCACCACGAAGAACTGAGTGCTTCCCAAATCCCAAATCGGTTGAGATAGGGATACAGATGAATCTATCTGTAATCCCCTCTTCTGAGTCTGCTTTGGACCCCCAATAGGTTAAAAGAGAAAGTATGTAAATCAGGAAGGGTGTGCTGTCTTTTTATTTATTAAAGAAAGGTTTTTTGCCATTGTCAGTGAAAACAATTCACAAACTAATAGGTGGATCTTCAAACAATGATTAATAATAGTAAAATAGAAACTATGATCAAATAAGGCATGGATAAAGACTTTGACTAAATACTTCTTGCATGTATGTCCGAAAAGTGGCTTTAAATTAACTATATTAACCTCTAATTTACCTCCTAGGACTTTATTAATTTATATTAGTGGGACGCTCAAGCAAGGAGATTAAAAGAAAAGTTTAAACTAATGTATCATGTAGATCCATCATAGATAACGGTAGAAAAGGACCTGCATTAGCAATTTATGCACATAATGAATTAAAGATAGATCCCTGTAAGGGTATCTATGATAACATGACAGTATGCAAGGTCATGGTGTGAGGGGAATGAGAAGTGCTCCTGCTAAGGTGAGATTTATTGTTCATTACAGTTCCCAGCACAGGACACTCATGAATTCAGACATGCTTGGAGCTAACGAACACATGTCAAATGAAACTTTACATGAAAAAACAGGTCCACGCATTGATCATCTTTCTAGCTTGTGGTCAGCCAATTATCTGCATCTGCCGGAACTGGGGCTATGAACAAGAGCCCTCTTTTCTCTGGTGTCTCGGCTCTGGTCTTTCCCCCCAGGTCGCCCATGACACTGTAACACTAATTACAACTAATTGTTCCACACTGAATGGATTTAGTCACTTTGCAAATGATGATGCCATTGGTCAGTGTCACAGAGTTTCCACACACACAAAAAATCAACGAGGGAATGAGAATTTGCACAAATGAATGTAATTAAGAAGCACATTTATTTTGTCTAATTGCATGAGAGAAGACTTCAGCTGAAAGCGAGATTGAGCGAAGTATTAATAATTAACGCAGCTAACTGTACCGAATACAACAAAGTTCTCTGTGTCAAGAAATCACATGCTTAAGTATCGGAATTGTGATTGTAACCAAACGAGCCTATACATACATTCAATCCTCAGTTGTCTTTAACTTCCCTCTTCTCCATGATTGTGTCCAGACGGTTGAATTCCAAGATAGATGCTACACACTACAGCAAACATGTCAAGTGGGCTTTTCCAAAGACAACCGAAAGGGCAGTCCACTGGAAATTCAGTCTGAGAGCTATTGTTAAGAGTTTAGGCGCACAGACATCAAATAGTCCAGACCATGGCACAACACAGCTCAGTCCTTAATCAGTATATGTGTGCTGGCATCAGGGTCAATGCATACACTATTGTCCATCATAGACTATCAGGAGCGCGACTTACAAATTTGGAAGCATGAGAAAGAGCCCTTATTTTAAAAAAATTGAAAATGTCACATTGTGGGCTCCATAAAAGAAAGCTATTCACTGATAAGGAAATTATGTTTTAAGTACCTGAATTTTTGAATGTGCTTCACAGTAAATTCATTTGAATCTTATTAAAGAGGGAGTATTTAAAAAGGATTGACTTTTAATCGCAGATTTAGATTGTAGATTGACAAGGTGTAAACTGGTCATTTCCAAGCCATATGCCACAGATTAAGCTGTACCGCAATAGCATAGCAGCGCTTTTCATGTTCTTTCCACTAATGCACTACTTCAAAAAACTGACTTTCCTGAGCTGCTTGTAAGTGGGCAAAGGCACACAGTTTTTAAATCCCTCAACTCCGACAACAGGAGAAAAGAAATAAGTATATTACAAATCATCCAGAGAACAAAATTGTCTATTGTTAGAGAAATGTGCAGGATTTAGACGGGGGATTTGCACCCACTTTGCTGCACTTTGTCTGAAAGCTTAGCACTGTTGGCTGACATGGTGATTTCCATCATTCAGGAGAAGCTTTTAGGCATGTCATTTTAGTAATTCTGGAAAAGCACAGTCCATAAACATAACCAGCACAGAGCATGACTAGTTATCAACATAATAATTGAACAAAATGGTATGGGTTTGTATGTATTGCAGTAGAGACAACAAGCTGCAGTGATTTGGAGACAGCTCTGTCAAACCCAGTGCATTCAAATGAAACTGGCTGAAACAGGGACAGTGCTGATCTGCCAAAGACAAACTCTCAAGTGGAACAGCTCTTATTTTCCAAGCAGCGCTACGTCGCATATCATTATGTATTCTTCTTTTTGATGTTTTGATGAAGTGTTGCTATTAGGCCAAGAGGGACAGGTACAATTCATCACGCCTAATTGTCATGGACGTGCTATTCTGTGTAACGCAGTACAAGACAGATTGTTGGGGGTTGGACCTTAAACTACACATGCTAATGATATTTATGTTCTGCTTTTAGCTGTTTGTTAAGACACAAGGGGAAGTATCAAAAGCAACAGAACAGTGTGCGTCTAGGGATGAAACTGGAAGAGTGATGGCAGGGTACTGGAGTCAGCCCACAGGGGGAAGCTCAGGCCTGTAAAACCAGCAGCCACCGTCCTCATAAATAATAGATACATAAAATGTCATATGAACTTTATTTCAAGTGTGCGTGTGCTAATAAAGATGCAGGTTTAAAAGAGTTGAGAAATTCATTGTCAGAAGAAGGCCACATGCTCCGCCTTTGGCACAGACAATTACTCAGAGCGCTTGACATTCAGGAGCAGTCTTAAGCACCTTTTAGAAACAATACTTTTCCGACTGCATACTTTCTGCCCCATGCTTCCTCTCCATCTCAATTTTCTATTTCCTACTCTTCACTAAACTCCTTTCCTCCGATTTCTACTTTTCTTCTTTCTGCTTCACAAATTGAGATGACACAATATGAGATTGCCACAACAGCACAGGCTTAGCTGGTGCTCAATGGTAAAACTATATCCAATCTATCTCTGCGCCGCTTTTTTGAAGCGGTCGACTTTTGCATTCAGAAGGGTCAAGCAACTGAAAGTGCATGACAGGTTGGACACCATCATTTTGTTAAAAGAATTTAAACTTCAAGAAAAATGTGGTCCTTGCAGGTAATTTCACGTGACTTATATGATTCTTTTCTGTATGGATTCCCGCAAAATATTTTATAAACATTTTAGAATTCAGCGCTGGTTACTGTATTATTCAACTTATAATTTTTTTTTCTAATTCAATAATTAGCAGAAGTACAACCTAAGATGATGATGATGATAATAATAATAATAATAATAATAATAATAATAATAATAATAATAATAATAATAATAATAATAATAATAAAACAACAACACCCATATAGCGCTATTCAAGATACCCCAAGACCCTTTAAATTAAATGAGTAAAAAGACACTGTTCACCGTTTTAATCTACATGCTGTACACTCTTATATGAAGATAATAAATATGGCCAAGAAATGTTTAAATTTGGTTATTATATTATATATACTTAAAAGCAATTTATCATGTTCAATGCATAGAAATACGGTATGCTAATCACTTTTCAATATGCATGTTCATTAGAAAGGTAGTCATCCAGCGTTGCTAATATGCAAATGCAGTACAATCATTAAAATGGATAGATTTCTTATTCAAACATACAGTGAGCCAGAGTTAATATAAAGATTGTCATTGCATATAAACTGTAAAATGTCTAAGTCTATGTTTTCACAGAAGTGTATATCTGATCATACTGTGTTGGGCGTTTGTCTAACACCACTTTTAATAATCATTCTAGTATGATAAGGCAACAATTGAACTTGGGCAATGAGCCTTGTGGCAAGATAACCAAAATGACTTTTCTCATATTCAAATAGCAATATTACACATAGATATTAAACTTTGTGGCCAGTGTCACCAGCGCAATTACAAAAGGCCCACACAGATTTATTACATTAGCGACTTCCGTTTTAACACATATTACTCCCCGGGGATTGTGGGTAATAAGTTCAGTGTTTGAGTGAATTTATGAACTATGAGATGTTTGTCGCTGAATGCTAATGCGATGATGAGCGATTGCTTCTGTGTAGGAAGGAATCACATACATGAATCAAAGGTGTCGTTGCTCGCATTTTAAATGGCCAGATGGGGAGAGATTATTCGATATGTTTGAAAAAAAAAAGTGTGATAGCAAAGGTCAAGCGTTTGTAGAAAAGAAAAATCACGACAAACTTTGTGGGAATTTGTGGGAAGGACAGGAATGCAAATGAGAGGGAAATGATTGCAGAACGTTGTCGGCCATCTTGGCTAATGCGGGACAAATGTATTCAGAATCACACTGACAGTGGCACCCATAGCTCTGGGTTTGACAGTACAGCTGCTGCAGGGAGGCGGGACCCAGGGCTGTGGTCACACTTGCACCACTTGCATAATCAGAACAACAAATTTGGACTGTGTGCTCGTAGCTTTAGGCACATGATGGAAGCACACTGCTGCTCCACAGCGTCAGGCTACAAAGTGCGCTCAGTGTTTAGTAGCAGCAAAATCTGTTTGGACTACAGGTTATTTTTTCATACACTTAAATGCCAATAGGTAGGGATGGGTTTTGTGCAGAACAGATGTAGGCTACAATATGTCTTGCTGGTTTAGTAATTAACTGATATTTACTGATATTAAGATTTAAAATTTAAAGCAAGAGTTGACAAATTAACTTTACACCTGGGAAAGTAATAACAAAATATATTTATCTGGCATATTAAATAATTTCTTGCGATATTGTGGGGTTTTCAGGCATAAAGTGTCATGGATCCTGTTTTGGTTGCTGGTTTTGTGTCCTGGTGTGTTTTTTTTAGGGTTTTCACCCAGTTCATGTTCTGTTCACGTATCCCCTGTTGTGTCACCTTGTGTATTAAGCCCCATGTTCCACCTTGTCCTTTGTTGTGTCCATTGCCGTTGTCCTGTTCACAGCAGTCGTGTCCTGTTACCTGTAAATTCCTTTTGTTTTGTATTTCATCCCTGGATTATTTTGACATTTTGTTTTCATTAAAATAATTTATAGTGGTTATGCATTTTGGGTCCTTCTTTTGATTTATTTCATGTGACATTAAGATTTCTTTCTGATTTGAAGGATTTGACATGGCCTTACGTTGTCGCAATAGTCCAATTAAAATCTAAATATGATATATTTTTAAAAGGAAAGGTCCACACAAAATGTTTCAAATCAGGAAGGAATCATATGACTGGAATCTATGAATAGCCACATTTTTTGCCTTTTACTTCCTTTTGAAATCACAAGTGAACTGAATAAAGTTATCTAATATCTTGTAATTGAACATTGGAAATTGCCCTTTTAACCTCACTTTGCTTTGGTATGAAACGTAAATTAGAATATGGCAATAATTCTCATTTTGCATTTCATAAATTGAGGAAATGGTTGTATGCAGGTTTCATTTTAAATAACAGCTACAGACACAAAGGCACAAAAATACATCAGCTCATGGTCCTTCTGATGCATTTATTTGTGGTCTAATAAAAGAAACCTCAATAGGTACTCTTTCAGTGGGTTTCCATTTTTGACTAAACATTTTTGTGGAGATTGAATTTGTGTAACTTTTTGTTAATTGGGCTTTTTTATGAAGAGCAACATTGAGCAGTTAGCCATGCAGTGACAGATGTCCTGTGAATCATTTGAATACATTCAGAATGAGTTCTAATTTTCGAGGTATAAACATCTCTTGCTAGTTCAATCATTTCATGAATACATTTGTTGGTGAAGAATGCAGATGGGGAAATCAAACTGGGCAGAGTGACTTACTGGACTCGGGGTCAGAGTTGCCGTCTCCCTCGGTGCGGGAGTTGGGAGAGGTCTGTTCGTAGTACTCGTCCTGGGGGAAGCTGAGGGGCAGCGGCTGGCCTGTGCTGGTGGTGCTGCTGGGATCAGGGTCACCCAGTCCACTGTCACTGCAACTCTCCTGGGAGCCATCCGGGAGGTGGAAGGTCACACGCCGTTGGGTCTATGACAAAGAAAGTTGAATAGGCTTTATAAAATACTTCAAGTGAAAGGATCAGTTTACAATAGTTGCTGGTTATGAACAGTTTTGGTAATTTTTAGTGGTGCACAGTCCTGACAGTTTTAGACCGATAACCGATATTTCGCAGATATTTTTTACTATACTTTGTTTGGTCATTTTTAACACTTGCTGTATCAAATCTATTTTAAAATGTTGCGTTAGAACATATTATACCCTTCATTTGGGGAAAAAAGGAAAAAGTTTGAACAAGAAAAACATATTTAGCTCTGTGTTTGGACATAGATAGGCTATAAGCTATATTATGTGATTAAAATTAGCCTTCACACTTTTCCATTCTGTGAATTCCCTGTTTTATTTAGATTTTTATTTATCAGACTAAAGTGTTTCTCTGTTGCTTTCCAGTCCAGTGTCATCATCGCTGTCACTGCTGCTGTTACAGCAGCTCCTCCTCCGTCTCTCCTCCTCAGTCTCTGTGTCTGATCACACATTCTGGGCCATATTTTGCCCCGCAGGTAGCGTTAACGGGGCGGGGACAGGGCTCTATTTTGCTACCTTGCCGACCTTAACGCTGGTTTAAAGAGGCTGGACTTGGCCGCTGGAGGCTGGAGTGGGTTGGTGCCAGTCCATATATGGTGATAGTGTTTGATCCAATGACTGATAAATGTGGCATTCAAAAGCACCACCTGTGTGGGAGATGTTTGTCATGGCATCATATACAGACAACGAATGAAGTCAGCAATAACATTGTTTGATTTCCCCTTTTTTGAGTTCCCAAAATTAAAAAAAAAATATTTAAAAAAATTAAATTAAATAAATATTGGTATACAGCCTTTTCTTTTACTTTTAGGTCATGTCCTTGTTGCGTTGTTTCTTTATTTAATTCACCTTTATTTGTTCTGCACAACGCAGAGTATGTCCTCAATATGGGCTTGTGCCAGTTTAACCGGTCCTGAGTTCTCAATGACATGCTGCGTGGTCCGGAGGGTGCGAGAACATAGCACACATGTGGTCAGCTCAGTCTGATCGTATGTGTGGATCTTGCGTTGGGCTGTCAGTCTGTACCAGTTTTAGTCTGGGACAAGGATTTTGGGTGAATGTGATGTGACAGTGATTTTCCAAATAGACGTTTCTTTCTCTTAGCTGAGCACATGAGTCTGCAGGTCCAGTCTGGCCCAGATCGTGCAGTAACAGGTGCCAACGCAGCGCAAATAGCTTTAAAGGCCAATTCATACTTCTTAAGAAGCAAGAAGTTTGTTCATTTACCCACAGGGCTGCAAGAACAAAGTTTGTTTCGGCTCTGGCATTCATACTTCAGCAGAAGCACCGCAGCTAGACCCCGCCCCCTGTGGTCCCCAACAACTGTTTCCATGCCGTTGCTATTGACATTATCAGCACAGACAGCTCAGTTGAGAGATGGAGAGAGCAGTGTAGTAAGCTACATAATGCTTTGTGTTTTATTACACTCAGTCACATATTCACAGAGAAACAGGCCAAACGAGGAACTGAATTTAGACGCAGCAAAACGCAATGATACAGGTAGAGCGGTCAGTATATTATAATCCGTCCAAACCTGCCCCGCAATTAAATGAGAATTTCTTGTCCCGACCAATCCCAATCTGTGGGTCAAAACACAACCGCGCAACACCAGTGTCCGGAGGGCTGCGCCGTGTTAAACTATCTAAAACTCATAAACATCCCCAACATATTATTAACGCTGTTTTTGTTTTATTAGTTAGGATTAGAGGTTGGGTTTGAATCTGCCCATTCTCAGAATGCACCACACCACGCCCCCTCAAGTTGCTTTACTCCACTTCATATTTTGGCATAATCATGCCTCTTGTTAAGAATTCCACGCCCTACGCTGTCATCAACTGTGCCGACTGCCAGGTGTGACGCAATGAGCTACCTTCGGGGGGAAAATATGGCTCTCTGTCTCTTCTTAAAACCTCTCACACTAAAGTTATTTGGAGTAAACATGTCTGAACTGATCATTTAGGAAGGAAACTAGTGAAATCACTAGTAAAATCAAAACATTGCGTTTATAGCGGGTCGCGAGTGAATTCGTCTCGCTTAACTTTAATGATAAGTTTTGTCTAAAACAATTCTAGAACTTTTAAGTCTGAAACTTTGTCATTTCTGGGTGTTTTGACCCAGAATGAAGACTGGATTCAAGTTAACAGTCTGTTCTATAATAATATAGCAGCAGAAAGCCTCTGTCCAAGCCTCAGCAGAGTTAACACTTTCAGTACCAAGGCGTAACATCGCTGATCTATCATCGGTGGTTTTGGACTGATACCAATATTAAACAATTACATAACTATCGGCCGATACTGGGACAATGTATCAGTTCCCCCCAAGTAAATCTTAATTATTTAAAGTGCTTAAGACAGACTTTTTTATGATTTTGTAATTTAAATGTATCTGGCGGGATGATACCTGTTCACCAATCACACCAACAACAAAGCAGTTTGTGAAGAAAAGCTGAACAATCAGTTGAAAATGACAAGACGTAGAGATATAGTGTTCTAAAACATATTGATGACCCAGAATTCACCCATACGTTTTTCTTATACATTTTTAATTGTCAAATAATAGTTTCTGTGACATTAGAGGGGTTTTAGCACAGTGTAGGCTAGGAAATAATAATGGACTTTTCTTCTTTTCTTTGTTACTTTATTCATAAACCTTTTCTGTTTTGTTCTCGTGAGCTTCTAAACCTTTCAGACTATCATCACCAAAATAAAAAATAACCATGAAAACAATCTGGATCTCTACAGTAAAATGTGGTTCAGAATCAAATGGACTTTTTTTCATCCTCACGGTGAGATTATTATTGTGCAACTGATCAAGAGAAGAAACACTTTTACAATGTTAAGAACTTGATGATTCACTATCAGGAAGCAAAATCATAAACTTAAGAAATGTCAAAGTGGGATAAAATGTGGAATTTCTTTCCCAATTTAATTTATAGTGCACGTTAAAAACAACAACGTTGACAAACGTTCTTAACACACAAATGCACATAAGACAATGTAAAATAACAGAAAAAACATGCATTTTGTTAAACTGAGCCATCCCAACCCGTCATAGCCACTTTAACCCCTGGCATCCGTTAACTATTCGCCATGACAACCCATTTCGGACAGTACAGAGGTCCAAGAGGTACTCATTTCAGTTTAAAAAGGGGTTACCTCTTGTAGAAACCAAGGCCTTCACTTGGGTTTTAAATGTAACCTTTAAATAGTTCAAGCACCCTGATGAAAATTCATTACAGCCCTTATTAGTGTTGTTGAGGGTTTATATCGACTCTTTAAAACATTTAGAAAGTCACTAAGTTGACGCACAGCTTTCTAATGTGCATTTTGACATTTCTTGTCTCAGCTGGGCAGCACGTACCAAGGAAATGTCAAGCTATGGGCAAAGAAAAGAAGAAAGTAAAATATCAGTGTTAAGTTTCCCTGCTACATATTTAACACACTCTTGTGTTAAATAATCTTTCACTTATTTAAGGAAAGGCAAGTTTATTTGTAAAGCATAATTCGTACACAAGCCAATTCAAAGGGCTTGTGTACGAAGGGCAAAAAAAAATCATTAAAATCACAAAACAGTTTAAGACATAAAAGAGAAGAGTGCAGATAAAATAATTTCAGTCATATGTACAGCTAAACAAAACAGTTTTAGCCAAGATTTGAACATTGTTAGACTAGAGGCCTGGCTTACATCTTCAGGAAGACTGTTCCAGATTTTAGCTGTATAAAACTGAAACGCTGATGTCTACTCCTGACTCCCTGAGGTCTTCACGCCGTGTTCAGACCACGGCGGCAAAGCGGCCAGTTTACATTCAATGTGGACGCGCGACCTGCGAATCCAGTGTTTTTGCAGCGCGAATCCTGTGTGACGTACCTACGCACTACCCGCACTATATCAAGCCAGATGTGTCAGTGTCTTAGTGTGGTGCAGTGGCCAGAAAGAGAGATAGTTATCAGCTGCTTCAGGGATGAAACATACACCTTAACTTCCTATGTATTGTCTTTAAGGCTAAAAATGCAGCAGAAAGGAGAAGCTAGAAGTGCTCACTGGATCTTGAAAAAGTATCAAGTGACGTACCAGGTAGTTTTCAAAATTGTGGTCAAACGATTCTTAAAAAAGACTGTTCCGAGGCACGTCTGGTGAGCTTTAATTTGAAAGTTTTCACTCAGCGACTTCATCAGTGCAGTACCTTTTAAGAATGTTTTCGATCATATCTGGAGCTTAATTTCATATAAAACAAGACAATCTTACAGAAATAATTGACAATATCCTACTACAGTAAACTGCCTGGAAGACAAAGCTTAGGCGTAGTTGGAAAAAACAAAAGAAAGGAAATAGTTAGTAAATACCGTTATTAAAGCAGCTTTTAAAACATGATTTGAGAATTTTACAAACAAATGGTGTTATTATTGTTATTATTATTTTTACAAACATTCAATAAACCTTCGTAAAATACTTTTTTAACCAGGAGAATCAGGAGAGTTTAACAGAGAGAAATCTTAACAGAGAAGCTAGAACAGAACACAATTTGGTAAAGGCATTAATTTTTCAAAAACGTTTTATAAAAATCTTTATTAAATATATTAAATAATCGTTTGAAGACCTCTTAAATTAAAGCTTTATTTCATTTAATTTGGCACTCAGGGTCCTCCACAGTTTTGCACTTGTTTAGCTCTACTGTATTTATTTTAAGTTACATTGGGACAAAAGAGTGAATTATTTAGTTGTTCGTTGCACAAGAAAATTTATTAAATATTGAGATCTATTTAATATAAATTTTCTGATCAATTATGTTGTACTTTGACATTTAGAAGAGCAATTGTATATTTAGTACATCTCAGACACTGCATTCATCATCTTTACATGCTTTTCTCCAAACTTATGACAAAATTACATCCTGTCACCAGAGGGATTAATTGAAACAGTGGCCTCTTAACCCAAAAATGATTTCCAGTCTGCAGAGTTCCACAAACGGCTGCTGAGATAATAAACGCAGTATGAGATTTATAATTGAGACTCCATTATAATAAACGGCAACTATATTAACAGGTTGAACTACATCCTAGTTTTTATTTTCCAGATATAGACACAAAAGAGGGACAGGCAGGCGGGTGGTTGCGGAGGCGCTGACTTTCACATCTAAAGTCTCACAAAGGATCACAGGTGTCTGGGCATTTTGCTCCAAAAGTGCAGCGCTCTTTACTTCTGCAGCAGGTTTACAGAAGTTCACGCTGCAACATTTCTTTGTGGCTATGAAAGAACACTGTTGTGGTAATGAAAAATATCGAAGTTACCATTGCTAATATCGTCAAAGGGTGTGGACCAATTTAGAATGTATCAAGTTTCTTATTTATTTAAAATTGTTGAGCCCTGCAATGGATGCAATATATGGAGACCGTAGGAGCACAGTTCTGGCTGCTGGGAAAAGGCACCTAACTAAATTAAAACAACTACATTCAGACGTAATTTGAAAATTGACTAAATTGACTAAATTTGGTCAAGGAGCTATTATGTCGCACAATGTGTGTCTAACTTCTTTGTTGTGTTCTGTGTTTTTTATACATTTAAAAACAGAAAACAATAACATTTATTAAATTATCTTTTCAAAACCTCTTAAATAAAAAGCTATTTCATTTGATGTGGCGCTTCTATCATTTTGACCTTTTTTTTTTATCTCTACTGTATTCATTAAGATTAAGATGGATAAAGGTGTAAGAAAACAAAAAAAGTCTGTTAAACATACTAAGACAGGACTTTTAATATATATGACAGTTACATAGGTACATATCTATAAGCCGCTGCAAACATATGAGTGGTTGGAGTAAATGTGACTGGTTTAACCTCTTTGCATTGTGTTTCCCTCCGAACCAAACCTGTATGTATTTTGATTTGTCTCAAAGTGTGAAGAAAAAAAAAATCACTCAGCATTTCATCAGATAAAAAACATACATGTAAATTTCATGCTGGGTGGGTAATATCTATTACCTATAATTTTATTTTTTCAAAACGAATAAAAATGTCGTGAAGATAAAAATCTAAAAACTATTAATCATTCGCATTTAACACAAATACAGTAAAGAGCCAAATGGATTCCACCAAAGTGAGCGCTCATGTTTTTACTCACAGAGGATTAGTTATGGCTCTTTAGATTGATGATTTGAAACTATGATGAATGTAGATCGCTACAATGATTTTGATACAAATTTGATTAATTGCACAGTCCTAACTATTTTCTAAAACAAAGAAAGACAAATGCTCTAAATGTTTAACTGGCTACTTGTTTGTTCTTTATGAACTGAATAAACATAGTTGGCATGGTCTTGTTGCATTCAGAAAATAAATAAGGTCACAGGTCATGTTCTGAATTGTAATGTTAGCGGTGTAAAACAGAATGTTTGCAGGGAAACAGAAAAGATTTGATACGACTTTCAGCTTATCTTGGTTGAAAAATCTTTCCTTTTTTCTTTTCTTTTGGAGATACATCTTCAGCGCCTGCCATGACATAGTTATTCACCCTGCAGTACTGCATAGAGCAAGAAGCACGTACAGTATAATTAGACCCCAGCTCAGCACCTCAATTGTAATCTTTTTTTCATCATGACATGAAAAGATTGTAAAAATGGAGGAAACCCTCTGACAGTGATGTAGAATGAGCCAAAATAACAAAAAGGTTCGTTTCAAACTAATCAGTGAAGGTCGGGTGGTCTAAATCTACACAATTAGCCCCCTCAGAGCACTGGTGAGCTTCCGTTTAGCTCAGTGATGTTGGACTGGTTGGCTTAATATGCTGTTTACTTGATTCATCAAACTCCTAAGGCTACAAATCACTATGTTTGTGAACGAGAGCTAAGAACCACACAAAGCAAGCAGACGGACAGGGAAAAGAGTAGTCAAGTCACTATTGATTCCATTAGGAAAGTGAGACAAGAGGAAATATATGTTGAACATTGAGAGGTTTGACATGGATGGGTAAATCCAAAAGACTCATGCACAACTTAAAACAAGAAAATATTTAGTAAATTAGAGAAACTTCTAAAAGTATTTACGGAAGTGTGACAAGGGCATACTGTTTTTGTACTGCAAAATTAAAATGACCACTCTTCATATAAGACAGTAGGGTTATCTTTTTGGCAAACCAATTCCTTCTGCATATGTTTACCCACAATTTCAAGTCGTCTAAATACTTTACCTTGGCAGCAATTTCTGAAATTAATGACAGAGTGGAGCAAATGCTAAGTCCAGGTTTGCAGTGAAAAAAGAGCCCCACTTACAGAAGCTTGGCAGCGAGACAAAAAACACACTTTTTCTCCTCATGACTCTAATTATTGGAAACTTCTTCGACAATGCCATCCAAAATCTATGAGAACAAACAGCTGTCTGTGACAATCAGGACAAAACGCTTTGGCACTAGGAGGCAACTTCATTCTGACTAGCAGCACATCCACGGTGCAGCCAGACGGTAAAGAACTATTTGATAGTGCCTCAAATTTTAAGTTGTCCTGACATACAATATTAATTACAATGAATGAGTATGGAATAAATACTTTTCCCTCCCAGAGGTAACAGAAACAAACATCCACCGTCAAGTCAAGGTGAGTGTTTTGCTAGGCATTATCTTATTTAAAGACGCTGCCAGCAATCCATAAAGCAAAGACAAGCTGTGGTCAGAGATATCAAGACCAAACAAAGCCTGTTCTGTCCGATAAAATACCGCCTTGAGAAGTATGTACACAGAGATAAAAAAGAACAAGAATACCACGTGCCAACTCCTACCCTAACATGCCAGCCAATCCCATGCCATTGGTCTGGGAACTGCCCAAACAAATCGCAGATGGGGCGGGATTTGTGGATTTAGGTGTCCATGTGACTGTCTTATTTAGCAAATCTGCATGTTTTAGCTGAGGTCCATGAGATGAAAAAATGTGTATGTTATGTGTGTATATGTATGTATGTATGTGTGTGTGTGTGTGTATATATATATAACATTTTAAACACAGAAAACTCAGAACGTTGAACACGGCAGAGAGAGAGAGAAACAGAGACAGAAAGACAGACAGAGAGAGAGAGAGCCAAAAAATGACGTTAACAGTAAGATGTCCAATGATTTTAAATCACGGCACATTCAGAATGTTTTTTCCCCCAATTTTTTAATTTAGCAATTAAAATGTCGATCCACTTCTTGATTGTTGGTTCGGTTTGTGCCATCCATTTTTTTGTATTTGTTCTGCCACCAGAAGTATGTTCCAACGTATCCATTTATTGTGTCCATGGCAGGAGTTTGAAGACAAATACATGGTTCTGTGCCAATACTGAAAACAGTTTGCAGTGCTTTATAGATCTCTCAATATTTCTCAAAACACATGTTTTTTTATTTTTTTTGTAAAAGCTGCCATACATTTATATAGCACTCTTGCAATATCCAGCATTTAATGATTTGGAACATTTATATTTTGCTAAAAAAAAAACTTCAGTCCAAAAGGCAGCAGTCTTGTCCTCCACCAGTCCACTAATTTTGTTTTTTATGTCAGTTTTTCCCAACTGCCACTCTCTGGAAAATAACAGAGAAGAAGTCAGCACTGCACCGAGAGGGACTTGGCTGACAAGCGCCTCTCTCTGAGTGATAAACAGGGACCACTTAGGAGTGAATCAGGGGAGATGGGCTCTGCCATTTCAGATAAGAATCAGCTCGCAGGCACACCTAGACCCGCATAAATCTGTTCGGAGGAGATGGTGACTTGACATGTCACACACGGCACAAGCAAAGGGGGAAAAAACAGATAAGCAATGTATTTATTCAAATAACAAACAGGGAAAATAACAGGGCCACGTTTTGCATGTGATATTTCTCCATTCTTTGGTACGTGGCGTTCCACTCTCACTATTATGTGAGTTGATATGCCACTGCGTGTGAAATGTTGACTTAGCAGGAACAAGCGAGAGGGAGGTGATTTGTACTGCATGCGTATGGAGAGATTCCTGGGTCAATTCTGGACAAACGTGGTATATTTTACATAATTTTAGTCTAGTGTTTAGAGCCACTCCACTGGAAGGACAAACACTGTAGCACACTTAAACCCAAATGCAATATGTCTGAGAACAATAGGCAATATTTTCAGAACCTAGGGTTTTGTGGATAGATAACCTGTGGCGTCCTCTTGTTGAGTAAAGAACATTTCTCAGAAATACAGTAGGAAAGCAAAGTGGTGTTTTTCTGTTGAAACTATTCGAAAGTTTGCTGATGAACTCTTGACATCTGTGCTGATTCGGTCCAAGGCAAGGTGAACTGTGTGCATATACTGTACAAATATAGTATATGTGAGAGAAAAATGAGGTAGAAAGTGTATGGATGAGTCGCTGTGCTTTAATGTGCGAGCAGAGCAGAATGGAAGTGCCAATTTAGAAAAGAAATTGGTCAATACAAGAGTCAAGTTCAACTTTTGACCCTATAATATGTTGTACCTTAAAACAATTGACTGACAGTGAAATAATACAAACATTGTAAATAATAACATAATGTAGAAGTAATCTTGCCCTTCCAGTAAAAGCATAAAGTATAGAAAGGTAAAGTTATTTGTAGTTGCCTTGTTGAGCATCTTATTTTAGCCTAGTATTTGCATTGGTGAAAACACTATTGAGTTCCTTCAAAGATTAAGCAACAGAGACATACGTACAGTAATGAAAATGATAGAAAAAAAGCATCAAACTTACATTGACAGATGAGATCTTGCCGAGTTGACAGGCCTCCTGCAATGAGACAAGAACAATCATTTCAAAACCCCTTCCTCTCAAAAGATTTAAGAAGAAAGTAGCTGTTTAGACTCCACAAAAGAATGCCACCCTGAGAACTTCCATTTTTTTCCCCCTTTCTCAAAGTCAGGCGGTTCACCACTGACAGCCTGATAGATCTGCGGTTTTGCACTCTGCTTTCATACTCGCGATTGAGATTTTGGATATTGATTCCCCCTTCACTCTGATGCTCCCGGGTTCATAGAGCGGCGGGGTACTGGCAGACTCTCTCCACAAATGTAAAGAACAGACCAGGCTTTGACACCTTCACAACAGCAATCCGAGAGATACTTTGATAAAGATTTTTTTATCCACATGTCACAGAGGGAGAGTGAAAGCAATATCAAATGGGGCATCAAAAATTCACAATAAACAATGACAAGCTTCTAAATTAGGAACAAAAGGTAACCCGCGAGCTTGCAAAATAGCATCATCTCTCCGGGGACCGAGATAACTCACATAGAGATAAGAGTATTTAATTTTTCATAAGCAATTTTGTTTTCTTTGTACTGCGTATAATAATCCTGAGTACATGACTAATTACTAGATTTCCAAAGAAAATACAAAGAATCTAGCAGCGAGAATCCACTTAGGAGGAGGAGAGGAGGACAATGAACAGCAAAGAAGTTGGTGTCAACAGATTATACAGAAGTAATTGTGCACCCAGAGTTGCTCCCATTGACTGCAAAATAGAGGTGCAACACCCTCTGAGATGTTCATCAACCAAACAGCATCATGGTGGACGGCTAACGCAAATAGCACTATAACACAATAGCGCTCGCAAAGTTTGGGGGAAGTAATAACTTCTAAATGATTTCATGTTTTCTGATTCTGTTCTATGTTATAATGTTTACATCTTTCAAAAGCCTCTTTGTTTCTTGATACAATCTGTCTTTGTCAAGGTTCTTAAATGTAATGAGAAAATCGATGATGATATAAACCTAAACTGTTTAAAAAATATATAACTCAGCCAGATGTTGTAGTTTGGCAGTGAACGTTGTCTTTTAAGTATTGTTCTTTCTTCACTCAATGTCACCCACTGAGCACGTTTGGGATGCTCTGGATCATCTGTGAGGTGGGATGGATTATTAATATGAATATTAATTGCTCAGTAAGATTTTGACACATTGTTTGTGAACAATATGTGAGAGAAATGGGTCTTTTGTGTTTATAGAAAAAGTTTCATATCTTTGAGTTCTCATAAAAATGGGAGCAAAAACAAAAGTGTTTTTGCTCTGGTTATGCATGATAATAGCTGTTTTTATTAGCAATTATAGCTGGACGTTTAGGTGCTAATACTAAATTACTAGACGCCCATAAACATCTTTTTGCCATCGCTCACACATTTTTGTTTCTTTTAGCTGCATGTAGACTGGGACAGGAGTGGTCTGACAAGTATGGGGGCAAATGTAAGTTACATTTGTGGTCACAGCCGCCCTGGGGCAAACTGACAGAGACATGGCATGTTTTCATACAGCAATCCATGAACGCTGAAGACAAGATAGGTAACGTGTATTGCCAAAGGAGATGGCAGCAGTTGGTAATGAGGGTATCTAACGTTCTCACACAGGAACATATTGTGCAAAACCACCTTTAATGAACTGTTCACCTCATTATAACTGTTTTCTCAAAGTTGTATTTGTATTGACTCATGGATGTTTGGATAATCATGTATTGTCCAATAACTGAGGCGCAAGGGCTCAGAAAATTCCTATTTTCACCTACACCTAATCCCTGCCCACATCCCTGTGCTTAGGTTTGATTATTTGCCAGGCTCCACGTGTAGGTGGCCGCAGTGTCGTGAGTTTGAATCCTGGCTCTGATCATTTTCTGCATGTCCTCCCTAATCTCTCATCCCCATTTCAGGCTAAACTGTCCTGTCTAATAAAGCCTGAACGGGCCAACAAATAACATTTAAAATTAAAAATGCATGTAAATGACAATCTGCTGCTTGTTACAGTGAAATGCCAACACGAGGAGGTGGAGCTTATCAGTTCTGCAGTTTGGAGCAGAGAGCAACTTGACATGCTTCTATTACTAAGTAGTTTTAGATCAATATTGCAGTTTACAATGAACAAACTGTAAATGACTTATGTTATTGTTCAATACTAAGAACCTTAAAAAAAAGCACATGTCTCCTTTAATTCCTTACTTTAGCTCTGTTTGTAAATTGTGTGTCTGCGTGCTCTTACACCCGTGAAGAGCTCTTGTCCTTCCGCACAACAACTCCTACGGACCTAGTTCCAGTTTTTTTAGTTTCTGCTGCTGAATTAGCCCTTCTTTTTGGCTAAAAAGAGTGAGACGCCGCAGGCGAGGAAAACGTGCGGGAGTCCTCATACGGCTCAGGAGACGCGGTACACGGACGCCCTTACCTGGGATTTTCCTCTCCAACGTCCGCTCACTCTCCAACAAAATGGACGAACTGGCGCTGCTGATGAGACGAAACAGAGACTTTTCTTCATCTCCTGTTTTGTGCTTCACGGAGACGTGGCTCAGTGAGCCGATCCCGGACGGCGCCGTGCAGCTCGAGGGTTTTGCCTCTTTCGTGCGGATCGTCCATAAAGGTCTCTCCGGGGGTAAAACACACGCGGCGGAGGAGTCTGTTTCTACATCAACAACGCCTGGTCTTCAGATGTGACTGTGATCTCCAAACACTGCTCTCCTGATCTGGAATATCTCTTCATTAACTGCAAACCATTCTACTCGCCACGTGAGTTCGCCTCATTCATTCTGGCTGTTGTTTACATCCCGCCGAGCGCAAACGTGCACGTGGCACAGCGCGCGCTCGCGGACCAGATTCTGAGGTGGAGCGGACCTTCCCGGACTCCTTGTGTATTATCCTGGGTGATTTTAACAAGGGGAATCTCAGCCACGAACTACCAAATACAGACAGTTTATTAAAGTCCCGACCAGAGAGCAGAACACGCTGGATCACTGTTACACAACAGTCAGTAACGCCTTCCGCGCCGTGGCTCGCGCTGCTCTCGGCTTTTCAGATCACATCCATGGTCACCTGATCCCCACGTACAGGCAGAGGCTGAAGCTCTCAAAACCTGCAGTGAGGACCTCTAAGAAGTGGACCAATGAGGCAGTGGGAGGAGCTACGTGCGTGTTTGGACATTACAGACTGGGAGGTTTTCAGAGCTGCCACAGAGAGTTTGGATGAGTACACGGACACTGTGACGTCATACATTCGATTCTGTGAGGACAGCATCATACCAACACAAACCAAAGTCACTTTCAACAATGACAAACCCTGGTTCACTCCAAAACTGAGGCAGTTAAGGCAGCAGAAGGAGGCAGCGCACAGGGCTGGTGACAGGGGCGCTACAAAGACGCAAAGTATGGATTTAGCAAAGAGGTTTCTCGAGCGAGATCACAGTACAATACGCGTCTGAAGCAGCAGTTCTCTGACAACAACCCCGCCTCCGTGTGGAGGGGGCTCCGGCTCCTTACCAACCACAAGCCCCGAGCCCCCCCTGCTGCAGACAATCGAAAACTGGCTGAGCAACTTAACACCTTCTACTCCAGGTTTGATGTGACCACCCCCTCCCCCACGGTGGCCACCTCCGCCAACCCAAACCTGGTCACCCCCCCTCCCCACCACCCTCTCAGTTCAGGAACAGGATGTTCACAGGCTATTTCGGAAATCCAACCCCCGAAAAGCTGCTGGACCAGACGGCGTCTCTGCCGCTACATTAAGACATTGCGCACGAGAGTAAGTAACCCCCGTCTTCACAGACATTTTTAACACCTCCCTGGGGTCATGCCATGTCCCAGCCTGCTTCAAGTCTGCCATCATTGTCCCTGTCCCCAAGAAGCCCGGATCACTGGACTTAATGACTACAGGCCTGTGGCGCTGACGTCTGTAGTCATGAAGTCATTTGAACGCCTGGTCCTGCCCCACCTCAAGTCCTTCACCTCCTCCCTGCTGGACCCCCTGCAGTTCGCCTACAGAGCCAACAGGTCTGTGGACGACACCATCAACCTGGCACTCACCACTTCATCCTGCAGCATCTGGACTCCCCGGGAACCTACGCCAGGATCCTGTTTGTGGACTTCAGCTCTGCGTTCAACACCATCCTCCTGCTCTGCTCCAGGACAAGCCTCTCCCAGCTCAACGTGCCTGACTATCACCTGCAGGTGGATCACTGACTTCCTGACGGATCGGAGGCAGTGCGTGCGGCTGGGGAAGAATGTCTCAGACACTCGGACTATCAGCACAGGAGCTCCACAGGGCTGTGTACTTTCTCCTCTGCTCTTCTCCCTGTACACAAACTGCTGCACCTCCAGCCACGACTCCGTAAAACTCATCAAGTTTGCGCGACGACACCCTCATCGGGCTCATCTCGGACGGGGATGAGTCCGTCTACAGGAGGGAGGTGGACCGGCTGGTGTCCTGGTGCAGCGGTAACAATCTGGAGTTCAACGCCCAGAAGACAGTGGAGATGATCGTGGACTTCAGGAAAGCCACAGCCCCCAGCCCCCCCTCATCATGACAGAGACTCCCCCATCACCACCGTGGACTCCTTCCGCTTCCTGGGCACCACCATCACCCAGGACCTCAAGTGGGAGCCCTCCATCAGCTCCCTCATCAAGAAGGCCCAGCAGAGGATGTACTTTCTGCGGCAGCTGAGGAAAGCCAAGCTGCCAGCTGCAGATGATGGTGCAGTTCTACACGGCCATCATTGAGTCCATCCTCACCTCCTCCATCACCGTGTGGTACGCTGGAGCCAGCCAGGACAAAACAGAGACTACAGCGCATTGTGCGCTTCTGCTGAGAAGGTGATCGGCTGCAGACTTCCATCTCTGCAGGACCTGTACGTCTCCAGGGCTCTGGGACGAGCAGGTCGGATCACAGCTGACCCTTCTCACCCTGGACATGGTCTGTATTGAACCACTCCCCTCAGGCAGGAGGCTACGGTCCATCCGGACCAGAACCTCCCGCCACAAGAATATGTTCTTTCCCTCTGCCTGTTGGACTCATGAACACTTCAAAACACCTGTCACTTTAACTGCAATATTCAACCACTCACTGCACTGTCACTTTCTGCACTATAACTTTAAACATAACTGTAAAACTTGTGTACATAGAAATGCCTATTTTTATTTTTATTGTATAGTAATTTTAAATTGTTTCCTAATGCATGCCCTTTTTTGATTGAATATATGTTGTTTTATTATTACTCAGTGTTTTATGTTGCACCTTAAGGCCGAGACAAGTTCCTACGTTTTTGAATTTTGTTCATTGACAATGGCAATAAACTCTTTCTGATTCTGATTCTGATTCTGATTCTACAGTGCCAATGAAATCGAGACATTACCCAATTTACAATAAGTTAAGTTAATTATCATTGCAGCATAGTTACAATTTTAGCCTACTTTTCCTCTTTGCAATTCATAACACTAAGCGTAGCCTCGTAGAACCCTCATATGCATACTGGATACATAGTCCGGGTCATTTTTAACAAGCTCCTATACAACTAGCTGAGTGACACTGAAAGCAACACGAGGTCAGCTCATTTGCATATAAAATAGTATCTGGATTTTTCTGACAAATATAATTAAAAATAGACTCATTTGCATTGCACCGACTGGTCATTCAAAGGACGGTTTTACTTCATCATCGTGTCTTTTCTACCACAAATATTTTATTCAATATCTTGTGACATAGACTTCATGTTTTCAACCAATTATATGTATGCTAATGTGCAATGTGTCCAGACAGGTGACCCCTGCTTGTCTCTTGTTCAGATGACATTGAAAATGGAGGATGTATTGTATGGTCAATCTAGAAAATAAAAGTAGCTACACTACTGTGTAATTAAAATTAAAGATAGTGAACATACAAAGATTATGTAAGTTCAAAGTAACAAAATATAAAGAAGCACAAATATGTGTTGTGCTGTGAATAATATATTTGCTCAGTTTGTGCTTATTATACATTACAGTAATTTAAAGAAAATAAATAAGGAATAAATAAACAGTATTAAAAACATTTTTTTTTCCTAAAAAAAATTCACCACAGGATCTCAGCAATTTTTTTTAAAAACCAAAGTAAAAACTGTATATTTTTTTAAGCGGCCCATTTATTATTATTTTTATTTATTACTATATATCCTCGAAATAAGAAGGGTGCGTGACTTTTTCTGGACATGGCTGGACGTGTCTGAGCGTGCATATGCAGTGGTGATGAAAGAGTTTCATTAAGATGAGTGCATTTGTTGGTGAAGCACATCAAAGTACAGATGGATGTCTCACCAGCCAAAGGAACCAGCGCTATGATCACCTCAGGAGGTCCGATCATTAAAATATTGGATCAATAATTGATTCAAAACCAGAGTGTATTGTTGCAGAGATTCTGAATATGAGAAATATGATGATTCCCTTTTTTCCCCCTATTGACCTCATTCCGCCCCGCCCACTTTTCCCTATTTTCCCCCCCACGGATCGGCACTTCCACTGTAATCGCACTTCCAGTCCAGTGGGAACTTTGATGGTTTAAATGTAGAACAAGGGAATAGTCTGGCCGCTAAAATATGCAAAAAAGTAGATTAATTTGTGTAAAATAATCAATGTTTGTGTGACCAACAAATCAACAGGTCACTGATTCCCTGGGCGGTCTGAAAGTGATTTTTAGTTTGTGTAGAACTTATTTTCTCTGGAGGTCGGCAGCCCTATGTTAACTCATAGAACTGGAAGAAGGATTACGACATATGGCGGCGCCCAGGCGGACTTCCGGAATAAGGTGAATATTCTAAAATGATAAGGAAAACATTTACATTCAAGAAGGCCCAGCAGAGGATGTACTTCCTGCGGCAGCTGAGGAAAGCCAAGCTGCCAGTGCAGATGATGGTGCAGTTTTACTCGGCCATCATTGAGTCCATCCTCACCTCCTCCATCATCCATCACCGTTGTGTACGCTGGAGCCACAGCCAGGACAAACAGAGACTACAGCGCATTGTGCGTTCTGCTGAGAAGGTGATCGGCTGCAGACTTCCATCTCTGCAGGACCTTACGTCTCCAGGGCTCTGGGACGAGCAGCTGACCCTTCTTCCACCCTGGACATTGGACTTATTATGAACCACTCCCCTCAGGCAGGAGGCTTACGGTCCATCTGGACCAGAACCTCCCGCCACAAGAATAGTTTCTTTCCCTCTGCCGTTGGACTCATGAACACTTCTAAACACCTGTCACTTTAACTGCAATTCAATCAATCACTCGCTGCACTGTCACTTTCTGCACTACAACTGTAAATTCAACCATAAATTCTTCTGTACATAATAAGCCTATTTTTATTTTATACTACAGTAATGTTAAACCTAATGCATGCCCTTTTGATCCATATATGTTGTTTATATGTTTATATGTTTTATGTTGCACCTTAACGCCGAAACAAGTTCCTATGTTTGTGAATGTGTACGTTGACAATGACAATAAAGGCTTTTCTGATTCTGATTCTACTTTGCCTGCCTTACCTTGCCTTGATCTGCACATTAAGACGATGTTAATTATGAGTGGAAAACAACTATTTACAAATACTCTATAGAATCAGAAAAAGGTTTATTGCCATTGCCAATGAACAGAAGTCACCAACATAGGAACTTGCTTTGGTGATTCAGTGCAACATAAAACAATGAACAATGATAAAACAACATATATGAAATTTAAAAAAAACAAACAATTTAAATCTACTATAGGATACAAATAAAAATAGGCTTACTATGTACACTTTACTGTAATTGAGAAGCTTATTTGACAACTGTACTTTTTTTGAGTTTTTTCTAGCTTGAGATGAGCAAACATTCTATTGGGAAAAAATATATATTTTTGCCAGCGTGATGGTATTTTCCCCTAAATCAAGATCAAACTCTCCACAGCGTATGCTCATTATAATGTTTCTGCCATGTAAAGGGAGACGTGTGAGAAGTGCAAAAGGATATTCGTCTTATTTGATCATTGTTTATAGATGTAGTTTATTTTTCTGCCAATAAGACAGGGGGACTTATTAGTCTACTTGATGAGCAGTTTCCAGCTGTGACTGCAGGCTAGCTGAAATTACATTTACTGTGGAAAGCAAAACACTGCGCAGAGAAATAGACAATAGACAACTGTGTGAATATGATGCTTTTAATAAGACCATTTTCTATCAATCTTTGGAGTTGGCCCAGTTAATCAGTCTCCCTCTGAACATTTACATTTAGATTGGATTAAAGATGTTCTTCTGGAGTATTTTACTTTTACCTCTATGAAGAAATGTGTCATGTGGGTTGTATTTGTTCAGCCCCCACGTGCCCTTTTGCCATTTCTCCATGTTTTATTTATTACACAACCTTTTGTGAGAAGGTATACTTTTATCAACGCCACACAAACTGTTTCTTGTGCAAGTTCAATTTGTTCTTTTGACCCTCTCTTCACTGACACATCAAAGTCAAGACAGGGTTGGGGTTATGTGTGTCAGGTGTGATGTAATCTTACTTTGGACAACTTAGCCATACAGAACTTTATAAACAACAACTTTACAGTCATGTTAGAGATATAACTGACTATTCTGATATTTTTATCAACAATGTTCAAAGCTTCAAAAAGGCCTGCAGAAGTTAGCGCACAATGTTTCTGTGCAAAGACTATGATCTGATAAGTTTAAGACCCACTAACGCCTTCAAACAGGCTTTTCCCCAGAGCTTGGGCTTTAAAGTGTTTAACACTAATGAGATACACTGCTCCAGCCTCCGCGGCCACACAGCAGTTTATTTGGTAGTGTAAATACCACTGATGGTGCCAGGCAGATAGTGAGGGCAAGAGACAGGGACCGGGCCGCTGCTGCACCGCCCCCTCCTTCTGACTGTTCCAGAGCATTTGTTGTGACTCAAACTTAAGGTTGACTGTGAAGGCGTGCTACAGTGATCTGCTGTTCAAGTACAACGCTCCCCTCATGCAGCCTGGGAAATAATGGTCAACTTGGACTTGTCAGCTGAGCCACTGCGTTTTCCACAAATGCCATGTGAAAAGTGGCTCAGTCTGACTTGGAGAGGCTGTTAGGAGCTCAGGGAGAGTGTACGGCAGGTGACAGTGAGGGTCGCCATGAATGAGACGCCTACATTTAAAACATAGGACCAACAGACATTTTTCCAGTGATTGTGCAACGTGCCAATCACAAACACGGTTTGAACTGAGCACTAAAGAAAATAACAAATAAATAAAACATATTTGCATCTTCTAATGAATGTGTTTAGTTTTATTTAAAGCATTTGAAAATAGGAATACCTATACACAAATTTAAAAAAAGGGTTTCTGTTCAACATTGGAAATAAAATGGCAGATTTGAAGGTGGCAGTGGCACTGACAAACATACACCTATCAACATTTCCAAATAAAAAGAAAAAAAAAATCTTGGCTGCAATTGCTATTTGCCTAGGCACTTGATATGATAATCGCCGCCAATAAATAGCCGAGTTCAAGTTTACATCTATATTTTCTGGCAACGCTGCAGGTCTCCAACAGTGTGATGAAACTGTTGCAAACAAAACACCTCATCAGAACAGGCTAATAAAGTCTTCAATATACTTAAGTGTATCCTTAGACAAACAGAAGCCCCCGTTTTAGCCCTTTGCATTGGTGTTTCGCCTGTTCCAAAGAGTATTGATGTCTGTATTGACATTCAATAAAGGCAGACCCTTTCAGCAAACCGCAAGGACTGGTGTAAATCCTGCACACTTGACTGAGCACCGAGGTACAACTTTGGCTTTAACGCAATTAGTAGACAGCAATAACGTCCGGGCCGCTCCAACCAATTTTGATTTACAAGTGGACAACATGTTGGCTTTTCATCAACTTATTATTATTAAGTGGTGTGTATGTATGCCTTTTCCCCTGGACAATTCCAACTCCCAGTCCATTCACCCGGAGGTATTGATCCTTCAGCGGACCGGCCCCTCTTGATTTCATTAGGCTAGCTGCTGTTAATTACTCCACACTCTAACCTTTCGCTGTTTCATTTGGACCGACAAATTGGGTGAATTAAAAATGGGGGAGGTAGAGAAAGAAAAGGAGAAACAGAAGCAGGATGATTGTTTAAGGCTGGTGCTGGTCAGAAAATCCCCCCGTCTGCTGTGGTTCTTGAGTATTAGAATCCCGAGGGGCGTGATAATTAAAAAAGTTCATCAACGTTCGTTTTGAAATTATGCAGAGGGAGCCCGCTGCAGTGATTGTTGCAGGGTGTTCATTTACAAACTGCCGGGATCTGGTTTGACTGTTGGGCGATTCATGTTTTAAAACGCGGTTATGTATTTGTAAAACCTCCACAGGCAGACATGGAGATAATCCTCCTTTTAATCAATTATGCATATTTATTTGTGGCAATGTAGAGTAAATGTGCCATTTATTCTACCTTTAATTTAATATTTGCTTCCAAAAGATGCAATGGTGAACAGCATAGTAAATTTACTTTATAAATTTACTTTGGACAGTTTTTCCCAGGGACCTCAGGTAAATTGTATTCATTAAAAATGTTGTCTGTTTGTCTAGTGTCATGCAAATGATCCATGTCTGTAAAACTGTCTGCACATATTCCCCCCCAAATTCCTCAGGTAATTATAGACCTCTGTGAATGATCATGTCATATTTTTAGTCTGTGTCTTGCATGTAAATTGATTCAAACTAAATGTGATCAAATTTATGTCCAGATTTGAACTAAATTAATTATATTAATTCGCCACGGGCCAATCAATTTCTCTACAATTTCAAAAAGACAACAAAAAGCGAACTGTGATAAAAACGTGACTCCAAAGAACTCGATAGGGCCAAGCAGCATGGAGACTGTTTGGGAAAGTTTGTGTGCTTTTGGTACAAATGTCGTGGCGACACTGGGGCAACACGTTTAGATTATTATTTTACCCACAAGCTCCAATGAATGGGTTAAATAAACAATTATTTACTTGTTTAGTTTACAACAACGCCCCTGGATTGCATCAGTACCAGGGACACGTAAAGGCTAGCGCAGATTAGTGATTGAGTGGACCAGAAGACTCAGATATAGCCCATTCTGGGCTGCTGTTTTGGTGTTTTAATTCAGTCAGTCACTTAACCCAGATGCCCTATCAGAGGTTGCGCTGGTCCATGTAGTAGGCAGGGCCCTGGTACAGTCTAATAAAGGTCCTGCCGTGTGCCAGAATCAGCACTTTTCTGCTCCACAAACTACAACTGTTAAGTTGAGAGAGGAGCCGGTGTGAACGTGCCCTAAACCCCACAAGGATGCTTGGAGGGCGGTTTGGTAAGCGTGTCGAATGAGAGGCCCACGAAGTTACCAATCCTAAAATGTACAATATTTTGGAAATTTAGAATCTAAAAAAGCGTTCACAACACTGCGTCAAAGCGTCCAGTTTACGCTCAAAGTCTATGTGAACGCGCGCCCTGGACATCCAGCGTTTTTGCAACGCGTTTTGAGCGTTTTTGTGGTGCAAATCCTGCGTTTCGAGAATCGGACGCAGCGCGCCGAGGGCGTTTGAGCGGCGGACGCTGGCCGTGAGTCCAGAGCAGCCAAAGCGCCCGACACAGAAAAGTTAGACAAAGCTGAACTTTTTTGTGACAGATGCGGCGCAGCAGCCAATCAGAGATTACGCTCCAGTGACATACCTTCGCACTACCCAGAAGAAGGACCAGAACAAACCCTGCAGCGAAAAAAATCATCCAGACGCAGCTCTTGGAGCAAATAATGATATTCACCAAACTCTGCCCACCTCTGAAGTATCTGAGGAACCCAGACAAGCCGCCGATCCGATCACCTCCGTTTTTGGACTTTGTAAAGTAACTTCACCAAAGCCATTCTCTTAACCTGACCAAAAGGTAAACAAAACTCCTCAATGTGTGCTGGACGCCTCTGCTGGTGAGTTTATTTTTTGGACGCGCGTCTGCCTTAAAATGTACGGGCGTGGTGTGTACAGCGGTGTGAACGCACTATAATATGAATGTTCAGGACCGTGCGACACAAGAGAAAGAGCGATACATACGCACAAGCCATACAATGATTTGATTGAAAGTTGAGACAATTTTGGTAGGTGCACGGTGCGCAAACCAGGTAGTGAACACGCTGGTACAATCGCTGGCTTTAAGCCCAAACTTCGGGTTTTTAGGGCGATTGTTATAAATGTTGCGGTGCTCGTGCTGTCCCAGATGGCGGGTGATGTCAGAGCGAGAAAGGGGGCAAGACAGGTAAGGGAACCTCCTTTTAAAGGCTCAGGTCACAAGCCAAAAGCTGCCAGGCTACCAGTGGATGCGAAGGCCTACTGCCACACAAAGTCCGGATAGAGGGGCTGTGTCAGCGTAAATGGATTAAAAGCAAGATGCTTCGGCTATTTCATAAGAAATATAATCGCCTGGATGTGATTCTGATTGAGGATTTATACAACGTGGTAAAGAACAACAGTCTTAAGAAATGCTATTGTCATATTTCCGTGTGTTTAGGAGTCGTAATAAAGTCCATAGCAAGTAAAACACTGACATTTCTTATCCCGTCTGAATGCACACAAAAAACAGAGATATTACACGGTAATTTAAATTTTACAGACGCCCCTGGGTAAAACTAATCCTTTGCGAATAGGGCTTGTGTGTCGACAACAGTGCAAAATAATGTTACAAACAATTCATATTTTGACACACACTTTCAGTTATCAGCGAGCAATGAACTGTAAATGTCTGTTTTGCTACAATTTATGAAGAATGTTTTATTCACTCACCTAACCATTCATTTTTGATTTATTTTTCACTCTTTGAAAATAACTCACGTAAACCTGTTCCTTGACAAGCGCATTACTGTCTCACACATAAGTTATAATTAGAGTGGATTTAATGCCCTGTGTCATAGGATTACACATACACACTACATGGCATCAAATGCACTAAATCACAGAGGATACACCATTGATTAACCATAGAGACTGTGAACCACATCATGTGGACTGGGGCTCTAAATCCATGCTCAATCAATAGCACCACTTCCTACACATCAAGGGATTATTGACAGAAATTACTACCGTCTGTAATTGGTGACTTCCAGCGCGTCCAATGATTTCTGGCCCACCACTCTCCATATGTTTATCCCCGCGAGTTACAAAATTTGCTTGCAAGAATGCGCTCTTGATAATCACCTGCTTCGGCGCTACAATATTTGGGCACATCACCATCATCATAGCCGAGGCAATAACAGCGTATTTGGGATGTTTAATACGGCAGATGCCCTTCATTCAAGGTTGAACTTTGAGTCTTCATGGAAAAGATGGTCCATGATGCAGAAGGAGCGATTTTGAGTGGTCCCTTTGGCTGAGATAATAACTTCATCATAATTAGCTGGTGGAGCTCGGGAGTGCTGGATTGTGGGTAGCACTGGGATCTGGGCTGATTTATTGCTTGATTTAATTACGTATCAAAATTCAATTAGACGCGCTTTCAACCAAATTCAAAGTGAGTTTTTGTCAAGCTGTCCCCTGGAATGAGACGTCAGTTGAAGGACATCCTTCATAATGTGGTGACATCCAAGTTAATGATTCGCGCTCGCTCAAAATCATATGCTTCAGAAGAAAGACGGGGGTTAGACGATTTGTAAGGCTTTTAATAGGGCGAATTATCAATTTATCTATGCTTTGCTTCAGTTCTTAAATTAGATTAAACCTAATAGAAAAGCAAAGGAATAAGTTGTACTAAAAATGTGACTTTCTTTCTGCTGCATTATATCTATTGTCTAGGTCTTCATCTGTACTTAATTTATTTTTATTGAGTTGTATGGAAGATAATTTGTTTAATTAGATTTAGAATGTTAAATACTGGCAAATTTCTAAAAATGTTTTAGCCCTGACAAAAAAAACATTATTAATTTTTTCTTCTATCTTATTTTCTATTTTGAATTTCAGTTGCGGAATTTTCATTACGTTTTTAGTGAGTGGAATATTTTAAATATTCAATGCATCAAGTGTATTCACAGTGAACGTCTTAAACTTTTGAATTTGGTGGTTTGAAAATCTTTGCATTGAATATTTAAACAGTGATTTATTTTTTTTCTATTAGAAAAATTCAATGAAAACTTATACTGCAAAATGTTTTCAGGGTCAAAAAAATCAATTATTAGTCTCCAGAGTTCTGAACAAACCAATGGAGTAAAGTGAAGTAATTTCCTGGGCCTTTCTTGAGACAATGACATATTATCAACCCAGGAACACACTGAAAAAACAGGACACGCTTGTCATGAAGGAGTACACCTGCCCTAAAAAGCGTTTTGTATTTATTAAAGTACAAAATATCTAACATCAACTCTTAGGGGTCAGACAGAGCAATTTTTCTACTTTCAGTCATAAAGACCAAAGCTGGCTTGTAAAGAAGGCTTTGATACCACATGAAACTATGGCTGCCTTTTCATCCAACATATTTTTATTGAGCCAAATGAGTAAACAAAATGAAAAGTTCAATAGCCGTTCAATAAACGTTGAAGATATCAATTTGCATTGATTTATACAATGTCTGTATTTGGTACAAAGTATTATATTTGTGTTTGCTTTGGTTTATTGAGGCAGAATAAGTCTGTATATAGTATTGTACACCAAACAAGTACAATATACTACTAAGATGACCCATTCCATTTGCCTGGGATCCACATTACAAACTTATACAGTACTTTACATGGAGTGAGTCTGGTCACCACACCCTCTGTCGTGTCTAGAGCCAAACTCAAACAGAACCGTGCAATCAGTTTTGTTCATTTGGTTAGTGACGCATGTGAAACAAATGTCATCTATATCATTTACAACAAAATCAGTTTTGTGCTTTTCTCATTTATTCTGCACAAATCTGCAGTGTTTTTCACCCTCTTCTTTTTCCCTGTATGCAGCCATATTTGTTTTGAGAGAGATTTGGGATTTTTGAAGCTGGGAGCCATATAGGACAGAAACTCTAACAATATATTAAATAAATGATGATACTTGTACCAAGTATTTTATTTCACTTTTGACTACTTTTACCTAGGTTACACAAATATGTTTCTAAGAAAGCTGCTCTTTGTTGAGGTTGAGGATGTAAGTGGTCGTCTGGCTGCTGTCATATAAAGCTGATTAGCCCCATGTTGCATCATCAGAAGGTATTAGGATTCATCCACTTGACAGTCATTCATTGTAACAGTGATGGTCACACAGTATGACTTGTAAATGAGCTGGAGCTGGCGCTAACACACGGCCAGCTGTTAGTGGTTTATCAGAGCACATATTGAACCTGTCTGCAGCCACTCTCACATACTCACGAGAAGAAGTGAACACCACAAGGAAACATGACAAAGTGAGATAAAGTGAAGCATTGTGAAACTTCTACAATGCATGTACAAATGTTTAATTTCCCTGTGAGAGAATATGCAATATTTACACATATATATAACAGAACAGTCTCCAAAACATTTAATTACAATAATCTGGTGGCGTTTACACATTTATTTTAGGTAAAAAAAAGAACAATAGCAGCTTGCATCAAAGGTGGTTGGCAGTGTAGTCAAGGCCAGTTGTGTGCTAAAATGATCGTAATGAGTCGACTGAACTTTTAGTTGTTTTTTTTTACAACACAGAGCACTTCTAGAGAACCATGGATGTGAGGTGAATGTTTTTAGATCTCAAAGAGGGGAACGGACGTGCAAATGCAACTAGGGATGGGACAATAAACAATTGCCCCATTGTCATGATAAAAAGGATTGACAAGATAATGACCTTTTAACGGTGCTTTAAAAGCATCTAATGCATAACTATATTCTAGTTTGTTGTTGTTTTAATAATTAATAATAATTAATCACAATTATTTTTACCATTATTATAAATCATTTTAGTAACATTTTATTACTGTCCTAAGCCTGAGACAGCAAACAAAATTACAGCAACATTTTGGACGTAGGTTTTCATACTAGCCTTATTTATCTGTTAGCTTTGACTAGCTAAGAAACCCATTGAGATCGAAAAAAGACAATTTTACAAACTGTTTACAAATACTACTGACTACACCTTACAGTAATTGCACATGTTTCACTTTCACTATACAACTTCTTGTATCATTCTTAAGGCACGTTCACACCGCGGCGGCCAAATTCGCGCTGGCTGCAGAAATTGGCCGCCTGTACATTTGAAGGCAGACACCCTGGCCGTGCTGCCTGGTCGCCTTGAACGCGCGGCCCAAAAAGAAACTCTCCGCAGCGAGGCGGCGAACGCACATGCGCAGTGGAGGAGTTGTGTCCTATGTCAGTTCAGGTTAAGAGAATGGCTTTAGTGTATTTACTTTTACAAAGTCCAAAAACTGAGGCGATTGGCTCGGCGACTTGTCTGAGACCCGCAGATACTTCAGAGGTGAGCAGAGTTTAGTGAATATCATTATTTGCTTCAAGAGCTGCGTCTGGCTGATTTTGTTATCGGTCCAGGGTTTACTTTGGTCCTTCTTCCGGGTAGTTGCTGCCCCACGTCTGCTGCAAAAAAGTTCCGCTTTGTCCAACTTTTCTGCGGCGGCCGCTCTAGTCGCGCGTCCACAGCGTCCGCCAATCAAACGGCCAAGTCGCGCAGCGTCCGCCGCTCAAAACGCAGAATTCGCGACGCAAAGACGCTGGATTCGCAGGTCGCGCGTCCACATAGACTTTGAATGTGAACTGGCCGCTTTGCCGCAGCGGTCCGAACACGGCTTTAGGATGCTATTCTGTCTCTGAGCTTCTCGTATGGAGCTCAACATTTTCCACTGCTTAGTTCAGGAAGTACATTTTTTAATTTTCTCAAAATCATGTATGTGGTAAGTAAAGAGCAAAAGACGTATATTTTTATGTAATTGTTTTTCTTAAACTTAAAAGTTATGAAAACTTTTGCATGAAAACTGGCAAATTTTAAGTTTAAGTTTGTTTTGTTATAGACATTAGCAACCAGCTGCTTAGCCTCTGTCATGCTAATCTTAATATTTGAATGTTTCTAAATCCCTATGATGAATGCGAAATGTATTATTTTGGAACAATAATGCAAACTTCAAAGGGGGCGGGACTGTTGAGCTCTATAAGCATACCACACCTGTCCATACATTATATTCAAATTTGTCCAGCGCTGGAGTCCTTCTGAGAGTAAACCCTCTGCATACAGAAGGGAACTATCAGTGTCTGCTTAATTCTCTATTATCAGTGAGGCCACAGCTGCAGACATCCTTTGACCACTGCTCCACGGATGAAATATTAACCGTCAACACACTCAATATTCAGGAACAGACACGAGTTCTTCTACCACCATCTCCGGCGAGACCTGTGCCAGGTTCATGAATATTTTCTCAGGTAATCCATATGAATGTGAAAGCCAAGCAACAGGATTACTCCCTTGCAAATGCTTGTGTAGCTCTTTCTGTGCCCTGTCCTACAATCCACAATGATATTTCATTCCCAGGTTAATTTAGCCACAACCTTCTCACAGGGTGCATTAAAAAGAAGGGATTGCCTATTTTACAATTCAGCATGACTGCTACTGATCTGCTTTCAGAATCTGTGGATAGAAATCGCATTATGACAATACTGCTGGAGCTGTCAGACTTTATTCGTTTAGTTGATTCATTGTTCAATTGTGTTTTAGTCGACTAAAATTTGTAATAGTTGATTAAGTATTTTATTTTGAAGGATGTATATGGGACAAAAGCAACAAAAGGAAAAGAGGCATGATTTGAGAGTGTATGATGAGTTTAAGGATACTAAAACTGGTAGTAAACCAAAACTAAACCTGGATTAGATGAGGCCTAAACAAGGACTAGAACAAGACCAAACCAAAGTCCACATCAAGACAAATTTTAACTTGTAAATAGATTTTTCTATAAATAGTTGTTTTTGTGGCTACGATTTGGGTCAGATACATGTTCAGACTATTTACTTTTTTTGTATCAAATGCATGAATGTTTGGATTGGATTCTGTTGTTGCTCATGACGTCTCTCGCCTGAATCGGCTTGTCTCCTAATGGCTGTCATCTGTCAGCGTGGATAAACCTTGATACTTGAAGCTTGACAAAGTAGCCTATTTGGTTTGTGTCTTTCTCAAATATGTTTGTGTCAGTTTCCTTGGCAGCTCAGTCATTTAAAATTACACTATTGATGCGACTGTAAAATACTGTGAGGCTGTCTGTCTGCACCCACCGGGGTCCATCACTATTACCAAAACAAACTTGGCCTCTCTGCCAGGGTAATTTCAGCCCTGCCTCCCCACCGAGTGTGCTAGTAATATTAATATCTTTGTAGAAGGCAAATGTATGCTCCAAGAGGCCGGTCCCATGTGCTGTTTTGTTCCAAACCTCTTGCTGTTTCTCTGGCCACAGCCAAGTGCATTAACATATGTTCTCGCGGTGCACTGGAGCTACTCTGCAATGGTAAATGCCTTTTTACAGCAAGAGCAGCGCCATAGTCCCTCCACTGAATATCCATAAGTAGTAAAACAGCAGCCATATCTGCCCACACGGAGGGCTGGGAATGTGTCTCACGTGATGGGGGGTCCTTAACATTTAGTCAGAAGCACTGCTCTGTCAAATTGATATTCCGCCCACTCTCTGTAATGGCGGGTGGTAATAAGGACAAATAAAGGCAATATTGCTGCTGCATGCTAGGCACCGAGTGTAATAAGGTCATCGACTGGATATGTGTTTTCTTGCGCTTGCGTATTTATGCCTCTTTAGCATGCAGAGTCAAATTCTCACAGTATGACTTACATCTCCAAAGACTACACCACTGTGAAATATGCAAAGGCACACAGTGAGAAAATATCTCGAGCAGAGCTGCCGACTAAACTCTGAACACATGGAATTATCACTTAAGTTTCTTGTGGAATTTATTTGGTTTAGTTTGCCTCACTGTTTACCAGAATCTACAATATGTCATAATGAGAAAAATACAAATTGTGTCGCAAATTGTGCAAAGAAACAGCGCTGCTATACGTGGTAATTGGAGGTTGTAATGAAAATGTATACAAAAAATAATGAGGTTTATACAGAGAGACACCACGTAACGCAGCAACATTTCCTATGAAGCAATACGCTTACAAATAATTTGCAATATTACCATTGCTTCCAGGTAGAATGCTTCAATCAATAAAAAATGGTGTTGATTAGCACCAGTGACAAAACAGTGAGTGCTGAACATGTCAACGGACGGAAAACACAGCCACATATGAGTGTATAAAATTGTTGTTTCTTCATTTAAAATCATGCAAATTGTTGCCTGAATGTTTTCCATATAGCAACAAGTGAAATGATTGGGATTGGCCAATGAGATCATTTGAGTCCCTGTTTTATTGAGTGAGTATTTGTGTGTTTCAGTTTCCTGTTTTATGCAACATTTTGAGCACTTTTTCCACATTCAAAAGATATCATATCTTGTATTAAATTGTTAATCTCTATATGGCAACAGTCCTAATTTCTCATTATTCCGAAACCTATGGGTATGATGCCATTTTGGGGACAGTTGACCATTCAAAAGCTAGAATTGTTTGTTTTTAATTTCCTAGTAATAGTAATCACTCTGAAACCCATAGATTGATCTGAGATTTTGCAATCAGAAACATTTGCATTCCAAGCATGATGAACAATGAAAAACAAAGGGGCACCTGCTTGTCTCCATGGAGATGCTATTTATTTCTTTGCAATGTTACACAGCATGGCATTTAACGTACACATATATTCCTCTATTATTCAATTACAGGTAAAAAATACATTGAAGAACATTCATTTTTACTGTGAACGTTGGTCGCCTCGCCACAGATCTGACCTGTAACTTGGCCAAGTGGTGTCACCTGCTTGTCTCCATGGATGTTAAAGGCCATATTGTGGAACTTTCCAAGCAAAGCAATGACAAGAAAGTGGCCTTTAAGTCACTATAAGCCACACCCTCTGATGAAGAATGTGAATGTATAATACATTTCTACTCGCGAGCTTCTGGAGGAATTGTGGTTAACAAGTGGCCCACCATTACCTTGTGTTTTGGGACTGTTCTGTTGCTCAGAAATATTGGACTGACATCAACAAAGCACCTCAAACTTTTCAGCATTGACATCCCACTTGACCTCAGAACTATGTATTTGGGCTTCAAAACTCCTGCCATAGACACGATAAATGGATATCTTTGGAGCATATTTTTGGCCACTACAAAAAAATCTATGCCATAAACTGCACCAGCAATCAAAGACTGGGCTGACATTATAATTTGGAAAAGGAAATTAAATTACATTTATATTTAAAAAATTAAAAAAATAATAAAAATGACAAGCACATGCATTTTTGGGTGAACTGGAAGTACCAGGAAACTGGAGTACTCGTGAGAAACCCCTGTAACATGAGGATGAAATAAATTTAAGTGATGTCATCATCTACTCATAATAAGGTAGAGATAAACCCAGAAGACAATTTGGAGTACGTGCCAATGTGCCACTGTCAGCCAGTGGCAGTCATGACTTATTCAGGATCCGGCTCTAATAATGTATCCATCCTGAAGACATTTGCGGAGCATTGATTTGAAGCAATTGTGAACATAGCTTCAGAATACATGTGTCCGGAGCACTGATTTATAATGGGAGGAGAAAGAACAGATATGGACAAAAACTGCATATGCTAATCTAACGTCTGTAGTGGAGGCAAAAGTAAAGTGGAAAATGCTGTGATTTAAATGGAAAAACTAGAATTAACAAATTAACCTCAGAATATCATAAAACCCCATCAAGCACTCAGATACATGTGTGATATCAGAACCTGCTTAAAAGGCGTTGACTATTGTGTTTTGCAATCTTTGTTTATAGGAGATTGTGACAGACGCCGAGCATCACCGAGGCAAAATCCATATTTTTTAGGTTTTACTTGACACATACAAATACTGAAATGTTGAGCCCAAAATATTTTTTCATTTCAGCTCCAGATATACTATGCAACGTATTTACACTTACTTTCTGTGAAGCTCAAATACAATTGTGAGGCTTGATAATTTGATATTTTCCATACTTTGTTATAGAACACTAACTGACATCTCTACCCTGGAAATTAGAAATTGTAGATTATTATTTATAATAAATAACTCATTATTATTTGGATGTGATGTCAGCCAATCATTGAAAGTGTATTATTTTCCACTTTGTTTGTCCTCCAATCGCCTCCATTTCAGAATTTTGAACATCCTGATGATATGCAGTAGCATTTTAAGGGGTCTATAGTTGAATCAGGAGGAATTTTGCATCACGAATTGATATAATTATTAACATATTTTCAAAGTGAATTTTAAGTGTGTGATGAATGCTTTATCGGTGAATTAATAAAATTGACAGATCACCTCGGGACACAATGCCATCTCAGAGATATATCGCACAGACAGGATTGCACCACTATGCAGCTAATGAACCCTCTAAGGCTTTGTTGAAGTCATTAAACATGGAAACTAAGTATAATCTTCTAATGACACCCAATTACATCAAAATAACCTGACCACACAAATCGAACACCGTGAAGGAATCTTACAGGTCATTACATCATATGGAGAGGAACAAGCTCAGCGGCAAAACACTGGCATTTGTGATCAGAATACAACTGCAGTGTGTGGGAATTTAACCTGCTTTTAAGACGGTGCATGTGCTTTTAACCTGGGAAAAGAGGCACAATGGCCTTGCAGGTGAATATGAAAAAAGCTTACATTTTGAGGTATCACTTTGAAACTTCTGTAGTTTACAAATCTAAGGGGAAAAAAGTTTTTGATCAATTCATGTTTTCAATAATCAACAATAATAAGGCATTTTATGTGCAAAGATAGCCAAAATTACACATATTTGGGGCATTTCAATTTGAAAAGATGAATTGAATGTATCTAATGAAATATCTTGTTGTTGTAGGTGTTATTATTATTATTATTATTATTAATAATAATAATAATAATAATCATAATAATGATAATAATAATAATAATCATAATAATGATAATAATAATAATAATAATAATAATAATAATAATAATAATAATAATAATAATAATAATAATAATAATGATTTTAATCAAGAGATCAAATGAAAAAAATAAATAAAATGCACTGTAGTGATCCTCTTTTGTGATCTGAATGTCCAAAAAGGCTTCAAAAATACAAACTATAATGTTGTGCCCAGTTGCTTTGTAAAGTAATACAAATATCAAAGCACTTTTCTTTCTCATCACTGACATCATATTTAAATCATAATAGAGAAAAGAAACTGGACAAACCTCAGTCATGTCCCGTCAGTACCAGCTCGAGAGATGTGTGAATAATTCACTGAGCTGTGGGTGCCTGACACTGCAGAGGGTGACGGTATATATTCAGGTCAACTAGAGGGTAATGGCACATGAGAAGCACAGTGAGGCGCCACAACAATCATGTGGCCTAAGAATTATCCAAAGGCTTTTATTTATTTTTTTTACTTTTCTTTTTTCTTTTTCCTCACCAAATGGTTCACCTTCAATTTGGGGGTGAGTGGGTATTTTATACATTAGGAGTATTAGGGATATTTGCAAAGTCTATTTTGATAAATTACTTGGACATTAAACATTTCAGTTTTGGTGTGTTATTTCGACGGTCAGGAATGCAAAGCCCACAGCGGACCAGCCTGCCTGCTGCAGTCTGGGACTCACAATGACTTCCTGTTAATGGGATGGGATGGAGCGCCGGGAGAATCTGCCCTGAGCAGAAATTTCCACATGGATATGGCCTTTGGCACAGGGGTACCTGCCCCCAGCCATCTGCACTGATTTGACAAATGATTCTATATCAAAGGCCTCTGCACTGATTTAGGTGGTAATTGATTGGAAGTGAGTCTCTCAAATCCCTGATTGGTTTAGTGAGATGCAGGCGAGATTTTCTGTGCAAGTTAAAGTGAAGGACAGCCACAAAGAAGAGAATATGAAGCGCGAGAGCCAGAGAAAAGAGCACACTGAAGAAATAAAAATTACATTTGTAAGCAGGGCATTCTTTACACACGCTATGCAAATTCTATTTTTATGAAAACATTGTGTGTTCGCTGTCTCTCACGGTCTTCTTCCACTGTAACTGATGGAATATCCAATTTGTTAGTGTGTCCATGAAGATTGGATTTCACAATTCAGAAAAAAGAATTTGTTACAAAATGGAACATTATTGATTTGTTCCACATGGAGGTGTGGTTTCATTCTGATAGATGAGCCGGCCAGTTGTGTGTGGGGGAGCATACATTATATATTCATTCATCAATTCTCTCTGAATTTTTGATGCGATTAACCCTTGTTGTGGAAATGGTGTGACAAGGGAGATAAGGTGGTACATGGAGGTCAGTCTGTGTGCAGATGCCCTGGAGGATTAGCAGAGCCATAAAGCAGCAGAAGAGTGACTGACAGAACATGACATCAATAAAAGATTATAGAAAATGGGGCAATGTTTAAATATGAATCCGAACTAATGTTAATTAATGATTACATAGCACTTAAAGATTCTGACTTATATTTCTGATATGCAAATGTGACTTTTACTGCTGAGTCCTGCTTTTAGTGTCCATCTCCTCACTGTGCACTGACAGGTGGGGCGCTGGGCAGAGCCACAGAGGAGAGTTTCGATCCCATACTGACAGTAATGTTATGGAAAAATAGTTTATAATATGTTAGATATATTGTTACACGGGGGTTCAGCTTAACATTTTGAGAAGGGTTAGGGTTAGAACTTTTCACCATTCAAAGATATATATATTTTTAATCATTTTAAACTGTTAATTACTATGGCAACAGTCCTACTGCCTTTTGTACACTGCGGGCTGCTCTGCTGCTTACCTTTTGCCATTTGACACAGACATGTGCTGCTTTCTAGTGACAGATGCTGCACAGGCCTAGTCCCACAGGTCACAAATGACCTTTTGGACTGTCTTTTTCAAGTCACAAAGCATTATTTGTTTGACGATGGCCAGGATGCTACCGCGAGCGGCCTGATGGTGCCCTGGGTTGTTGCTGCCTGTCTTCTGAGATCACATTTACCTCTGTTGAATAGTGTGGGGGTGTGCACAGCATGTTGACTGGAAGGACGTGACTGGGAAATCCGTGTTCAGAGCGCTGTCTACCATCTAGAGTCTGCTGTTGCCTTTTACTATGAAAGGCATGTTTGGCCTCTTATTTGGATGCTACGGCGATTTCTTTATAATACAAAATGAATCATCATTAAGTTGTGCTTAATATGTAGTCTGTAGTGTGATTAAAATGCATATTTTAAGCATTTTATCAGTGGTTTTACATTTGCATACAAGTCTATCTTCATGAGTTAAAGTGGCTTGCTTATGTAGTCTGTTCATTAGTCTACTAAATCATTGTTAGGTGGCATTTCACAGGAGAGTCCTAAATGGAGTTTGGTGAATTCAGTAATTAGTAAATTGAAAGATGGCATGGTGAAGGCTACAGAGCAGGCACACACTGTTAGAGGTGCGTGATCCCCACCCCCATCCCCTGGCCCCTCCATCTGTCACCTAACAAGATTGCACTGTTTACACAGAAGCGTGCATATATTTATGCATGGCATATCCTCATTCCAACACACGTTCATCTGTCGGCGAGCGGCTGCAGAGGAAGTACAAAGAGCAATATACAAGATGAAAGAATGTAAAACGAAATAGAGTAAAAGTTTATATTTATAGCTAATACCAGATGCCCTTCCTCATAACAACCCTGGCTGGTTAAGGACCCCTAACTTAAGTTTAAATTGAAGTTTACAAAAAAACCAAATAAACAAAAAAGGAGGTCCTTTATTGACCATATTTAGATCAAAGTAACAATTGACTTTATTTTGTGCCCCGATTTAATGATACATTGTTATCCAAAATATCTCTTGCATATGTGTTTGTTCATCACCTGTGGTGTCTCACTTTTCATTACATACCTATTTGCCTGGAATGAGAAGCGTTATTCAAGCTGTGGTTTCACAAGGAAAAACCGACACAATTTTGCGTTGCCTGAAGCTTGGTGTCAGAAATATGATCTCGCCTCACCTCCTACCCTTCCTTCTGCCCTGTGATAATGCTTTGAGGTGAGCCCACTCATCAATTATGCACACAATACAACATTTTTACTCTTTATCTCGAATGCTGGAAAAGGACTTATTTAAGAAAAATAGAAAAGAAAATACTGCCTGGGAAGAGTGAGGGACAAAAAGGCCAGAGCTTGGCATTGGACAGACAATCCTCTTCGTGTGAGTTATAATTGTAGTTTAACAATGTGCAGAGCGCTGGGATTTTCAATAATGTGCTGTATATGGCCTTTAGAATGGGATCACTATGGAAACCAGAGCCCCCATATGACCCAGCAGTGCCCACCCACTCGGACAGCCGTTAATCATCTTCGCTCAGATCCTGGCACTGCAAAATTTGGCCAATGTGTCAAGAAGCAATTATATATACTTAGTGCTTGGGTAGGCTCTCCTCTCCTCCCACCCTGCTCCGTCCGCTGCACTCTCATTCTCACACTCTTAATATAATCACAGAGCGGTTTAAAAGCCCAATCCATCTGAGGGGGTGCGCACCACGCAGATGAAGGGAAGGGTAAAACGACAGCCCATACATATCCTATTCTTATTATCACAATATCCTTTTAAACCATTTTCTGTCATTGACTTATTTTACCAGCCAACTGAATTTGCCGTCATAACCAAAGCAAAAATGGGTTATAGTAATATGAGTGTTAACTGAAATAAGTTTTACCTTCATTAAATACATTAAAATGGAGATCTTCTGGAAGGTAATTCCACATCTTTGAGACATAAAAAGAAAAAGAGGTTTCACCATGTTTGGTTTGAACTTTAGGCACCACTAGAAGAGTAGTACCAGCTGATCTCAGGGGTCGACGGGAATCATAAGGAGTCAGCAGGTCCGCCAGATACTTTGGACCTCTAGCATTTAGTGCCTTGTGGACCAAGAAGAGAATTTTGAAGTTTATTCTGTGAGGGACTGGAAGCCAGTGCAACATTTGTAATACTGGGGTAATGTGCTGTCTTTTTTTGTGTTGGGGACAACCCTAGCTGCGGGATTTTGTATTAGTTGTAGCTGCCGGATTGAGGACTATTGAGGCCATTACAATAGTCCTGTCTACTTGAAATAAATTCATGGATCAACTTTTCAAGATCTTGTCAGGATATAAAGTCACAGAGGCGCGAAATGTTTTTTAAGTGATAGAAGGCCGACCTACTAATAATTTTAATATGGTTATTAAAACTCAAATTACAGTCCAGAGTGACCCCAAGACTCTTCACTTTGTCCTTGCATGTGAAGGACAGACCATTGAGCTTTTCACACACAGTTTGTATTTCTTTCACTGAACCAAAAACAATAACCTCGGTTTTGTCCTCATTTAATACAAGAAAATTATTAAACATCCTCAGGCGTACTTGTTTCATTCAATGCATCAATGATTCAAGGCTACCATCATCTCCTTGAGTGACAGAGGCATATATTTGTGTATTGTTTGTGTAGAGATGGTTCGAAATATTGCAGTTCTGTAACAGTTTGGTCAACGGTGTAATATATATATTAAATAAAAGAGGGCAAAGGATTGAACCTTGGGGAACTCCATACATTGTTTGAAATTTGTTTGAACTGCATTCACCAATTGACACAAAGTATTCTCTGTCATTAAGGCAAGACCTAAACCAGCTCAGAATAGATGATGAAAATCCAAAATAATGTAAAGACAAAGTAGAAATTCTCCTTCAATCACTGATTTACAACTTAATTGGATCAATATTTTTGGTTGATTTGGCCCTTTCCTGGTTTTTATTATTTGGGTTGAGTCTTTACAGTATATATATATATATATAAACTCGAATGTACTGCTCATTTATTCTCCGACTCTGGAACACAGAAACTCATAGAAAATGTCAATCCACGGACCAAGTTCTAACCTCCGAGAACAACTGGAAGTACCCCTATGTCACATCATGTAAACATTATAAATGTCACCAAAATTGGTAAATCTTTAACAACATCTTTAACAAAAACTTTCCTGGAGGTGACTGTAGTTGGTTTAGAACGGTACAGAAATCATAATTTTAATCATTATAGGGCTCAGTGTGAAGTTCCCCAAGTTAGTCTTCATCATGTCTGTGTACTTAATGACCATCTCTGTGATTCTCTGAGTAATTGAGTAAATGTACAATGTCTGCACACATAATTACTTCTGCTAGTCCACTGTATTTTCAACACTTCTACAGATCATGGACACAGATGTGAGAAGGCTAAAGGGAGACCAGGTTGCGGTGCTAACAGCTCCAATGTGAACGATAGCATCCGCAAAGCTCCGGCGTTCCCCACATTACGTCACAAGTGTGTCAATGGAACAAGGGCAATTCAAGCAAACAGGAGAGAGAGGCAAGAAAATATGTGTCCATAAATAAGACATAGGCACAGGGAGCACAGAGGCTGCAGAATGATAGGCTCACGTAGGATTGGATTATTTATACGCCACAATTCTGAGGCTAAGATGTTTCCAATTGAAGATTTTAGACCAAAAAAGATGAATTTGAGGTTTTTTATCCAAAATATTTTTGGTGCAAATGCCACACCATGTACTTGTATTTTAATTTTATAATGTATCAACTATTTAGCTTTTATATATATATATATATATATATATATATATATATATATATATATATATATATATATATACATATATATATATATATATATATATATATATATATATATATATATATAACCCTAACCCAAGACTTTCCACCTTCAGAAAAGTACACAACTAAATGTCGAAACTGTGACTTAATGCCCTAGCAGTCATCCGACAATAAATATTTGCGTATATTTAATTTACTTTTTTTGCTACTCTTTTGCTCAAAAGATGTCCTCCTTCATCTGATTGAAACTTTTACTAAAAAACTGTTAAATAAAATAAAGCCACGTAATCACACTTGCTTTTTCTCAGTTTGACTGAGAAAACTTGTACCACACAAATGCAATCCTCAGAGACCTACTTTTAGGCCGTGGTCCAGTTTTTGAGAAGCTCTGGAACACTGCGTAGGTGGATTTCATCTGTCAATCACTGCTGCCATCCATGCCATCCATCAGTCTTTAGGCTTGTTTAGTTTTTCATTCTTTTATTTATCCTCCCCTATTTTGACAAACACTTTCTGCCTCCTAAATTCATCTCTTATATTTAAGTGTGCATTTTTGGTGGAGAGTGATGCCGGCTTTGAGCGGTTGATGACAGCCTGTCAGACATGGGCCATTTTTTCTGAGGTCCTCTGCTCCTCTCTGCTGTGGTCACTCATCCAGAAGAGGACACTGGCATTTTTGACACATTTTGTGCTAAGTGAACTGAACTAGTGTGATTTTCACTACATGACACATTATCGCATTTGCAAGAGGGATGCACCAGGAGAAAGAGATGACACGAGAAGTTACTAAAGTCAGCGAGCGGAGATGACTTTGACTGCGAAAAGACAGGAATAATTAACAGCTCATAAAGTAGCCTTAGGAAAGTAATCAACAACCAAGTCTCTAGAATCAGCATGTTCTCATCTTTGTGGGGAAACGTGCAAAACCAGTAGTTGAATGTGTTTCTCTGTGCATTATGCAGAGGTTATCATTAAACGAAGTATTTATTTATTTTATTTACAAAAGTACGATCGTGACACAATATTCCATTTGACTTTAAAGGGGCCCCAGCATGTATGATTGATGGATACCTGTGGAGTTTACTTTTGGCAGCAGCAAAAATGTCAAGGACTGGATTGAAAACCTTTTACATTAAACTTAAACATGGGGGACAGATTGGACAAGTACGAGTGTGCGATACAAGTGCGCGATACAAGTGCGCGATACAAGTGCGCGATACAAGTGCGTTAGTAGAAAAGTGATACAACGATGCAATTCAAGTGACGAAATTACAGTGCATCAGACTTTCTATTGTTGACTCGGTTCTAAAGGCCAGAGTAGTTGAAACACGGACTGAAATGCTCACGAAGGAAGCTCTATGCAGCTAAACACATTATTTATAATATTGTACAAAGATTAGAACAAATAGGTACAAGAACTCCTGCTCTTACTGTCACTGTTGCCGTTTGTGTGTATATATATATATCTGTGTGTGTATATATATATATATATATATATATGTGTGTGTATGTGTATGGTGTATAGTAATTTTCCACACACAAAGTAAATACAAGTACATTGTAGAAATTATTATTCACTATTTTTCTTTATAAAACATGCTTAAGTAAATAAACGTCAACACCAGTTATATTCCACTTCGTAAAATAACTATAGGACTAATGAGGAAATGAAATAGTTCAAATCAGTGCAATAACTCTCCATTGCGTTCGCTGTGTGGTTGTGAGGGGGCTTACCTTATGAGGACAAATTGGGGGCGGCGAGTTGAAAGACTTGTCTGGTGTCTGGGCCGAGTTCTACAAGAGAAACACATTATCAGAGCGTGTTTTCAGCACAGAGAACTGGTTCACTGCAAATTACACTGACACAAACTCCAGCTCTTAGCCAGGCCTGGGCCCTTAGAATTACCACAATAACTCTATAAGATTTAAGCATCTTACATCAACAAGCATTTACCTCCACTGCCCACTAATCTAAAGACTTATCTAATGGAAGCTGAAATCTTGCGGCGTAATATTGTATGCGTGCAAATCACTGTTGTTGTTTGATTTCCTCATTTTAATCCTTCTTTGCCAAAGGATTTCTCTGAACATATGCTTTCAGGTTAAATGCCTATCACATGTGTAATATGACAATACAAGATGAATTCTCTTTGACCTTTTTTGAAAGTAGTAACCAATGACTTGCGCGAAAGGATACTAAAAACTTCTGCTACTGCTGATTCTACTACAACTGTCACACACACACAAACACACAAATAACAGTTTTGACTTGAATTTAGCGAAAGCAAATTTGGGACTACATTTATTCACATTCTGTTTTTGGGTGTTTTTTTTCACATTATCCGTTGCCTAGAACAAACATAAATCCTTCTTTAAATTCTCTCTCTGAACACATGTTTTTAGGTTAAATGATAATCACACTGGAAATATATTCAATACAAGAAAGAGCCATTATTAAGCCGACACAGTAAGGTGAGTCAACAAGGCGACAACAGATGGTCCTGCTGCTCCCGTTTATGCAAAACTTGAATTATTTGCATATCTGCCCTAAATAAAAAGACATACAAAAACGCTCTTTACCTAACCGCCCAGACAAGTACAAAACGTGCATTGTATATACAGCACGAGGATGATCTGTGCCAAACGTTTTAGGACGCCTGCAAAGCCTCATGGGAAGGCACTGTTGATTTTCAAACAGGTGCTTTCGGTTATGTGCTCAAATCCAATTAAGTGCCAGTGGTCCGTCTGATGTACCGCGACACTATTAATGGTTGCCTTATGGTACTTTACCAGGACAAGCGCGGAGCTCTCCTGACACCCAACATCTATTTTTCATGGGGAGAAGAATATTCCTCCGACCAGCCGGGGCAGGGAAAAGACACACACATACCCGCAGACATTCATTCTAACATAAACACCAAGCTTCATAAAATATACATGAATAAATGGGCCATGAAGGAGCAATGGAATTAGTGGGTAGATTTTTCCCTGAAGATTGAGGGGGCTTTGTGAGCATGATATCCTAATTGATGTGACAAATAAACATGGTGATACAGTTTGGGGGAAGGGGCGGAGATAGAGTTGGGAGGCGGAATTTCACATGAGGAAAAGGCATGGATGGCTTATGGCCATAATAATACAAATGCTGTTGTTTTTTATTTAATAATGTATGCCAGACTACTACAACAGCAGGATACACAGTTTCACTTATTCCTCAGGTTTTGAACCACTGTAAATTGGATCTGTTATGACTTGTTTCCACCTAGAAAATGGTTTGCATACATAAATAAACCATGTTGAGAAGTAACTGAATACATGTAACTAAAATACGTATTCAGACTACTAATTTTGAGTAACTGTATTCCGTTAAAATAGAAAATGGAGCTCTAATAGAGAATGCATGTGCAAGTTTTCCATTTCTAATTTGTGACATTTTCTTATAAATAAATGCATGACTAAAAAATATATACATCATATATATTCATCGTGTTTTCACGTTGTAGTATCAAGCAACTCAATATGAAAGTATTTTAAGTATCCAGTATACAATACTCTGATCAAACCAAGAAACGGAATATGTATTCTGTAACTATGGTATATTTATTTTAAGTTTCTACGACAAAAAAACAATAGTCTCATCCTGTGTGTGTTCCTCAAACCATCTTGATTTGTATGTTTAATCCATCACCAAATTAAAATACAACTTTCAGAATGTCTAAAACACTTGATGCCATTTTGCAAAGAATGTATTTTCTTTTTGTAAACACAAAATCAAGAAAAGAGAGACTGTCATCTTTGAGCTCACCTTCACTCTGAAACATTTTGCATCAGCTCCACAAGCAATATTGACAGGGCTTGCAACACAGAACCTAGGATTACACCACATATTGATGTTTTTGTCTTTTCCAAGTGCACGCCTGGGTTATTGTAATTTGATGAGAGCCGGAGAGGACAGAGCTATGATATCCATCCAAATGTATTTTCTGATAACTGAAACACGAGGTTTGCTTGTCGGGTTTTGGGGAGACATGCTGATTTAGCACAGATCCTTATCAGCTTTCTCTATCACAGGCATGGTTTACCCGTGTCGTGTACGACAGCATGGTGAAAGACATCGGCCATCTTACTTTTAGATCAAACCTTTTTAACTTTAAGTGTGGACAAGAAGCTATGTTGATCTGGGTGGACAAAGTCTAGTAGCACATTTTTGTTGCTTTTCCCAAGTGGCACCATTGATTTGGTGAAGTGCAGCTCGAGGTTCAGTTTTTACCAACACTGTTTGCCATCCCGACTTCACTAAAATATAGTTCTCTCACTAGGATTAAAGGCGCAATGTAGTTCAAGGATTATCAAACGCCTTTGATCATGTGACTGCAATGTTTTTGATCTGCACCACAGAATATATTCTCTTTTTCTCTGCCTCTGTCTTTACAACTCTCTGTGGATTTACGCTGCTGTTGTACTGAGAGAAGCTCCTTACAGCTTCTACAGTGAAAAGACCGAAACATGTTTGTGCTAATGTGACTACAAACAGACTTGGAACGGCAGGTGATTATGAAGAAACCGCTCAAGAGAGTAACAACAGGACCCAGAAAACAGTCAAGATCCAATATACCCCAAACATCTGTCCAGGATTAAAAACTGGGTCAGTTAGGTGGAGAAAAAGTAAAATGAATTCAGCTGATTTTAGTAAACCACATTGTTCCACAATTGCAAAAATAAATGTAGCTCACATGCATATATCATAAATAAAAACATTTATCAACTAATGATGACAATAATAATTTCCTTGACACCATTTGAGGTCTTAAGAGGGGTCTTAATGTTGGTCTTGCATCCAGCTTTTTGTATTATTGATTCTCCAACACTAGTGCAGAGAATGTGTTTAATGTAAATACGGTTGAGAAGATTATATGGATCTGAATGTTGAGGTTTGTGTTGCCTCTGCTCTCCTAAATGCACCCTGCTGCTGTTCATTAGCACTTTGTGAGCTTTGGGTGCTTCTGTGTGTGTTTCACTTCCTACATTGTTATTACTTAGCCACGGATTTGGACATGCAATTAAAGATAAATACAATATGGACGACAATTGTATCACAAAGCACATCCTTTTTCTGTGATGGCCAGACGGAAGCCCTGTAATTGTGTGCCAGAGCATCCGTGGCTCACATTTAGTCACTGCACCACAAAAACTGTGCTTCAACTTCATTGTACAATCAGCCCCTATTAGTGTCAGAGCCAAGACAAAATGGCACATATCAAAACAATTTTTGGATGTGACTTCAAGTAGCACAACAATTTGATGTGAACAGTAATCTGACGTCCAAAAATGATGAGGCATAGTTTCAGGCGAACTAAACCCATCAAAAATGATTGAATATTGTTTTTAATAGGTAAAACCTACAAGGCTTTGAAATTGTCTGGATGCCATGTTAATAGATAGAGCATGTCAATCACATTAAGGAACACATGAAGCACACAGACAGGTTGACAAGACATAAGCATGCTGCCTTCCATCTCGCTCACAGCCTGGCATGTTTATCCAGTCTTCCGAAGTGAGCTCGCAGCACCAATGTGCATATGCATACAGAACGATGCAGCTTCACAGACAAGTGCCTGAAGGAAGCTGCACATATAGCACAAGAGCTTTGAAATGGTGCCAGGGTGGGCCTCATTTGCAAAGCAATTTGACAACAAAAGTAAAAATACTTTACAACTTCAAATCAAATTTCAGTGATGCCAACTGGTACGGCTACACAATTTGTGGAGAGGATTCGAGTGGGAAATGTCTGTGTGCGCTCCTGACATGGCTTATTTGTAGACTTCGGCCTGCACCAGTGCAATGTCATGATTGCTTTGGCAGAGGAAAAGGACCTAATTTACATGAGAGGGAGTCCTAGAGACCCACAGGAGCATGCCTTTGACCAAGGTGCCAGCAAGCCGGCAGAAAACAGTGTAATTACATGCAGCCCCTGCTTGTTTGGACCAGTTCAGATCAGACCAGTTCTGTTCTACAATATCACATATTATCAGATATTTCATAGCACAATCATCCTCAACTGCTTCTTCAAGCGAAAGACAGCATTTGTACCATTTGTGATCTTTCTGATGGGTCTAGAACCAGCAGTTATTTTCTTTCCTGCCTGCCACATTTGACTGGCAGAAAATCCATATACCGGTATGTTTTCATTCACGTTTATTTTATAAGATAAGATACTCATCCACCCTAATTTTATCGGTCATACCAGAACCAGTATAAAAAGAGACTTACTGAAAAAGCCCTCTAATCCACAAATGTTCTGGTTGCCTTTCTAAGATAAACACTGGTATGAATGTCTTTGGGACGTGGATCAGTGCGCATGGCGGTACACTTGACCATAGAATGTGTCATGCTTTGTCACAACGCCCAATGCATTTCTCTCTTCAAAGTATATTTCTTGGCTGTGTCTACGGTCACTCAGCCCCTCCAAACCAATTTGTCATTCGAAGTGTGGCCGCAGTGTGGCCAGAGCCTGGATGATAGCGCCTGGCCTCTCTGATCGGCTGACGGCAACGGAGCGGGCCAAGTCCTCTGCATGGGCCTCTCTGGGACAGTGGGATGCTGGTCCGTGTCTTCATGTCCAAAAGCCTCTGTAGCTGCACATTCTTCACATTCGACACAGAAGAGAGCTTAGCCACTTTGTACAGCCGTGGTTTGCGTAATCGCATGGTAGATGTATGACTTATGTCAACCATTGCATGTAAATAGATGGACAAACATAGGAATTCGCACTTAAATACATATTAGCCTCCACCTTTAAACAAGGCTGCATACACTTCTTCATCTGTGGAGGTTCTGGTTTATAGAGCAAGCATTGTTTAAAACAACAGTCATTTACTGCATGAGTCAGAATAATGGTTTTCCTTATAGCTGCAGATGTTCTTTAAGTGTAATTCCAGTCAGCCTGATCATCTGAAAGATCTCCTATAAGAGGACAAACACACTCTGTTGTCACCTCATTATTCCTCCTCTGAACAAATTGTAAAGTGCTCATTGAAATGCTCCAATGCTGCCTTGCCATTAAGCTTATCAGTAATAGTCAACCAATTTGCTGAAATGGTTCTTTCACACTGAATGGGCACAGCACATATTGTTTCTGATTATTGCTCATGGTCAGAGTACACTTTTTATATGACCATAATGTTATTCCAGCAACATAATACATAAACACTATGCATTAGAAAATGTTCTCTTTAAAAGATTGGACAAAATTATCTGAGATTTACTTTGTAAACTATGGGCAATATGATACATGTAAATCACTGACTTGATTTAAAAGTCCACCGCTGAGCTGTGCAAACTGCGAGCAGGTTTACCCCTGTGAGCAGACTGAAATGTAGAAATTAACACACCGATTTTCAAACTATTTCCTGAAATTAAATGCAAGAATTTTAAGTCAAAATGCCCACTGTCTCCAGCTTTACAATCAGCTTTGAAAATTGATTCCCTCATTTAAATCAGGAAAGCCTGTATGTAGTTTTCTCATTACCCATTGATACATCACTAACAAAAAAGACAAAACACTAGTCTTTTATCAGACAGCGCGTGATTCTGTCTTTGATTGAGAGTGAATGTGGAATGCTCCAATCAGCTCCCCTTGTACGAGCAGATCTAACGTGTGTTCGCCTGCTCCGGTTCTGATGGCAGAGACGAAACGCCCAATCAAGCTGCTGTGTGCCACCGCTGTACTTGCTCCATGCTTTTTGCCAGCCATCCTCTGTCCAGGGAGTCATCGGCCACACATGAACCAGGACATGACGGAGGAATTGGGATTTGGCCTCGACAAATATTTTCAGCGCGAGAGAAGCTCTGCGAGCAGAAATAATCTCATTGCTCGCATTAAACCTTGGAGCAGAGCTTTGTGGTAAGGCTTTGGCGTCTCATGAGGTACAGGCAAAGACAAGGCGGTTACCAATAGGAGTCTAGTACTTGAGACAATTTAGTTAGATATGCTGTTTGGACGTGTGTTCGTCCTTCCAACACTTCGGACAATAGCAATGCCCCAAAGATGGAACAAAATCGTAATATTCTGCTTTTGGGATTTTGTTGCTTGCTATTTCTAGTTGATATATTTGAAATCAGTCAGTAGTCTGTAGTCAGAAGTCTGTCACCATTTTATTTCAGCTATTTTGTTAGCTTTTTATATCCTGCAGACAAAACGCCATTGCTCTGAACTTTCTCGTTTTCCCCTTTACACCAGACACACTCACTGCACTGTGCTCTGCTGTTTGCTGTTTTTTTTGGCCCGTGTAGGATCCAGAACCGTTGCATTGCCATTTTTGGAACATATTTGTAAAAAAAGCTACCGTAAACTGTATACAGGCAAAGCTGTCAGAACGGTCGAAACAATTTTGATTATGATTATGTTTACGGTAAGGCACCATAAAGGTAAAGGGGGAAATCAGTGAGCAGTTAGCAAGCAATCTTGTTTCTTTTGTTTTGTCGTTTTAGATACATTTTGCAATGTAAATGGTCCACAAATAAATACATTATCTACAGGTGTTGTATATTTCAACTATATACTGTAGCAGACAAAGACATAATATGTCTTCTTGTCAGTGCATGGGCAGTGCAATGACATTTTAGATTAGATGAAACTAGATTAGACTTTTTTGTCTCTTTATGGAGACATTCGTGTTGGACAAGCAATGGGCACAAAGACACACAAAACACAAAAGACCAATCACAACATTCACAATTTCAAGTACGGTACATAAAACGTCTGATGGTGGCATCATTTAAATTGGAAAAAATTCAATACTATCCGATTTTCAGTAACCAATTCATCAAAAAGTTCCCAGTCTGAGGCACCTAGTCTTTAAGGTTACTGGCATCCAGTCACTCAATTGAACACATCAAATTCAAATTTAGGGGAAGATGTCAAAGTTGATCGAACCTTGGTTAGATAATCAAAAAGTAGATTCAGAAAATCTAGCAGACTTCTTTTTTTTTTCTTTTTTTTTGCATCCTTAACCGTAGTCAAATGAGCCTGTGTTAAACAGGAAACAATCTCCACTCTGTCGCTCTCTGGGCCGCCCATTCAATCCTCAAGTGTTGCTAACATAATGACTGCCATGTTATGATCCCAAATAGAATTGCAAATCTTTTTTCTCTCCAAGGTGAACATACATAAATTATGTAAATACCCACAGTTACAAATTTGCATGCGATTGCTTTTGAATAGACTTCCTCATTCAACTTCACCATCCATTCTGTTTTGAGTCTGTCATTCTCACTAAATTATGTGGACCCATCAACTGTCAAACAGGCCCCTAACAGTATATGGCTGTTTAAATGCCAATTGGAGACACCGGGAGGGCAGCTGCTTCCTCTTAATATTACCAGCCATTATTGTAAAAAGAAAAATAGAGGGAAAAAAAGAGTGTTTTTGAGATTTGGACAGAGACTAAGGGGGGGCATTATCAGCAGCAACACAGAGAACACATTAAGCGATCACAACCCCAAAGGTCAATTGTGGCTGCGAGCAGTGCTTTGTTATGCTGTCCTCTCTGTTTATACAGCCAGCCAGACAAAGTGACATATCTGAGAACAAGTAATCTGAGCAATGCTGTGTACACTCCAAACCATCAAATCACCAACTAACACAAGGTAATAATGGCCTGACACTAACTACTATATGTTCAAAAGCCTGTAGGTTACAGTGATATATTTGAAGAATTATGCACTTTTCAAAATGAAGGTTGGTAAAAGGAGTCCTGTGCCAATGCAACTCCCCTCGTGAGTTCTTCCTCAGATGGAAGCCCTGCATTAGTCAATCTACTGTGATTTGCCTCCCTGTGATTCCGTGTGATATTGAATGCTTACTACCTACGGCCCATAGATGCAGCGATATAATTGGAAAAATACATAATTCCAAATCAAGAACTGGCCATTCTATAGGGTATTTACTATGGCTTTATCAAAGTGTTTTTGTTATGCCTTGTGTTCAGCAGAGCATCGCTCTTGGTTTGAGACAAATCCTTAATCCCTCACAGATGATAATAATAATAATAATAATGTAATCCCTGTTCCCTGATGCAAATGTTTTTTGAAGAGACAATTTTGGAGTTTGGAGATTTTCGGTAGAAAACAAGGAGTACAACTATTTAAAATACATCACTATTAAAAGAAGAGCCAAACCTTTCCACTGGGCTAATCCTCTGTGAAACAGATGTGGCTATTCTCCTGTGAAGCTCTTATTTGACTGGATCTATTGTGTGTGTCACTACACATCCGTTCTCTCTCCCTTAAGAGTATAAACAAAATATAAATGTAATGTGACTAAATGTAATATTTAGTTACAACAGAAGTAGCCTCCCAATCTACCTTACAAGTGAAAAACACAACATTTTACCTTTGAAATGTTAAGTTTGAAATGTTTTAGCAACAAAAAAACTCTAAAAAAGGCTTGCAACAGCTGCTCCACAGTGTTGTTGTAGAAGAAATGCGGCACAGATAAAAGATGATGAGTGCGTTTCACTCTGTGGACTTCACAGGGCTTTTAAGAACACACACATGCGCGGGCGTCAGCTCTGAGCTACATTTGCCTAAGTAAAATGCAGCAAAACACTATTGAAGACGAGTATGGTGTTTAATGTTTTTCTTTAAATCCTATTCAATAACGATTCATATGCACCGCTTGTGTGCATGACCGCTGCTAATGATATATATGACACACAGAGGCCTGCAATACAAAGTTAACTACATGCCGTATTTACCAATGTGAACATCTCTTTAGTTCCCTTTTGGTTTTCCTCCCCCATATTACGTCTTATGTTGCTTTTTGTCTTTCATTTGCTTTTTCTCCCCTCTTGTCTACTGAAAGGCAGACTCTCTAAATCCAATACAGTTTCTCTCAGCATGAGGCAGCTTCAAAGGCTTGCTCAGTGGTCAGGCACGTCGATCCTCTCAGCCACCTCCCGGTTGTTTAAGAGAGCAAAAGCGCAGCAGTGCACTTTCTTAAATGCACACAGTTCACCCCGCACCAGCAGAGACACTGCTGTTCACCCAAACCACTTCTTCAACTCTCACCTTGACTCAGACTCACTCCTCATTACCTGCCTTCTTATCATACGTAGCATTATATTACAGACTTCCATTGTCTCTGGTAGAAACAGGGTATGTGACGGAAAATGATTCTAATTTATTTTTTTGGGCAGCTGTACTAATGGTCAGTAAATCGGAAGGCTCCTAGTTAAGGCCCAGCTAACAAATGTTGTTGTGTACTGTTGCCCACTTCAAAGTGGCTGGTCAAAGATAATGGCCAAATGATCCAACTAGTTTCCCTTGACGACCCCTGTCTCTGCACAGCATCGAAATAATAACAAGAAAAAATGAACACTGTGAAGATATGAATCTAATTATTTCCAAGTCTACATTTGACCATTTTTACTTTCCATTTTCTCTTCCTTCTTCTCAGACATTTTCTACCTCGATACTTTCCCAGACCACCTTTGTCCTTTTTACCCCTCCCCTCCCTCTCGTCCTTCCCCTCCCTCTCCAGAACTCTCTTGTAGCTCAATCCATATCTCCAGTTATGTTCCAGTGTGATTGATGTGGAGCCAGGGCTGAGGGCCATAGCTCCTGCCACTTAGCCAAAGAGCACAGTCCTTACCTACAAATGGAGACGTGAATTGGATGTCAGGGCTTTTGGGCTATAGGATCAGCAGCAGAAGAAAATATCTATAGAGCGGTGGCCATCTTATGGTTATAAAGAGACTGTGGGTTAGGAGTCCTTGGTGGGGCTTGAATTGGAAGACTGGAGTTCTCATAATAGGGGACGATACAGAACTCAAGACAGTATAGGCGAAGGTACTGACAGAATGATCCAAATGAATGAATGAAAGTGACAATGTATACAAATTTTACAGAACAGTTTATTGTATAGCAATAGTTACATTAAGACATTCACAGACTCTTCAATCATCTCCAGGTTTAATATACATTATCAGGAAAATAGAGGGCACTAGTGCCCTTCAGACTAATCAGAGATTCATAGAGGGATGACTGTTTTTTCATAAAAATGAGTGACGTCTTCATGCCGTCCCTTTGTTATCTATGGGCTCCCTTTGACATCCTCCCAGTGTCCAAACACACGCATGAACTAGTACCAGCACATGTGTACATTAGAGTGCTGTCTTTAAAGCTCATTATAACTGGCAGAGCTCGAGGCGCACACAGGAATCCCTGATGAGAGAAAGGACGTCCGTCTGGATTAGCCTTAATCAGAGGCACCTGTAGACATCTCTTCCCTCCTCATCTCTGTCGTAGTAAGCCCCCGCCCAGTCCTTGCTCGCCCACCTCTCCTATGCCTCGCCAATGTAATTATTGCAATTGCTTCACTTGACTTTCATTCACTAGGAATGGAATATTGCACAGTTTGCCTCCTAATGAGGAAAGCCGAGCTGTGAACCAGAGGTGGTATTATATATTTATTTATTAGGCGCAGCATGTATAATGTCAATTATGTAAATGAGGGTGATTTTAAGAGCTCGTAGAAGTTCAAACCAGAGCTGTTCATACTGTGCATGATCTGTATTTGGTGCATGCGGCCATGAAGGGCTGGTAGAAAGGATCATTTAAGTTTGTTTTGAAGGCACTCACAAAGGGACATGATGAAATCGTTGCTGAAGACAAGCATGGTTCCCTGAGCAGTTAAGTTTGGGTGACGGCCGGTAAGCGCCCAGAGCCCCCAGTGACATGTTCGTGGTTGAATACTGAGGTAAATTCCTTTGCTGATATTGTCACTGTGGTGTAATGCTGTGGATTCAACTGACCCTTGTTATTCCTGGTACAACAGAAAGCTACTGCTGTCAGTTTTGCTCTTATTTCTCCTTTTAGATTCATAGTGTGTGTATTTGCTGTAGTTTGTAGTTGAGTGTTTGTGACCTGGTTAGGGTGTAATAGTGCATTATTGGGTGCATTATAGGGTCGGTGCAATGCAGGGTAACCTTTTTTTTGGTTTAGCACAAGCCACTTAAGAGGCTTTAGTGCTCTTTAAACATCTAAAACGTAATACACTTTAACCCCAGTTACTCCAGGCTCTTTACCATGTGAGCACTTTTACTTGTATCTCTCAAAGATCAACTAGAGCACTTAAATGTGTCTGTTGCTTAGCACCAGCACTTTGGCCGACTATTCATGTAAAATTGTTACGTATTTTTTTAGGTTTGTGATTAGTGTTTGGCTTAGATTTTATTCATTTATTCATTTTCTACCGCGGGGTGACTGGAGCCCATCCCAGTGCCTTAGGCGGGGTACACCCTGGACAGTGGCCAACTTCCCGCAGGGTTAACACAGAGACGTTGACAAACATTCACGCTCACATTCATTCACTCGGGTCAATTTACAGTTGCCAATTTACCTAACACATGCATGGGCGGTGGGAGGAAGCCGGAGAACCCGGAGAGAACCCACGGTAACACGGGGAGGACATGCAGACTCCACCCAGAGAGATCATGTTGTTCGAACCCATGATCTCCTTCTTGAAGAGCGAGAGCCTTAACCGCTCTGCCACCGTGCTTGGATTGTATGTTTTTGTTATTAGCTTACTGACATTCAGTTACAAACATTGCAGTCTCCAATTTGTTTGCGCAGCTAGCCTTTTTATGTGGTTGTCTAAATAAATATTATTCTGCCTATGACCCTTAGTTAAATTAATTCAAAAGACCATTACCTTTTCAGGTTACAGTTTGTAACAACGAAACGCTTTGTTACAAGAAACAAAACTTCCTGCCAGTTTTAGACAATAGAAGACTTTTCCACAGATGACAGAAAAAAAATGTGCCGTCTTTGAAATAAGTCCTATGGTGTTTTAAGAGGCATGTTGATGTACAGTGGGGATTAATAAAAACAAGTATAGTGTGATGTGCATGACTGAACCACTTTTGTGAATCTCGCCTGCCTTGCGCACCTCCCTTCAGGTGTTCCTTGGATAGTCTTTGAAACCGACTGTCAAGTTGTTGCCGGTGCAGGCAGCATACAAATAGCTCATCCCAAACCTGCAATTTCTGAAACACTTGAGCGGATCTGTGCCTTTATTGCACGGCTCTATGTTCAACAAAACCAGCACTCCACCACAGAGAAGTTTAATTGTGACCCACTTTGCTTAGGTTCACTTTTTGCTTAGTGATAACTTTGCACAAGTCTAAAATGTGGATACATTGAGTTCAAGATGCATTGGGAAACACATTCAGTACAAAACGTTTAAGAGCTTTAAACCACATTGTAAAGGTATTCCATCACAATTAACTCACTCAAAGATGGATTATGAGTGATCCACGGATGTTTGAGTACTCTTTATTTGGCCAACAAAGCCAAAGCGATGGCAGCTGATTGGTAGAACCTAGGTTATTTTTGTTATCAGCTCCACTGACAGTACATTGTTTAACTTTGTTTTAAACTGAAAGTATTCCCTTACTATGGAAAATTGCGTTTGTTTGCCAGAAGACATTTTTCAATAATTTCTGTCCAATTTCTAAACTATCCTGCCTAGCAAAACACTTGGAGATGCTAATAAGTAACTAGAGGTGTGCTTTCTTAACCAAATATTCAACTTTAAATAGCTACCAGCCCAGTTTTAGGCCAGGGCATAGTACTATCACAGCTGCTACCAAAGTTATAAATAATATTGCTATTGCAACGGATAATGTGAAACGGCATTCTTGTTTCAACCTAACTTCCATGAATGGCCATTGCTGCTTAGTTTGCTCTTATTTTATTGTTATTTTTTTTTAACAATGAGACACGTAGGCTGCAGCAGCGTTACGGAGCACTCTTGGCACAATGAAAAGAAATCCACTGTACCCTCGCGTGAACAACTTCATAGATGGGACTGTCAGGCCGGTCAGCATGGTCCGGCAGCGGGGCACTTTGTTGGGATGACGTTTGCAGTGATACACAGTAAAGGGGCTGGAGGGAATCAGCTTTATACTTTTAAACCAGATGTCAGCAGGCCTGTCTCTTTCATCAAGCCTTTAGCTGCGAGGGATCAGTGCTGCATTTTAAAATGAATAGAATCTCAAACCGTGATTCCTAGATTCTATATATGCAATGACTAAATAGCACAAATATGTTTTCTTCAATATATCTTGAAACTAAAATGTAACTTTTACACCTAGATCCTCCATCTGAAAGCACAATACACCTATGTATATTTATATATATATGTACAAGATTAAGTCTGATTCCAGACAAGGGAAAATTTGATTCAAAATGAAGAAATCGAATGAATTCTGGAGCTGATTTTCAGTGGGAAAACCTGCTTGTATATAGATGCATGCAAAAGCCTAGTATGGCAATTATTTATTTATCTGTCATGCTACATTATTTTGTGACAGCCATTGCATATTAAAATTAATATGTGGAGAAGCTTTTAAATGATATTTAAAGTGTTTAGCAGCTCAAACTCCCCACCCACATTACTCTGTCATGTCACGCAACAGCTTCAATTTCACAAGCACACCCACTTAAAAGGAGGCCAATTTGTAGCTTCAATCTGTATTCTATTCATTTTTTCATTCTAATAAATAGTTATTTGTGTTTTGTTTACAAATTTTGTGTGTGAGAAAGATACTGAATTAAAAAATCATGCGTTAATCACGAGAACAAACAAACAGTTTATCCTCCCCTTCAATAAATAACGACTTCTGTCACTAATTACGAGCCTGGCCTCATTATTTCAGTTTGATGCCCCACCACACCTGACACAAAGACGACACCCATCACCAAAAAGCATGCATGTTTTCCATGCGACGATCAGCATGCTCCCTTGCGCTTTACAAGACATGCACTTCATAGGCTGCACCGTGGCGGCACCATGGGGGTAAGAATCTGGTTCAAACGCGCTGTCTTCTAACACACTCGCATAAAGCAGCGAGGCATTCTCACAAAAACAGTCTCTTCTTCATGTTTTATGTGTGGCTTTGGTTGATGAAATAGAACTGCCACACATTTTGTTTTGCCTGCAGTGGTGAGGCAAAGGTTAGACGGGAATAAAACGGAAAAGAGGTACTTTTCAGCAAAAGACAACATTTCAGTCAGGAGCGCAAATCTAATCCCTTACGTTTCTTTGTAACATTTGTATTTTTAAATTATCTTTGTTGTAAACCGTATGTGAAATCTAAGCTTTAAAGAGCGATGACAGAGTTGGTGAAGAGTAAATTGTCATAAATTTCTTCCACTTAGACGATGATGGATCGCATTCATCAGCGCTAAGGCCTCTAATCTAATCAGGAATGCTCTTTGAGGAGGTGTGTGGCAGAAGGTCTGAAATCAGTGCATGTCTCTGCTGCTCCTGCTGCATGTTCAGGCTGAGCTGAGGCCACAACTGATTCAGGATCAGCCGGGCCACTTTGAAAGCAATTTTTCTGATCGTATTTGTGTTCCACAAGAGAAGATAAATGGGCAATGAAAGCTTTTATTATAACAATTTAATACAAGTAGAAAACATAATGGCAGCCACTCAGCTAGACAAATATGACTAGGTAAATGAAAAGGTTTGTAATAAAATAAACTATGCTCTTATTTTATGATTGAGTTGGACTAAGATAATATTATGCTTATGTTCAGACCAAACACTTGCCAAATCACAAAATACACCAGGAAGATGGCATATAAGAATAGTACTATGTAAGCATAATCCACTTTATTTTGAATTCTTTTGAATTCTTTTACATTAAACTTGTACCATCTTATGGGTACCATAGAGTGTGGTAGCTGTACAGTCTTCTCCCTACAGTGCGAGTTTCACTGGAGCCAAAGTATGCTATTAGGAGCCTTTTTGGCTTCTCCAGACTCGGCCCACATATAATGACACACTTGAGTTGTTAGGCCTGATGTTGTGCATAGAGCAGGACCACAGTACGCCGAGTGCTCATAGCAAGTGACACAGGAACATGGACTGTGCCGGAGTGTGGTTTCTTCCCTTCACTCACACAGTACATTTGTTTTCATTAGACAGGATTGGTCAGCAGTCTAAGGCTCTTGTGTCCAGTAATGGACCATGCGATTGCAGTCCTATTATAGACCCGAGCCTGAAATAAATGATATATTGATCTTAAATATTCCACGGTCTTTTGTGTCTCTGAACGGCTGTTACTGGGTCTGAGATACAATCTTGTTAGACATCTTATTTAAAGAGCATTTAAAGCCTTATCTAAAGAGAAATATGGCATGTGTTGTATGGTACGGGCTTGTGCAAGTAACAGACAGTTAAAATGTGTTAAATTAAGTGGTATAATAGTCTGAAACGTTACATGTAAAGTTGCAGTTGTTTCAAGTCTGTTACTCTTGCCAATGGAGTGAAATTGTGGTTGTGTATCCAGTGGATATGGAAATAGTTTACCGGTAACATGTGACGGAAGAGTTGATAGCAATACAAAAATGCAAAAGTTGATATCTCTTTTTGCGGTCAACACATTTTTTTAAATGGTGGAGCATTGTATGATCTTGTAAATAGGGGTACAGACAATATGAAAACATAATGAAAACAAACTAGACAAAGCAGACAGAATTAATGAAATTATAGAGGCGACACTCCGGAGACTCCCTCAGCATTGTGCAGTGAGACAGAACAGGACAGAAGAGCAAGCCATGCGTGCAACTCACAGCCACAATTACTATTTCATTAAGAGCTGCTACCATTGGCAGTCATTCCGTGGCATTGTTGCAAAGGGGCTGGCATGACTGGTAGGGGAGGACAGAGACGAAGGGGGTGGTGGTGGTGTAAGGGTTTGGAGGTGCTGGGGGAGGGGCCCGTGGGTGAGGGGGAAAACAGGTTTTAATTTGGGTCACCTCCCAGTCTGCATGGGGTCGCTCCACTCTGGCACTGCTCGCTAATCTAAAACACATATGTTGTTCTGGGTATCCACCTGAATTAATTGGCCTAATTATTTCTGAGAAGGGCATTATAGACAGAAAGGGGTGAACACCATAGAGAGGATTTGTTAAGGGAGATGGGTCTCTAGACAACTACTACCACGAGGACTACGATGATTTCTACAATTGAAAAACTTTTGCGACTACAACTCGTATCCCTATGACGTATTTTGTTTGGCTAGACATTGCCCGTGATTAGATTTGTATAAACTCTTTTAAATAAAAAGCTCCAGTAAGCCCCGGTGCTAAATAGCTGCCTTGAAATCACAAGAGGGGTTGATGGACATTTGAGTCGAAACTAAAACTAAAAGCAAGCTCAAACAAATTAGCAATGAAAAGACCAAATGGAATTAAAGAGAAAATGACATTCCACATTCTGCTCTAATACGAAACATCACTATTTACTTTTAATTGCCCGGGGCGAGTCTGACCATTTCAAGGATCACAAAACTGCCGCTGACGGTTGCTAGTTTCTGCAGGTGTTAGTGCACTTTATTCATCTCATTCTATGTGTAACTGATTATGTTAATAGGATTTCAACTCAATTTATTCAAGTGCTGATCAATGGCATGCAATCTCTGCTCTTCATGCATTATGTATTTTAATGGAACTTACTTGCTTTATAGCTGAATGGCTAAAGGTTAACAGTCCCAAAAGGTGCAACTCCCCAACGACTAATCTAAACTTCAAACACTTTGCCGGCTGTACCAAAAATGTATTATCACTATATTATATTGCTTGTTATCATAAAGGCAGAAATGATCATCTAAACAAAGCAGAGTGATTGATTAAGGAATAGAAGTTGGGCTGAAGTGACCGTTATTTTATGGTAAATTGGTCAGGAAGTTGTCAAAAACAAAAACAAAAGGTTTTGCAAAATGTGTGTGACAGAATCAGACAAAGATAAAGTTGTCTTACATTTCAGAAGCAAAAACAGTGACAAATGTATCACACTTGCAATACTTATATTGCCTTAAGTGGGGTTTGATGTAGAAAATGAAATTCACTCCACTGGAGAGATCTTAAACCTCGGAGTGAGCAGCTGAATATGGAAGAGATGGTGCCGTCTCGCAGGGCTCTAGCCTCTTTCACTGCCACTCCCTGCTCAATAAAAGTGGTACGCTGTTCCCAAGATGACAATCCCACCGGACTGTAGCACAGAGGTAAAGGAGCCTCCGGTCTGTACTAAATCTAGAAGTGGGAGACAGAAGGACACATTCTGAGGGGTCACTTGGCAGCTCGCACATATTGTCTTCGCACTCATCAAAATTTGCCTGTGGCTTTCTGAAATTGATGCCAAGCCACCTATAAGATTACTGTCTTATTCGGACGGAAAGTGTGTTTTAAATCTCCACTCTCGTGTAATGATGGCCTGTACAGACAATGCAAAAGTTATGCATTTTCTTATTGCGTGGAGGCACTTTTAGATCATTTCTTTCAGGATCAGGTCCCAATGTGCCACTTTTTATCTGACTAAAAACATGTGTTTCTCCTCAGATTAGGTTTTAGCCATGACTAAACTTTAGCCTGTTTTGTTGTCAAATGGCTTTGCTTTTGAGCCTTGCTGCATTGGACATCACACAGGAACTCCAAAAGCCCAACCCTCCTGTGAACATCCAAATTAAATCCAGAAGGAAGCTGAATTGTTATGAGGAACAGCGGATCATGGCGTACTCATAATAATAATAATCAAATACATTTTTTGGAATCCTTTAAAATCTTGAAGTTAATTAGACTTTGGCTCAGGCAGTCAGGTTTTAGGTTGCATTAAGCCACATTATCTTTTTTTGCTGCTGTTTTAGTGTCACAGCGCTGAAACTGGATTAATGGTAAGATGTATGATTGCTTAGGGAATAGGGGTATTTGGTGGAGGTGAGTGGAGGATTAAAGCTGTCAGAAATTCACTTAGTAGACAGAAGCTCCCAGACTTGAAACATGACGTATAACCTGTAAAGAAGCACTTGCCTTCAACACGCCTCAAACTGGGGCCAACCGTTTTTAACTGGCGCCATCAGTCTCCTCCAGGTAATGCAATTAGATGCCACTAATATCTTGGGATGCTCTTCAAACTGCAAATGCACTTTTGCTAAATAGCCTACGCTGTAACAACCAGTGACAGCACTCAAGCAGCCCAGATTGAAAAAGCTTTTGCCTGTGATTGGGTCGAGTAATTGCACATGCTGAATATGCTCCCACTGATAGAATTCATGGGTCGAAAAACAGATGTTATCCATATTCACAGCCTTGTTTGCTTTGCAGCAAAACAATGCACTCAAGTACTCAGATTCTGGTAAAACATGCCCACAGAATGAAAAGCAAGGTTGATGATCTAGATAAAACCTCTTCATTTTTAACGCTTGTCAAGGCACAGTCCTTTCTTGCAACAGTAAAAAATTGGAATAAATGTAAAAGTCATTCCAAATAAACATAAATCCTCTGACAATAGAAAACAATACCACTAATGGCATCTTTGATATGATTCTCCAAAAAAGGGAATGGTGTTCAATTGCACTTAAAAAGAACATTCCAATCATGCCATATTCAAAGATCATATATACATATGTAATGTTGTAACCAATTGGAACAAACTAAAATATAATAAACCAATAATGAAAGAAAATCACCAGAATTATTACTATTTTTAGTTGTCGATTGGCCACCCGATTCAGACCTAACTCTATAGGAACCAACTAAGAACTGATTTTTTTCAAGACCCAAATTCGCAGCTGCTCCTGCTCCGATCCAAAAGCCCACAGCAGAGCAAAAATATGGTTTAATGGCCATCAATCACATGGAAAAACAGACTTCAATCAATGATTGTTCATACAAAAATCATTATCATTGAGTGCTATTGGTGTGTAGGGATTTTACACCAACACCATTTGGTATGGTTCAATCAAACTCGAGTTCGGAACACATGTACATGCGGTTGGTTTGGGCCGGTGTGAAGGAGGACCAGTTTGATTTGGTCCGGACGAAAGAACCGCACTGGAGTCCGTACCGAGACCATCTCCAGACATGGATCTCGGTATGGTTCCAAGTGGACTCCAGTGTGGTTCGCTTGTGGTGCGAAACGCTAACTGGCCTTGATTGGCCAAACTGGTGTTTTAGGATCTAAACAAGTGTCCGCAACACGCTGAATACTACCACAATAAACTCCAGTGTGATGATCAAAATGGGAACTAGACCATGAGTGAGGTGGAAATGTTATTTTAAATAATAATTCATACCTTTATGTTTCTAGCACCAGTCACCAAAAAAAGGTGAGTTTTCAGGCTAATCAGTGAACACGGGCTCGTAAAAGTAAAGCACTGTGGCCAATACTCTCTACATTCTCATGGATTTATTTAAGTATAATGGTCTGGTGGCATGCACAGTCATGTCTTACCTTGATCCACGTCTTTATTACTCAGCTTTCTCCTGCTTTTTTCAGCCACTTTCGGATCCAGTGCCCCCCTCAGATGGTGGGCAGTTGGATTTTATGTTATTTTGCTTCAGTTTGTTTGAGCTGGAGTGTGGTGAGAACGTGAACCGCACCAAATGAAACAATGTTTAAACTTTTAGCCCAGAATACGAGCAATCGCTGTTATTGTTTTCTTCTAGGATTTTTGACTCACGCGCGCCCCCTGGTAGGCAGAAAGTGAGTGCAGCAGGTGAGTCTGTTTTGGATATTATTTTAAATTTCATGTCCAACATTTCTATTGTTTTATATAATAGAGCAAGGGCAAGCAGACGTGGAGAGTTCAATATTCAGTGGATAACACAAAAGTGAAAAAAATAATAATAATCTAACATGCAAAGAGGGGTCTTGTCTAAATGTCTATACCTGTGATAGATGCCAATTGGATTAAATAGAATGACTTCAAGATAATTTCTAACTAACGTCTAATCATTATAAACATGAACAGAGCCTGAGCTACAAACAAAGACTTGTCTCTAAAAGATAGATTTTAAGTCTGTTGAAACGTGGTGCTGATGTTGCTTTGCTTCTCCTCTGCACATGCTCAGTTAGGGGCCAAACCTGCAAACATCCTTGATTCCCTCACAGGGTTATTCAGCGTGGCTTGAGCATAGATCCATGGGTTTGAGGCTGTGTGGTCCTCAGAACACATGCACGCACCTCTAAATGAAGCCGCTGCCTCTGGATCAAAAAAGATCATGTTAGAGAGCGGAGAATGAACGGGCCTCTGAACACGGCCACAGACTGAGCAGTTGCGGCAAAATAAGAATCATGCTTCCCGCGCAGTACTGCCCAGCTGGGGAAAGTGGGCTTATTTGGATATATTTTAGAACAATATGTATAGTTGGGACACACGGTCATTTCAGATTTTATTGGCCAATCACTCATTGCCTTGATTGCCCTAATTGCACGCCAGAGAGCATGTCACCTAGATTTTATCTCTGGAACTGTGCCAAGAAAAACCTAAAAGTGAGCTGATAAACGGGCCCCTTATGACTCCGATGTTAAACGCAGCTCTACATTCTCCTTATCTATCACCAGAGCCACGGCAATTACTATTGTAAGCAAACATACAACAGGCTTTAACATGTGGACCGTGGAACTGTGAGGACGAGGCCTGTCTAAAAAAGTCAGACTCTGACAAAACCTTCTAGATTAGATGTGAAGTGGAACAGAGACTGCTGCCACCACCATTAGACGAGAGAGCAGCTTCTTCAGAGTTTCAAACATTTATTATACCTGATTTCCACTGTATAAGACTATTATACTAAGATATGTTTTAATAGTTCAGTTTGACTGATAGAGAGAGGCTACTGTTGTGGCTTCTCTTATTCCATTGACACTGAAGTGAATTTGAGTGTTAAAACTTCCCTGAAACTTTCTTAAACTTTAACCCAACCCCCCGATGTCTTTGCCTACAACCACTATCGAGAAAACATTCGATAGTGAGCTCAAATCTGGTGAATTAACTATTTATTAGCTCCACTGGTAGGTTTGCTCCGTTTGGGGTGTCGTGTTTTCTGCCTACCGCGCAGCTGCCACAGCCCGATGTGACATCATCGCGATCGCTCGTATCGAACCACTGAAGTGGTGTGAAAGCACCACCCCAAGTGAAGAAAGAAGAGAAAAAAACTCTCTTTAGTGACTTTTATTGTAAAAAGGTCACAAAACTATATTCCTGCTCTATTTTGTTGTTGATACAATACTTACATAATGTTGATAAATAGGGAACCTTTGAAAGCCATATCTAACCTAAAAGAACCAAATCATTGATAATAGCTGGACTGCTGATCATGAGTAGATTACTATTTAAAATGCACAGCAATTAAACGTATCTCTGAAAGAACAAATACACTTCTGAATGTAGAAAAAGGATAGAAGGTATTACACCTTCCATTTATTTCAACTTTTTTGTCTTTACTCCAATCTGCCAAAAAATGAGCTCTCAGGGATTTTGTCTTTGCTTTGTCATTCACATTTGGATTGCAAACTGCCTACAGAGGCTCAGGAGTAGCTGGAGGGAATCCTCAAGGTTGTCAGTCCAACTATGCCAGTGCTTTCGGGTAACAATCACCCACATAAGAATAAGACAAGACCGAGAGCCATCCTTCTTACAACCCAAATGCCCGTAATGGCATTGTCAAAAACTGCCTTGGGTGTGTAACAGACATTGTGTAAAAAGTTAATTGAATCATTGTAATCTCGTGCTTAAATCATTTCCCTTGCCGGATTAACTGGAATATCAAAGAACACAATGCAATGCAATACTATAACTAAACATGGCTGATCAGTTGTGGAGATATGTGTGCACAGAAAGACAGTGGGATTGGCTCGTATTCACACAACAAATCTTCCAAAGGATTATCCTGTCTACACAATATTTTCTTGTGTGGTTTAATCAACCATTTCTACTTTCTGTTCTTGTCCAATATGAATGCAGTATTACATGAACCATTCTTTGTAACATTGTGAAAAAGAGCAAAGAAAGAATAAGAGCCTCAATTGTCTGGAGTATTAAACATTAATAAACTAATTTCCCCATTATGACAAATTTATGGTCTGCACTAAAAGTCTGACTTCATCAATGGCATTTCTAACAGAGAAACTTAAAATTCCACAGAACACAGACATGTAAAATAAGACATTGGATTTCAGAGCAGGCAAAATTGTCACTTTATTAGATACACCTTTTGGGGTAATGAAACCTATAGTTCTACAGTGACTGAGGGCTGTGCACTGACAAAGATATAGAAATCTGGCAAAACAGGAATCTTCTAAAACTTTGGGATTTGTAGAAGCCACAGGGTTTTTTGTACTTTTTCCTTGCCAAGAAGAAGGGTCTAAGTACAAAGGATACTCTGGGACCATTACCTATTTGCTTAATTATTTTGATCGTTGGCTAATCTGCTTCTCCATGTTTGACCAATCATTGTTTGAGTTTCTCACTTTCTGCTGGTAAAATCAATGGTTTTGGAAAGCCCTGTGAGGAAACTGCTGTTGTGATTTTGGGCATTACAAAAAAATACATTGCAATTGAAGTATTATAAATACTGAAATGTCAGGAAAATGTGTCATGTTTACCTTCATTTTGCAAATATAATTGAAACCACAAGGGACTAAATTAAAATGTATTGACTTCTATCAAAAAGGCATATTGATTGTTCTTGTGTTGCCTTAGCAGAAAGGATCAATTTCTGCTGGTTTTGTTATGAAAACAACTACCACAAATAATGTACACTTACAAACATAATTGTGCGCATTATACCTGAAGAATACAAAGCAAAAAGCTTCAACATTGTGTAACATTTACTTAATAGTATTAATAAATGATTGTATTGCTGTTTTTATACTGTGTTTCCCCATCTTCTTTCATAGATAGTGTAACAGTACACCTGGACATTGTTTTGCTTGTTTGCAATATTATATTCATGAATCTACAGAATAGCCTATGTATGCATATATAAGCCTGGATACCTAATGGAGGCTGATGGATATGAGTGTGGAAACTTGTTTCTAAAGAAAGGGGCAGCCTGCCAGTAGACAATAGTATGCACTGGGGACACTGTTACCCTCATTTCTGTCTGCCTGCCGGCTCAATAGGAGTCCATCTTAAATGAGTTACACATGGGATCAGATACCTCAGCGGGGAACTCTTTTGCTTTTAATTTAAAGTAAACTAATAGCTTCATTTAATTGTAATGATCAAAATATTACACTTTACAAAAGACACTAAAGTCGCCTTCATTTCCACTTGGAGCTCTCTTTAATGGATGTTAATTCATTCTCCTTGTTAGGCCAATCCCCCAGCCGGAAGAGGTGACAGAGTTTTAGTCAAATTGAATTAGCCTCTCTGTGGCGCACCAGCCTCACCCCCTACTGTCCCCATTTTTTCTCACTCGTTTTTTCTTTGTTTTTATTACCAGTTTTCTGTATTTCCTTATTTCACCTTCCCCTTGCTTCTCGATCTGCTACACACCTACATGCCTCTAGACAGCGGCACTAAGTTGTACGTCTGCAGCACATGTAAATGACTTTGGCACTTGATGTTTGGGAAAGAAAAAAGAAACTCCCTAAGTGCTAAATCAAACAGATGAGAGGCAAGAATCTTCTTTTTACTGCGGAATGCGTGTCTTCTCAACGTGCATTGGCTTTTATGTTTTGCTTTTTAAAGTAGTCAAGGACAGTTAGTTTTGGAGAGATCTGGGCTTCCATTTTGGAACATAAAATAAATGTTAACTCACTGCAATCTATAAGGGAATGTGTGCATGTCTGGGTGAATCTGGGTAGTTTGGCTTGACCTGTTCATTCATTTATTTGTTGTCTTTTTGTAGGGCTGATACAGAAACATGTACCCACATTCTCCTTGCTTACAGATATGTTTCTCATCAGTAACATCACCCCAAGCCCTAAATTAAGCTTAGCAATGTCAACATTACTGCATAGGTGGCGTTTCTTCCTCACAAAAATATGGGTTCTTGAAAAGATCACTGCATTTCCAAGGTCAAATGTTACACCCACAATAAGACAGATGATAGCTGCACCGTAATTTGCCTGTCCATATTCAACAGTGGAATTGTGTACAAGTACAAGTGTCCATTTTGTCCCATGACACGGATCGCCATGTTGGATTAGAAACAGCAACATTTCTAATCGGAACAAGATTTGCTTGGATTTAAGGTCAGCGGTAGAGGGAAAATAGGATTATGATTTAGTCTGTAGGATCTAAGGAGCGGATAGGTTGAGGTTTGTGATCCCTGGTTAAGAACGCACTCTTGCGTTGGACAGTGAAGCGTCCTTCTTTGACCTGGATCATCAGCAGTAAAGCCATTAGAAAGAGAACAGCAGATGACAAATAGGCTGGGATCATGCTGAGTATTCATCTGCTACATTTGTCTGAGTGACAAAGAATTCCTGCTGTCAGAAGGGTCACCTTATAGGGTTACCAAGCATGAGGCTCGAGCCAAGGAGAGCAACTGTCATGTCTGGCTGTGGTTATGTTTAGAGCAGCATCGTTTGAGGACAGAGAAGATCGAGTGGAAAGATGCTTGGAGTAAATTGACTTAATAGTATCTAAAATGTGATATTCCAAGTGACGGTAAAATATATCTGACAAAAACAATACACTGACAAGGCAACAATTTTCTGCCTTCAGTTCAGTCATTAGTTCAATCAAAAACTTTATTTAATTTACCGTATTTTGCGGACTATTAGCCGCTACTTTGTCAGATGTTTTGAGCCATGCGGCTTATTTAGAGGCAGCGGCTTTTCTCGTGGTTTTTTTCTTTCACCGCTAGGGGCGAACTAACCGGAATTAGAATCAAAACTACAGAAAAGTTAAGCAAAGAAGCAGATGTTGCTTTTTATTCAGCTAGCAAATAGAACACGGACGACAAATTACCAACTATAAATTATTTTCAAATTCTTGCCCCATCATTATGGAACCCAAACGAAGAAAAGTTCGTATGAAGCAAGTTTTAAGCTGAAGGCCATCCATCTTGCTAGGAAAAACCACGCGCTGCACGCAAGCTTAACATCAATGAATGTACGGTGAGACGCTGGGACAGCGGACGAGCTCATGCGATGCCAAAAGTCAAGGAAAGAGTTCTGCGGCCTATACAAAAGGTGCGGCCTATGTATTGTTTTATTATCGTTTTTTTAAAAATAGAGCAAATGCGGCTTATATAGGGAGCGGCTAAAAGTCGGAAAATACGGTAGTCTTTTAACTTGTAATGTTGTTGTATTTTTACTGTTTACTTGTTTGTATTTTATTATTTATGGTTTATTTAATGTGTGGTTGATTTTACTTCACTATGAAACAGCTTTGTTTGGAAAATGTGCTAATAGAAATAAAGTGGATTGGATCATCATTAGCTTGCTCAGAGTTGTATTTTGAATGATTGATTGAGTAATCTTGTATAGCCCTGCATTTGAAGCTTGAGTGCTCAAATAAAGTTAGACTGGGTTGTACACATCAGGGGAAAAAAAGAGCCTTTTTTTCAAAAACTGTTCTGCAGTTTTGATCGGGAAGTCAATGGACCAGCTTTTATAATTAAAGTGTTTTAGATCAATATTGGGATTTACACTGAACAAAATGTTAAATTATGATCTACAGTATGTACGTTTATAACTACTACTAATTAGCAGAAGGGAAAAAAAGCACAGTATGTCTTCTATAAATATCAAATTGTCTATAAGGGACAGTAGTGGTAGTTCAAGTTTATCATTGTTTGTTTTGCAACAGTAGAAGTTTTGAGCTGTCTGGGTTGCTATGAAGACATCTATTTACTGCATCCCACTGAGGCCTGGCTGACATTGTCTAGGGGAGACTCACCGCCAGCGTTTTCACACGCTGCGTGTTTCAGAAGCAAACGACAAGCTCGGTCCTACATTGACAAGTGGATAAAACTCTACAAGTTAACCGGAGAGACTGGACACCCCTGGCAATCTCTTTGTTGTGTCTAAAAATAGTGATTCCCACTAGCCTCTCTTGGAGAAACGCACCGGCACAGTTCATTATTTCATTATAGCCACCTCCCCCTTCCATCTTGGGTTACATGAAGATGGAAGAGTAATTTTTATCATGGTGGTAGAAAGATCGCTAGCAGAATTACACAAACACATGGAGTTACAGTGCAACCTCCAGAGGCCGCAATGATCTGATGTTATCCCTGTTTTCCCTCAAGCGTTAAATCATGCAGGCATCATACCGCCGTGGTCTGAGCTGCCAAACAGAGCCTTCTCAGTCACCATGTTCAATAATGTATCAACAAGGAAGATGGGGTTTAATTTAAAATGAATCCAGGATTGAGTCTTTCATCATCTCGCTCAGACTGCGAGCTGTGTCCGCTTCTTGACGCTTCATTTTGCCCATATGTAAAAATAAACCTGGTTATGCACACTGCGAGTGTACATCCCAAGGAACGATGCATAATCTAGTGCATTTCCCCACTGGCCATGCAGGGCAGTAAGTGATGCTACAGACCAGGTTTTCACGACCAAAATAAATGCATTCAGTTGGTTTTAGAAAAAGAATGAATTGTATAATGAGTAATAAGTAACTATTTCTATTCCTTTTACTTTTGCACTATAGGGGACTACAAAAAAGTGGCTCCATTGTGGTTTATTTTAAGGCAACAATTGTAGTATTTATGTGCATTTACTGCAGACTTTAGTTATCGTCATGATAACAGAATGAACATAGTACATAGACCACTAGTCTATTGACCTACATCCTATTCCCATGGTTGTTACAGGATTCATGTCACATGATTGCATCACTAAGTTAAAAAAAAAAGGAATTTAAATAAATTATTCTGAAAGTGTCATACGGTCCTGAGTGAAAATTGAAAATTAAAATGAACAAAGGGGCAAAATACCGAGACGTATTTCCTGGTGTAGCTCGGAGGCTTGGACACAGGAAGTGGCAGTTAGCAGACAGCACACTCACCACTATTTGAATACAAAAAACAAATGATACTGCTGTTTCAACAAATGCAGGAGCAAATGCAAATGCACGTCTCCTTGCACCTCCAAATTACAGAGTGTGCTACTTGTCTATTGTTGACCTTATTGACTCACCTATTTCGTTGGCACCAATAGTGACCACAGAGCAATATCAGACACAAGGTGGACCAAGAGCCTTTGTAGTTAACAGCATGGACTTCTAGGATTAAAGATTTAGTCTTGGCTTTTGTGAGTCGAGGAAATCATCAAGTGAATTTCCCATACTGACTTGCCTTATGCAGTGTCATATTTGTAGATGGAGCTGTAAGTCATCTTTAGGTCAACAGTATACTTCAAAAACATACACGTAAGACAAGATACAGACCAAATAAAAAGAACACAAGAAGCACAGGACATTTACAGAAACAAAACCAATGTCCAATCTGCACTCAGATATGTTTCAATACTTTATCTAATCTTGCATCCATAGATTTATACGATACATTTTAAACTAAAGGCTGTTTGTTAAAAATGTACTTTTCTCCATGAGGACCAACAGATCACCCCTAGCAACTACACACATCAAGGTTTTGACGGGTCGCAGGATTTGTTCATGTTCATTTTATTTATAGTTTTAACTCAAAAAAAGAAAAAAAGTAAAATCTAGTTTACTCACGTACAAACATATCAAAAATCTCCTCTGTATTCGGTTTTATTTTTTGGGTCTATAAAATGATGCAAGAAATATGGTTCTATTTTTTAAGTCCCAATAAAATTCAGTTTTGGCTTTTATAATACCAATTACCAGCAGCAGTCATAACATGGATTAATCCACAGATAAAACAAGTCTAGACAATGTAAAACCAGCAGAGAATCTAAAAAAAAAATCATGTTGAAACTATTAAAAATAATACTTAAAACAAATCTGTTGGACTAAACTACCGGTAAGTCAAAACCAGTGTGTGAATATACAGGCAGCTCATGTCTAGGAAAGGTACCGGTAAATGTTGCCATGCGATCCCCCGGTTACAAAAATCCAGGCTAGTTCCTAGTTTCCTTATGTGCATTTAATCATCCTTATGCACCTTCACCAAATATATAATCTATATTTTTGATGTACACATTGATGAGGAATCCCAAAAAAGTCTGGTCCCTGTGGAATTGCATTGGCCTGTTCAATGTTAGTCACTATACAGAGGAGGCGGGTCAAGCAAATGCGGCCGGCCTGCCTGACCTTAATCACTTCCAGGTTCGTCTGGGCTCGGATTTCACTTGTGTTGCCTTATTTCAGGTCACTGCCTCAAAGTCGAAGTAGGGCACAGTCATTATCGCGGGGAGCATAACACAATCATCCGCACAATACAATAGGGTCGGCGCAATTCACTCAAGTGTTGTCCATTACCTCCAGGCCCCAGACACATGTGTTCACACTATCTCCAACAGACACGGCTTCTATGTTTGGAATAAGTAAGTAATGTGCACGCAACCCGGCAGGTTGAGGAAAACATATTGACTGCAAAAGGGAGAAGAACTGATTTCAAATGAATGTAAGGGTATAGTGGTAATCCTTGGCGCGGGAGAAGCAGGAAAGTCGAGAAAAGGTAATCACTGTGAGATTGGATAGACTTGTAGAGAGGATGCTGCTATTTTACTATTTTCTGGATACTTACACAGTATACAGAAAAGACTGGAAAATCTGTTCAATTTGGGAATCTTTAAAGTTCATATAAACAAGGATGAAATCATTTTCAAATGTACAACTAATCAAACAATGAATGTTAGTAATAATGATTGAGCAATGGCTGAGCAAAAGAAAGCTTCTCCTTAAGCTAGTCCCAAGCCTCGATGCATCCGGATACATCACTACAGCCTTAATTTGCAATGACAAAAGCAGAAGACAAGATTGCAAATAAAAGTAAAAACACATGACTCAAAATGATTAATAAAAAGCAATAGGATGACTGAATGTCAAGGGTTCTTTATAGGAAAGAAAACTGTGAGATATTCTTTAACTAACAGTGTATTGTTTAGCACAGAAAACACTGTCTACTTTTGTAATCAAGTCTGTACATAGAAAAATCAGACGCAAAGCTTTCAAACCAAAAGTCCTTACCTACAAAGATACAAAGGCAGATGAGGCTTTTCTAAAAAATATTATAACCTAGACATTAGCCCAAAAAGAGTGTTTGAAAAGGGGCATCAATTTTCTCTCAAAAACGTATACGCCTCTGTACGGCAGCTCCATCACTTCTTAATGACTGCCTGACCAGCCGAGCAGGACTGAGTGCTATAAAAGAAGGTGTCAAAAAGATATGTAATAATGTCTGACTGATGTGCAGAGATACTTCTTTTACTGAAGACTGAATACTCATAAATCCTTTAGAACCATCAGTGAATATCACACGCATTATTTAAGAAGACTTCAAAACATCTCTGATTCTTGTCATCCTTTTATGTTCCAGGCTCTGCTTATAGCCCTGCATTCTCCTGGATTAGGAACTGAGAGTAATAGCAGTAATTTAGCTATTGTTATGAATGGAGAGTGGAGCTCCTCAGCTGATGTCAAAACCCTGTTAAGGGCTTAGACATGTTTGCTTGTTTTCAAATCAGGTTAATACACCAGTTTATATTTAGACAGCAGCGCAGAGACACAGGTAAAGATCCAACCATTAGCAATCCCGTCGCTGACGTACATTAGTGTTCTGCTGCTCACTCCCCATTTGTCTTGGCTAATGATGCATGCCACTGTTGTTCATTGGAAACCATATTCAATACGTGACACTGAGTACAAGTTTATCACGTTGACAATATGAACATGCGCGAATATTCTGTGTTGATCTTGTAATATTACAAAATATTCAATGCTTTATAGCAAGATGATGCAAGCTAACTTTTTTTTACTGTTTTAATTTTTAAATGGGACCTAGACCATTCAAAATGACTTGAAGAAGAGAGGTTCAGTGCTTCTGTGTACACTCCTATAAGCAAAGGGTAGAACTAGTGTAACACATTGTGTATATAGGCAGTCAATACTACAAGTACATGTATGTCTGCAACTCGTCAATGGATGAAAAATTGTCTTCCATTAAACAGGAAATGCCAGCATCAATTATTCTGGCTTTTGCTCTTTAAGTGTGCAATAGAAAGGGAACTTGACCCTCTCCGCAGTCTGACGAGTTCAGTGCGCGTTAGGAAGTGTTACAATTAGCCTCCTGAGCATTCCTGCCTTCTAAGTGTCATCACACACACACTAATGGAGATATCAGTCACTGCCTGTCATCTGTGCCTTTGTAGGGCTAGTTATGGCCAAGACTGTTGGAAACGCTGTGATTAGTGTGTTCGGATAGTGAATTTCTCACAGCGAGGGGAATGATCTGGAATTAGTCGACATTTACTTGAAATGGTCTCGTCCGGGGTTACTGTCAGGATGAAAAAAGCAATTGTCTGCGTCTCACGATTATCCCCAGCAAAAGCCTATAATCTGCCTGAAAGTACTTAAAGAGTCAAGCAGCAAAATAAACAATGTTGATTATGGTCGTGCACTGTTCTTTTTTCTGTTAGTGGACCAGGCTGGTGGGGGCAGGACACAGGGGGGGGGTGGGGGAAGAGGGTTGTGCTGGGGGTTCGGGGGGGGTGGGGGAAGAGGGTTGTGCTGGGGGTTTGAAGCTAAAGTTGTGCCTTCTCCCGTTGGCTCCATCTGCTTGGGCAAATGTTAAGGCAGGCTAAATACCCCCTGAGTCCTCTGTTCAAACCAGATTATCGGCTATTCAAAGAAGGCAGATGAGCATCTTATCGTCTCCCAATCTCTTTTACGACGGCAAAGTCAAGAATTGTGGAGGAGGATTACTGGGATTAGGGCGGACAAAGGCACGGCACTCCGAGAACAAGGTCTTAAAAAGGTCTTTAAGGCTGACCACCTTTGCTCACAAATGTGCAATGGTGGCAACTTGTCATGAAAAAGGTTTTAATGATGCAGATGTGTATGCAATTTCATGAGCTCATCGTCTTGGTCACCCACTCGATTCATTGTATTTCTTATTCTCAATTCAAGCCTGGATGAATGGAGATTTCCTATAGTCAGGGCTGACCGAATTATATGTCAATGCAAGGGGAAAAGCTGCCCAATAATACCACTTGAACAACTTCCTTAAAAAAAATAAAAATAAATCAATTTAAAATAGTAAAACCCATTGGCATTGGTTTAAGGCGCTGCACATGAATAACTGCAGCGCTGGTTCGATTCCCAGCCTGAAGCATTTACCAAATGTCTGTACCCTCTCTCTTTGCGTATCTGCAGCTGTCCCATCAGGTCAGAATATTTTAGGGGGGGAAAGTAATACACAGAAAACATGAAAATCAGTAATAACATTGATGATAATAATAAAATTCAAAAATGACTTTGGTATTATTTTTTTTTCATGTGAAGTAGGTTAAAGCTTGTGATTATTTCACAGAGTAGGTGGGGCAAAAGACAAATCCAGGACAAACACTGAGTCTAGTCTGTAGTTCTAAGATAAGTAGTAATAGTATTTCTGTTCACTGTGCCATCTTTAGCTAAAGCTAAAGCTCACGGTGTTAATGATTAGTTTTAGTTTGCACTGCGCAGTGATAAAGATAACAGTGAAATGTATAATAGCTGTAACAGCAAATTGCTTATTTGTCAAACTATTTCAAAGAAGCACCTCACACATATTACCCATAGCTACATCTCTGTTCTGCAGTAATAGCCTCTTGTGAATCCTTCCTTTTCACAAAGTAAAGAAAGTTGCCTCTCCCAGAGTCGTCTCATATGCTTCTTGCACAGTATCAGCGACTACAGTTTTAGATCACACTTTTAACAAGGAACAAACAATTGTACATTCAATCGATGCTGCTCAGATCCACGGTACACCGTCACACCTTGTTTAATCAACACAATTGTTTTCAATGAAACAATCTCCGGGCTGTGGAGCTGTACTCTGTGTCTCCGAAAGCAGCACTCGGCGGGCTTCCACACTGATTTGATTGTTGCACACACAAAGGTAGCTAGACCACCGCAGCTATGGGGCATGATTGAATTATTCAGTTTGGCAGAGATTTGGCAGCAATTGTGCAGAGTGTTGCCTTGAGTGGAGTGCAATAGGAAGACAGCCGCGTATTGTTTCCCTGCACCACTGCACAGAACAGCACATGCATAAATAGCCCTATGCTTAGACAGACTGCATCGCTCGAGGACAGCTCCACAGCATCTACACGCTACCTGCTCGCATAATTGACAAACAGCTCCCTGCAGACGCCCCACACATACATTTTTAAAGGGTTTAAGAAATAGCACTTGACTTTTAGAAGGTATTGGAAAGTGTCTGTTATTTTGAAGTGGAATAGACAGATATCATAATGCCATGATGTTACCCGCACTGGTCCAAGGCTTTTTCCAGTCTTTTGTGCTTGAATTATGATGATGCTATGAAAGAATTTGATGGGAATGTTTAGTTCGATGTCTGTTTTGACATGTGCCCTAAGATGAATTTTGTTTTGTGGAAATCTTACCTTGTGATTTAGTGATTTGTAAGAACTTAAAGAGCTACTCCATTCTAGCTGGAGTCTAAGGATTTGAACTTGAATTTGTTGTTGTGTACCATGTTTTTGCTTGTTGCTTGTGCTAATAAGGTTTTGATTTTTATTTGTTCCAGGTTATGTTATATGTTTCTTCGTATTGTCTTAGTTGTAATCTGGTCCTTTTCCAGCTGTATCATGACATTAGATGTAATCAAACTTGGTCCATACAACTAGCATTCTGGGCTATTAGGTGAAATTGAATATGCACTCTCATGAATCAATATGTCATAAAAGTCATATCTTTCCATGTCGGTAACTGAACCACAGGACATCCATTTAAAACCATTTTACTGATCATAAAATAACCCTTGGACAACTGAATCAATGCTTCAGACCAAGATATTCTAAACACAGCTCCCCACAGTAAACTATTTTCTTTCTTTTAGTTTATATGTTTGACTCTTTGCTCCGAGTCGATGAGAAATCCATTTATCGCCCACACTATCGTTGCGCACAATCATGAATGCTTTTGTGTTGTTGTGCATTTTTATATTTATTTATTCCTTTACTCAAAGATTTAATTTCTTAATTATGCGTAACACTAAAAAAACGATTTATCCTATTTAAAAGAGATACAAATTACCTTATGATCCGTGCCATGCTCTCTCTCTCTTGTACTTTCTTCTTCTTTTTTTTTTTTTTTTTTTTTTTGCGAGGCGTTTAGCAGGTTTACATTCCTCTAATAATAGCACACTGACATTTCTGCTATAAGGGAATGCTCTACTTGTGAGTGCACCATTTTCTCAAATCACCAAAGACACATGCCCCGGGGGAACTGATTAGCACTCTCCCGGTTTTAAAATATGAAATAACTTTGATAAGCAATTAAACATTTTCTCTTTTCCTTTGTTTCTCGCCTTTCAAGTCAGTATTTTTGGATTAACTGCATTGTTTCATAGAATCTACCTCCTGGCATCCGTCTTTCTCTCAAATCTGTTTGTGCGCTACAGTAGATCGTAATAGCAGGGTTATCATTATCAAAAGATCATTACTGAAGCTGGTGGAGGGGAAGCAAAGAAAGTTGTGTTGTTCCAAAAAAAGCTTGATCCTCTGCATTCGACTTCAAAGGCAGTGCTTTCACTCAATTTCCATAACTATTTTCTATGAGAGATTTGGTCCTAATGAGCTATAAATCCAAACTACAGCTTTTATTCCAAGTCGGAGGTATTATTGGAGGAAAAATGCAGAAAGAAAGAGTGGACCTGAGGATTTTTTTGGGGGGGGGAAACTAAACAAATCTGTCACTAAATCTTAAAGGAGGTAACACGAAGTTTAGGTTTTACATTTCTCCTGAATATTGCACAAAAATATAACAACAAATTACTGGTCAATAATTGTGGTCAGCAAAAGAACTGTTGCATTAAAAGAAGGAAAACAAAGGGCGAAATTATATCTGCTAATTTGACCATGTGTCAGTGTTGTTTTTAATGTAAGTAGGCATCCTTTTTACTCTATTTTCAGACATTTAAATTAGTTTTAGTCACATCGAACAGTACACTTTTCCTTTTTCTTTTTTGACTTTCAATGCTTTCTGGGTGTAGAAATTTTGATGAAGCACAGTGTTATATATTCCGGTCTATACGTTTTTACACTTATAGCCTCAATCAACATCGTAAAATGTTATTGTGTGTCATTATATTTCAATCTGAATGCTAGCGTACTCACATTCAAGTTTAAATTTTGTTCTGGGATACGCAGTACTCTTATTAAAAAGTTTTTCATATTTTTCTATTCTGAAATGAGCCAATTAACAGTGTCTATAGCCCGGGTTGTGCGTGTGTTCATAGGCTACAGTTCTGTTGACCCGTGCTATATTTGAACAGCTCACTGTACAGTCGAAGGGAAAAAACAAATGATTCTTCTACCAGCCCTAATGTGTTTCACCTAATTACCGTCTTACTGCTGGTGCAAAGCCGATCCATTAGACCGAGTCCGGAAAACACCATTACCAAACACTGACTGCTGTTGTGGAGCTAAAATGCAAGGAAAAAGAGTCAAAAAAATACAATGCAAAAGACTTTTAATAAATTTTCCAGAAGCGCACACATACATAAACAAAACATTTACAGTTTTTCTTCCACTTGGCAAATCAATTACAAAGATCATGTAAGGTGCATATTGTTACTGTCACATTGAATAAAAGTGAGGTGTCTAATTTCCCTTTTTAGGTGATTTCCCCCTAAAGATCAGGCAAATCTAATCATTACACAGTGCTATGCAGACTGCAAACTGTGACTCCTACGCAGTAGTGAATACATCTTGATATCATAATTACATGTATATACCTCCTTCAATAATAACAACCTGTCGTGCCGCCAAAGCCAGGATAGTGAAATTAAGAGCTCTAAATAGACATGTTTAGTGAAAAAGTCAGGTAGAGAAATCAAAGGCTGCCACACATCAGTGCCCACAGAGTCCAGGCTAATTTAGCTCGTATATGTGATTTTGCATTATGTATCTGAGCCGACAGAACTACTGAACAACCACAATGCTAAATCTCCAAGTAGCTAAAAGAATTACAATGAATCTTTAGGCAAAATAAACGTAAGAAAGTACAATCAAGTGCTACCACTTTAGTTTAATTTATTAGGCCCACATTTTCTATCATATTTGACTTGGTTTTGTACTGTATTTTCAGCCAAATTTCATAGACGTTAGGGCACTGTAAAATATACATTAATTTGATGATGATTGTTGATGGTAACAAATATCAGATGCTGAAATTGGGATATTTTACGTTTTATAGCAGCAACAGACCTCAAAGAGTTGGGACAAAGGCATCAAACGAAACATCTAGCAGTATTGTCCAACTTATGAAGTGATTTGGCAATGTAAATAACATATTATATAACATAATCTGTTACGTCAAATTATATGAATCCCAGTTTCATTAACTGATACATTGTTCACATTTTCCAAGACTTTAGACATTTACATTGGTTTTATTATGTTTAGAAGTGGAATTTATAATGTCCATTTTAATTTGAGGTTAAACATTTAACGTGTTATATAGTTTTGTTCCTCAAGCGATCCAAATGTATTTGAATACACATTGGACATTGGAGTGAAATGACAAAATGTTAGGCTTAGCAGTTTGGCCTACATAAACAGCTTTCCTATCCTTACCCCAGGAGTTAGTCCTTTGTGGCTGTGGCTTAAGTACTTATTATTAAACTTGTCGTAGCATTTGTGTAGTAATGACTGCATGCCAATCCAAACCTAAAAAAAAAACTAAGATGATCTCTTTTTGTGTATGGCCATGCAGCGTTCAGTGGGACAGAGGCAGTTTGAAGCCCACACGACTGTTCAGACCTTGCAGCATAAATACATTTCAAAAAAGGTTCATTAGCAAAGAGCAAATGATACAAAAAATCTGCGGTAAAATAAAATGACTGACTATAGGCAACTTCAAGAAAAAAGGCAAAGAATAGGAATATCAATAAATATAAACATCACCATCTTGGATCTATATACATACCATATGAACATTGTACACAGAGTTGCTTTCCACAGACTCCTCTCAATAGCATCAAAAGAAACGACTGAGATTCCAAGTTACAGGTGGAGCTTTGTCAGGTTTAGAGGAGGCAACATGAAGTGTCTCTGGCATTTCTGAGGTTATCTTTTAGCCCCCTTACCCATCTCTCTCCTCTTTCTCTTGATTCAGTGAAGAGGTTGAGGGTTTTTGAGGCTGGAGACAGTAAAGTACTTGGTTTTGCACCTCTTCTGCTCTCACCGTCTTTCTTTCATTCCCCTTTCTCTCTCTCTCTCTTTCTTTACGGAGCTAGAGATTGATTTTAATCCTGTGGGAGCGGGCTGTACCTGTGCCACAGAGTGTGCCATAGTGTGATGGTTTCAGTGCCGTCTCCTGGAAATATAGAGAGACAGACAAAGATATAGGGAGAGTGTAGTTACAAAATCATTGAGCTCTGAGAAGAAGCTTGTATATGCAGCCTCATATCGCAGATGAACACTGAATAAAAGATCTCTTAAAGGCAGAGTAGAGAGGAGCGTTCTTCAAGGCACAGCTGGCAATCAAGTCATTATCTTGTCAGGTTGCCTTGAAGAATGCTGCGCGTGTCACAAGTTGTGCATTTTATCTTCCTGTACTTATCAGAGCATGCAATGTCATCCAATTATCACTCCCGATTTGCCTCTTTTGTATCTCCCACCACCACACTAGAGCACACTCAGTCCCCCTCCAAAAGCCATTTTTAAAACTGAATTTAGGTCCCACTCTTTTTGGACCCCTGCCAGTAGGGCCCTCTGATATGTACAGAACTTTGCCAAGAACATACATCACTAAAATCTAACCTATCATGAAAATGTAATGGTACAAAAAATAAAAATGACAAAACAAATCTGTTAAATGTTGCTATAAAATCAAATTGTACTAATGAAATCACTTTGTATTTGTGACTGTGACTTCTGCTGGTCATGAGTCAGCTGCATCCTTTGTAACAGACCGCAGATGAGTAGTGTGAAGGCCTTCACCCACACAACTGATGCTCACGCTGCCCTTCAAATGCATTTGCCTATTTATTTTGCTTTGTTCCGATTGAACAATTCTAAAAAAGGTTGTCCTGCTGACATTTAAGATGTGATTGCACTACTCATGCATGTTAGCTGTCCGGATGTAACGCTCTGTTGCCTGCAACATTGTGAAGCCAGTTCGGACTCGATATGATAGTTTTTTTTACCCTAGCTTTATTCGGCTTTCCCATAAAATTACAAGAAGTCACACCCTATATATAACCCAAAGACATGATATTGATAAAAGTCTGGGTGGCTATTTTAATATTTCTTGGTGTAACATTTGGTGCGTTTGGTGTGTTTTCTGGTGGACGGTCGGTCACCTTGTCTCATGAACTTGTTGCTGTTTTGCCTGGAATTTTCCACTGTATTGTTTAAACTTATCTACATTTCACTTATTCAATTACAGGCATGTTTATTGCAAAAAGATACTTGGAGATTCATGCCTCCATGGGGATTGCTAAGTTTTATGCCATTTTGTGGCACATTCTCCACAAAATTAAATTGGCATAGGGGGAAAAAAGCGGTTTTGGATCTTACACCTCAAAACTTGCATAGTGCCCCTTTAAGAATTGAATATGTTTGCTAAGAATGACTGGCTCTGCTCTACGTGGCATAATAAAACATGTAGTCTGGTGAGCCCACACTGTGCTATGAGCCTATCCCCACCAGTCTGTGCATTCAAATGTGCTGTCTTAATCAGGTTTTCAGGGGGCTGGTGTGGGCAGAGTAATCAGGGATATGCAGATCTCAAGGCTGAGTGTGAACACAGCTCATTGGTTGCTTGTGCATGTGTGCTACAGAAAGCATCTAAAGAGCTGGAAGATGTCAGCTTAGTCAACCCTACATGCTTGAAATTACTGTACCACACAAAAGGTTCACATACTATGGCTTTTAATGCCTGTGTATTGGCACTAATATGTATGATCTCTTCAATAGTGTGGCATGTGTTTGAACTGCCTTCTCTAAAGTGCACCAAAGAGCCTTTCACAAGAGGCATGGTGACCTTTTACATTGCAAAGTAGGGGTTAAAAGAAAAATATGTGTGATTATTTATTTCAATGTTGGTATTGAAAAGTGAGAAGGAGATGGGGACTTTTAAACTTGCACTGCATAATGAAGCCATATGCTGCTACAAATGTGCGCTCTATCAAGTATTACAAAAGAATTGTTGACAATATCCATAAAAGCTATGTAGCCTTCTGCCCTTCAACTGTTCGCTATACTTTTAATTAAGGTTTATTTTAACCAGTTGAGCGCAATTACTTTAAAGAGGTACTACTTCTAAAAATGAAACACCAGAATTATTCCAATTCAGAAATACTAGTTTCTAGTTTAACTGAGAAAGTATTTGGTTTCATATTATTTGCTTTTACTAAAAGAACAATCTTAAGATTGTGCAATTCAAGATTCAAGACATGTGTTTCACTACTCTAAATGTGCCTGTAAAGTCTATTTATGAAAAAGCTTTGTCACGTTACATATTCTAGATCAGTGATCTCCAACCTTTTTCTTCCTGCGACCTATACTGATAACCGAAGAGTGCGACTGAGCCGTAGGTAATACAACATACTTCAATATCAATGTATATATCTAAACTAATTTTAAAGGACGGGTGCCGTTTTATTTCACAAACCTAATTACAGTGATTTTAATCATACTATGTTACAAATGATTAACCCTTCGGTGCATTTAATTAACCTTTGCAGCTACCAATTCTCATCAGGCAATTTCATGACACAGGCTTTAAATAAGCACACTTAAAACTGGTGGGAAATCTCACGTCTAAAGTGGGAGGCATCACTTGTCAATTGCTTCAGGGTTAAGAAGAAAAGAAGACCTACTATCTTCATAACAGTGTAGAGGAACTAGGTCTATAGTCGAGATAACATTAGCATGAATTAGAGTGACGAAAAATATTCACAAGCTAATTTCAGTGCAAGATTAGATGAGGTGTTTACTAATTAGATATTCATTGATTTTAAATTATTCCACTAAAATGCTCTACTCTTATCAGCAACATAAGTGAGAATCAATTTGCAGCCATAATGCATAAACGGCATGATGGGTAATAATTTAGGAATTATGGAACACACAGAGAATATCTCTGCATATATTTCTTCACTTATGGCAACAGGGGGAAATTATTCTGACACGTCGTTACTGTGTCATGCAAACACATTATGAATAAAATCGTTGGTAGCAGGGCGTAAAGAAGGCTTATGTATAATTAAGCGTGGCAGAGCATAGCTTCTAACCAGGTTTGGAATAAAAGGTGGATGAAGGCAATGCCTATCAACTCAATGTGGGAGTCTTCATCAATTATACAACTCACAATGTAATGCAGAATCAACAGTCATTTACCAAAACGATGCCACAAGGAATTTGGAACGCTTGCTATGAACTCAGACAAATATGAGCCAGAAAAAAAAGGATGATTTGAAAACTAAGTGCAACAGAGAAATTATAACTCTAAATAAATTAATGAATTATGCAATATCATGAAACTGACCTAGAAATAAATGATTGACAGACACAATAATTATGTTCACAACAGTTAAACAAGATGCCCTTGAAACACAAACAAATATACACAAGTTGAATTTAAAACATGGGAACACATTTGAACGACTGAAAGCTACGCATTGTTATGGGGGCATCCTAATTCAATAATATTAGCATGACAAAAAAGACTAAGTGGTATATGCTCAGGGTCCATCTGTGATTGTCTGTAAAATCCAGAATGATATATCGCAGTATTTTTTAATAGATCTACATGAGTCTGGTCGCCGTTTTTCAAATCCCTTAGTTCAGATGGGCATGATTGACGGATGGATTAGCCAATCAGGGACATGCATAATCCATCTGTATCAAAACAAACATGTCTTTTAAAGACATGAAAAAATATCAAAGGGGCTGAAAACCTCATGGATTTCTGCCAAATCAATGAGCAAAGCCCAAAACGCTGTTAATTTGAGGTGAGAGAAATCGATTTTGTTCTAAATGATGATGACCAATGAACTAATTTGTGTTATAAAGAAATCTGATTTCACAGTTCTGTTTGTGTTTGTGCTTGAGGCGGGACGGCGGATGTGGTGACCAGACTCACTCTTCGTAAAGTATTAATCTGGTGTGAAGCTAGAATTTTAAGATAGATAGTGTAGTCAAATTATTATTCCAATAATTATGACTTTACAAATGGAGGTCTGAGAGGCGTTCCTTGTTTGTAATATAATGATAAAGTCATTTTTGTGTAGTCAGTACTTTGCTATGCAGATAATGGGCAAGCTAATGGGACGTTCACCCTTAAAGTGTAAGGCATTCTCAACTTTTGTTTTTCGTACCATTACAAAGTCACCTATGTCATCTTAATTAAAACTTCCAGAGAAATCCCTTACATACCTCATTTATTCTAATAATTTGGGTCATTAAAGTACAGCATTTATGAGCTAAATAGGAAATTGGCCTGGCGGGCTTTTTATAGACTCCCTCCACTCCCTGGGTGTTTAAATATATTGGTCTCAAGGCACCGCGTCACCTTGATCCCTTTGACCCCTCCCCCCGCCCACAGCTCTACTCAGTCTTGCGTACAGCACTCACATGGGCCTGTCAGGAGTGTGCAAGGCCACCTCTCCTTACCTCTGATTTACATTTATTTCCTTTCGCAAGCCTTTTTATTTATTGGGGCACTTCGCATTTGGCACATATCTCTTAGGGAATCATAAGTCCTTTGCTGTACCTTGGCATTCATATTAGCTTCTTGTGCTGGCACTGGTTAAAGAAGCACTTAATATTTTGAAGAACAGGAGCCACAATGAAAGTGGAATTATTTATCGAGATATTTTAGCATGTCAATGCAAGATTTATTTTTCGTTGCACTGTCACCTTGACACTTTTCGGATAAATAAATGCATGACAGAGAAGCTTTTGTTTTCAATTATATTAGTCAGACATTTTATACTTAGCCTTTCACACTAATGATTAAATTTATGCTCATGGAATAGACATATCAGCACATTTTAAAGTAACAAAAAGTTTACAATTATTTTTGTAATTACTAAGTGCCACAGTACATAATTTATGCATTATTTTGGTTGTTTCTAGGTACATAAATAAACTCATCCACTAGTAATTCTGCTCAATCTTCTGCACCCTTTTTTCTCAAACCGACATTAGCTGTTTTTGTGTGTGTGAGGTTACCACTAAAATTAACCTTAAACAGTGTCTATTTTATTTGTATGTTCTAAACCCATGTATTTACATGAAGTCAACAACATACACTAAAAAAGATTCAAAGTGGAGGAAAAAGATGTCACGCTAGAACTACGTCTTTCATAAGCTAGTTAATTATCTCTTTTGAAACCTCATTCTTTGGTGCAAATGGCATTCATATAGACATGGTCATAGTTTGCAGAGGTATATCCGGCTTCATGCTGCCACCCTCTGAGTTTCAGATAGGCCACTGGACAGCAAAGGGAGGAGTGAGTGGGGACTAGTGTGGGTGGGTTTATAGAAAGGAACGCATGAATTACCTGTCGGGTGGAGATCTGCCCCGTGGTCTTGAATCCCCCCTGACAGCCACATTCCGACACACTGTAGGGGTCAGAGCTGGTCGACGAGCACTTCGAGAGTGAGTCGCAGCCCACCACAAATGTGTTGTCCAGTGGGAGTTCCTGGATCACATGGTGTTTCTTTGGGGCCACTGGAGTCTCAGGTTTGATTTGAAAAGTCGGCTGAGGGGACGCCGATTTGTAATGCTTGGCTAAGTCAGGGCTGTCTGGTTTGAAGGTGGTGGGAGTTGTGGCCCAGTTGTACTTCCCCATGGTCTGCTCCTCCAGCTCCACAGGGAGATCCAGTGTGCCATTGACATGCTCGTGCGTGGGGTCATCAGGCTTGGATTCGTCAATGGTGACAAAGTTCAGAAGGAGGCTTTTTGGGGAGCGCTTCTTCCTCTTCTTCTTCTTCTTGATCTGCCGGTTCTCTTGGTTAGGCGACACCCACTCGCCGCTCTGTTTGCCCTTTTGCACCACCTTGTGTCTAGGTGTCTGCCTACAGCGCACCAAAGCGGTCACAAATATCACTAAGATGACAGTCATGGTGCCAGCTATGATCGCTATGACAACAATAACATATCCATTGGCTTGAGGCACTTCTTCGTTGTCTCCTATGTTACGGTCCAAAGGCGTCTCCATGCTTTTCCTCAGCTGCTCTTGTACAAAGGTGGCATTTGACACAGTGTCATTGACAAACAGGTGAACAAGTGCAATTGCGTGTAACGACTCAGGTTGGCCTAGATCCTTGACCTTGACTACCAGCCTATGCAGTCCCTGATCGGCCAGCACTATTTTCTCCTGCAGTGTAATGTTACCCGTTGTTTTATCGATGGCAAAAAGACCTCGCGGAGAGACCCTGGATGTGATGATGATACTGCTGATGATACTGTACTGCAGCTCTGCGTTCATCCCTGTGTCATTGTCAATAGCAAACACCCTGGTGACCACTGCGCCGGGGGTGGTGGTGGTTCGCACCAGGTCATATGAGTAATTGGAGGATGGGATGACAAATACGGGACGATTGTCATTAACATCCACTACGTTAATGGTGACCTTGGCATAGGATGAGCTGGGAGGTTGCCCCCCATCCACAGCCTTGACCATAAATGTGTAAGAGCTTTGCTGCTCCCTGTCAAAGGTAATATTAGGTTTAATAACGCCAGTTTGTGCGTCGATGATGAAATTATCTTTACTGTTCAAAATGGACAGGGTTACTACAGAATTATCTCCTGCATCTGCATCGGTCACCGTGATTAACCCCACGGTTCCATAGAGGGGCAGATTCTCAGGCACATAGAAGTTGTACTCGGGGTGAGTGAAAGCCGGGTTGTTGTCATTAAGGTCTTGGACGATTAGCCTGACGGTGACATTGCTCTGCAGGGACGTGGACCCATTGTCTCTGGCTATGACAGTGAATGAGTACCTCTCCTGCTTTTCTCTGTCCAGCCGCTTGCCAACCGAGAGGATTCCTGATCGTCTGTCAATGTTAAAGCCATCAGGTGCGTCAGGGCCAAGAGTGTAAATAATCTCAGCATTATGTCCACTGTCAGCATCCGTAGCGCTGATTTTTATTAACTGTGTGGAAGGGTCGTTGTTCTCTGGAATGGAAAGTTGGATTTCTGGCTGGGGGAAGATGGGTGCATTGTCGTTCTCATCTTTGATTTTAATTAAAAGCATAGCGGAAGTATTCAAAGGAGGCGTACCCCTATCCGAAGCTACTATTTTAATTGCATATTCTCTTGTCGTCTCATAATCAAGGGGGGCAGCTGTTTCTAGTAAGAACTGATCGTTGAAGACAGGCTTCAGCCGAAAAGGAACATCATGGTCAGTGTAACAAGTCACTTTCCCATAAAGATCGGCGTCTTTGTCTGTAACTGTAATTAGAGCTATTTTGGTGTTCAGTGGAGCATTCTCAGACAGCAGGACAGTTCCATTAACAAGGTTGATGATATAACGAGTGTCTATAGATGGGACGTTGTCATTTACATCTGTAACGTTAACAATGACAGTGGCACGGGAGGGGGTCGAGCTGCCATCACTTGCCAGGATGATGAGTTTGTGGACAGGGGTGACCTCTCTATCCAGCGGCTGCTTCACAGTGATAAGTCCCGTCGTGCTGTCGATGGCAAAGTGTCGGCGAGTGGAGGCAGATATCTGGTTGCTAAAGGCGAAGTGGATTTGTGCATTGGTTCCCATGTCTGCGTCTGAGGCATGGAGCTGGACCACTGATGTTCCTGTAGGGGCGTTCTCAGGGACCATGACCTCCAGTTCACTGTCCTTAAAGATGGGGCGATTGTCGTTGACGTCGGAGATGGTGACCTGCAGGATAGCAGTGCTGGACTTGGGAGGACTGCCACCATCTTCAACCTTTATTTTCATGACAAAGGTGTCTTTCTGCTCACGGTCCAAGTTCTGTTGCACAATCAGCTGTGGCCACTTGTCCCCTTCAGGTGTTTCAATGATGTCTAGGCCAAACTCGCTGACACTCTGCAAAGACAAATTTCACATTTCAGTTAAGAAATTATTTAAAATTACCCAGTGAATTAGTGTTGCTACTTATATTATCACATTCTTTGTTTGTATATATTTAATTTTGCTGTGCATTGAAGGAAGCACTAAACGATTTGTATTTAGAAAATGTACAGGGAAGCAACCATTTTTACACCACAGACTTTGATTTAAAAGTGTAATAATTGTATTCATTGTCACTTTGAAAAAGAGATAATGAGAGTGCAACATTGGGTAAAGTTTCATACAGTTTCTCTCGGAGGGAATGTGAAAGCAATTAATAACACTCAAAGGGTAAGACACCATAATTATGCACACATGGCGCACACATGCTGCTAAAATAAGATTCATGTGACATATAAAATTATCTTTAAAATTCAAACAAGAATTTCCCCAGGTTCATTTGTAACTTTCATAAGCTTGTGGTTTTCAGGCAGTGATGAATATCAACTTCAAATTAAACAGTTTTTGACAGCAACATGGTTTTCTCTGCTTTTCCATTTGAGTGGCAACAGGGCATTATGATACAGAGAAGCTATCCTGAAGCCAGTTTTAACTAGTCAGTTATCTTTATGATGCCATTCATCTGGCTAACAGCATGAGTTGTGCTAAAAGGTAACCAACTATGTACTATCAAGTGTGAATAGGGAGATTGACAATCTGTTCTTGGTAATGTGATAGTCATGCACTTGCTCTTAAAATGATTTATAGGTTATTTTAAAGTGTCAACAATAACTCCACCCAAGTGCTGATAATATCAGCGGAAAGGTGCTAGTCATTTTGGAGATAAAATATAGAACAGATTTAAACTGAAGACAAAACATATAATGTGTCACTGATTAACTGCACTTCTGATATTGATATGACTGATGATGACTGATGCATAGTTGTGGTTCATGGGAGCAGTGAGGAAATGAAGGAAGAGAGGAGGTTGACAGAAAAAGAGTGAAAGGGGCTGTGGGGGGATAAGAAGAAGATCAAGCCATGAATGAGCTGCATGCACATTATGAAACAAAGGAGCCCTTTGAAGCTGCCTCAGTCAGAAGCAGTTTCATGCTAAAACAAGAAAAAGCATCCTCTTTAAGGAGATAAGCTTTATGCTGCACATAATGTTATAGCAGATTATTCTGTCTAGGCACAGTTATCAACCGAGATTAACATACAAAATTCCCCTTGTTCAAGAAACGGACATTTGAAATGGAACAGACTTTCATCTGTACACTACAGCTGCCCTTTTGACAGCACAAGCAAACTGTGCATGTTATATTACTGTGAGAGTGATTGCCGAGAGAGTGGTTGTCATGATTTGACTGACAGAACTACTTAAAACAGCATGCACTGCAGCCATGCTCTCTCAGACCTGATTTTGTAATCCTTCTGGTGAGCAAAGACATGCGCATAAGCATAGAGTTTGCATATAAATGATACGAGGGAAATTGACGTTGGATGATGATAATTCAGTATGCAAAATGCAAAACTATTTCTGAAAAGGTCCAAGTCAACATACTGGCAGCCCTCTTGCTAAGCACTAGTGAGCAGGCTCGGTCTTCATTTGTTTGAACAGTTCTCAGCTATAGCACAGTCGCAGAGTTTCTGATATTTGGCGATGCCTAGTGTTAATAGTAGGATGTAGAGTTGGGACGTGTCAAAGAGAATGCAGCGCAGTGATTTATGAGGCAGCATTTCCTCCATGCTTTTGTCTTGGTTTCACACAATTTTACAACTGACAAGACAGCACACGGCGCATTTCAATTAGTTCAAGGGAGCTATCTCTCAGGCAGTGCGTCTTCCTGAATGCAAAATTAGCCTAGTGTATTGTGATAAGATCTGGGGCAGGCTAAGAAAAGGCCAGCTCACAGGAATCACTCACCAATTCAAAAGTTGGAAGGATGTATCTCTCCAAAACTTCTATATTTTAATACACTTTTAATAATATTGAACTTTCTATTCCTCTGATATGATTTGACAATAACACGGGTATTATTAAGCCTATTACGTTAATAATGTTGAAGCTTGGTCTTACTTCAGGGATTCTTGGAAGGGGATTGTATTAATTTGATGTAAGACTCCTAAGACCTTTTATGGAGTACATTTCATCTGATGGAGGAGCATAGCTTTACCGCTGTGCCAAAACAATACCTCCAATTCCTGCTGCCATAGTCTCAAGCCTCAGAAATTTCTCCACAGCACTGGATAATTCTGAATTGTAATATGTGGTGACTCATTTAGATGAAAAAGATTGAAAAAGTCTGACTAGCACAGATAGTTAGAGACACAGGATGCATCACTCAGAATCCTCCTGCTGCATGGGATTATCCGCGGATGCATCTTTCCGTCAAGTTGATGACCTTATTAAAACTGTGAGGAGAGTGAGATTGGGAGGTGAACAGATCAGGATGGCTCTAGTCACGCTGATGCCCCGGCTTTGGGCCAACAGGCGAGAGCTATTCATCACCCGGTTATAGCACCTTTTTATAATGCTGATAGAAACTCCCTCTGTCTCTGTCCCCTTGCCCATTTCCCTCTCTAATTCTTTCTCTTTCCCATCCAACATGGCCCCCAGCTAAGATCTCATGCATATAATTAAGACAGTAGAAGCTGGGAATTGTTTGTCTCTTTTTTGTCAACTGCTAGAAAGAGGAAAAGGTGTCGAAATAGGATGCTAATGAAAACAGAATTTATTCAAACAGGTATACAAAACATGCACTGTCTAAACAACAATGCTTAAACACAAAGATTGACTAACTGAGGTTTTAATTGTACACAAAACACAATTACCGCAAATAGTGTGTCACAAATGTCATATGTTGAGAACGTGTCTGGACTCGAGACTTAGTGAAAATTGTGGTATATGTTTCAAATGAATGGTTATCCTGTAAATCATAATTCAACGACAGTCAAAGAAATGGTTAGACATTATTTTGCTTTTAACATAAAGTTATTTATCAAGCTAGGATCCTTGTATCTCTCAGGAATTTAAATGGGATGTTTTTTCATTAAATTCATCAACTATTAGCCCCCAACACTGTTCAATATCAGACGGCGTTTTTGAATGCTTCATGTTATTATTGTCATTCTAGCCAGGTACAAGCCACAAAAAAAAAAAATCTGTGTGGCTAAAGGTTAGATGTGAGACTACTCCTGCTTGGTCAACCAAAATACAGACATCCACTTCATCATGCGGTTAATCAGTGAGGCATGCTCCAGCCGGCAGTAGCACATTGATCTCAGCAAGTCCCTCCGACACTATGCCCACCAAAACGAGACCGAAGGCGATGACATAAAGCAACCCAGATTAATGTGGACAGTGCAGCTGCAAATCACAGCTCAAATACAGCCCGAAAACAGGCTCCAGATGTCCTGGTGATGGTTCTACAGTGAATATAGATGAATGATAGATGTCTCTGTCATGGGGAAATCCTATTCAATATATGCAACTGATTGCGTTGACCTTGACCATGTGAATAGCACTCATGTAGTTTACGTGTTACTCCGAGGGTACTTTTGACTTAAATATTATGGCTGGATAGAATGAGTATGTTGTAGGGTTTGATGTTGCATTATTTTTGGTTTCTCATATATGGAAACAATTTATATGGAAGAAAGTACAAAATACTTCAGCTTAGGTCCAAAACTTCAATTAGTTCTAGATGGTATATTACATCAGTAGTAGTGCTTACAGTAGTAGTATAAATACCACTTTGACCTGAGGTTCTGCAGCAACTACTACAGCTACAAAACATAAAACCCATGCATTGCCCATGTCCAAAAGTATTCTTACTCATTTAGAATAGAAACACACTTTATTTGTTCAGGTATCCAAGCATCCAAGATACATGCACAATTTTAACATTAAATAAACAGACTTGACTGAAGTACGTTTAGTATGTGCCCTGCTTGTACAACGCAGAATTCCACAGTAAAAAGATATGTATATGTGAAGTAGTACCACACAAAAACTGGGCAAAAAATAATTCTCTCCTGACACAAATCTCTCAGGAGCACACAATGATAGTCCAAAGGTGGCTTAGCGGCCAAGAGCTATTCTAGGAAAATCTTCCTCTCTTCAAAACCTTTGGCTCTCTACTACGCTGCTGAAATCAAAGCTCACAAACATTGAAATGTCTTTGTCTCTTTTCAGTAACATGAATTCTGAAACAACGCACATGATCTTATTTATAGTATTATAAAAACATAATGAGAACCTCAAAGTCAGGCAGGTATCTTTAGGACAATATGCTGCAGCAGATACAGTATTACAAGACGATCCTTGGTGGGGATTTTCTACGGAGAAAAGGGCAAAGAGAATAATTGCTCATGATCATAATAATGAGCAGAACATTTGGTTGGTGATTTTCCAGGCATGAACAATTCAGGACATTGCACTGGAGAGACCCTGGCAGTGGGGAGACGCTTTAAAGATGCAAATTTGTATTCCTGACAGACACAGAGCGGCAATTTGTGCTCACTCAGAAATGCTAAGTTCAGCCAGGAAACACAGACGTGCCATTTGTGTGTTATTAAGGCAGATTAAGGAATTAAAAATTATTAAGGAATTTTTTAACTCAAGAACAACTTTTCAGCTTCTTTGAATCTTTCATTTTGTAGAAATATGATGCCCTCTTGGTTTTACTTGAACTTTGATAGCTCCAAAGGTAAACTTGTTTGTAAATGTTGTAAATGTTGCTTGTGGACATTTGTAGTGATAAAGGAAGTATAAATACAGTGCATGTAGTTGCAATGGGAAGCCTTACTAAAGTGATACATAATACAAATCACTGCATGCAAGAAACCACATGCTGCTCAGCCTGGGAAAGAATAAACAGTTGATCTAGTTGAGTAAAGACTTTGTATTCTATCGTCACCCCTCTTGTTGTTACCTAGAATCTCTTCTTTTATATACTGTTTGTTCTCGGGTGTGCGCCTCCCTCATTTCCTCTCATTACAAAAAGCATAATATAAGTCGCATCCCAGCAGTCATCCATCCACGTGATATCGAATGCTGTCAGGACTATTAATGTAGAATGCACATTATCCTACTTTCTGTGCATTCCGGCTTGACTCCATTAAGCAACAGAGAATATTGCTCCCCCGCTTAAATCGAGCACCAATTACAGCCTGAAGAAAAGCTTTCTCCAGTTCTGCATGAGACACCGATTAGCATAAAACATTACATTTTCCTCACTGGCTTTAATCAGATATGTACTGAGCATAGAACCTGTTGATATACATTGCAGATGCGGGTTGTGCTGTGTCGGCACTTTTGGCTGCATGCTTGCTCAAATTAGATGGTGCAAACTTGGCCGTTGAAGGAGCCATGTAGAAAAACACAGCTCTGTGTAAAAGGTTTGCGTGCATAGCAGCTCATGACACCTTAGGTAATATTTCAGCTGCATCAAAATGAATTAACCTTACAAAGCCCCACTACCGGCCTACAGCGATGTGTGTATGTTTACAAGACGATAACATCTGAATGATAGCGTGAGAACTATATGAGAGGAAAATGCAAAATAAGAAATATTAATTGACCGTGTGCAGAGAAATAGAGACTGCGGGCAGATTAAAGCTAGATGATTGGCCAATGCAGATACACAGCCATACGATGGCAATAAATAAGCAATAAGCTCCTACAATATCAGTTATGAAAAGTCTATATGCCGCTGATAAAAAAATATGTAAATATTTAGTGTTTTTGTTTAACACACAAAGTGAGAAATAGTTTGTCAGTGTCTGCCCGGGTTATTCCATTAGTCGCCACAAATCCTTATACTACTTTAGTTTATCTAAACCACTGTGTATTAATTCCCCGTTCCAGTTTCAAACTTGGATAAATAGGTTATACAGAGTCTTTTTATGTCTTCTGCTGTGTAGTTTGGAAAGGAACCAAAAGCTGACTGGCTTTTGACCCCTTGTGGGTAACTCAAAACCACTAAATTAGCATTTTGTGGCCTAAGGCAAATTCATTTGAGTAATTCCCTCAATTCATTTATTACCTTGAATGTATTCCCAGTTGGGTCTAATTAATTTATACAGAATGGCTTTTGTAGCAGTAGTCTTTTTCACATCTTCAATCAAGTGAGTATTTGATCATAAATATATCAGGTACATCAGACCAGCTCTTTTGTTAACTAGCTTGTACAGCTGATGATTCAGCATCCAACAAACAGTGGCACATATATCAGATAAGACAGGCCTTCATTTATAATCATTTGGACGCTGGCAGGGATGTACACCCGCCAAGGTTTGCTTGTCTGATTCTGAGCGAGCCAAATGGAATTTTATATAAGCACCAAATCAATAATTGGGCTTCGTGTCAACAAAATGACTCTGTCCCAACAAGATTTTTAATGAATGTACTCCCATAAGCATAATTAAAAGTAATAATCATAATTCACAACCCATTATTTCGGAGTAAGTAAAATTATGTGAGACCCTTCCAAGATAAACCATATCAAACAAAACACATGCGATTGAGCATTTCGATGTAATCAATGTGCTAAAAGGACTTGTCTCTAATTAGAATGACCGGAGTGGTTTAACAACTAAGTAAGGTTATTTTACTCTGATCAAATGGGATATGGTTGTAGAGGAAATATGTTTTGTAAACAGCCAAGAAAATCATGTAAGAGAGTGAAATAAAAGTTTGAAGTGTATATATACGTTTGATACTTATAAATGATTCATTATTCAAAATCTGGCGTACATGTGGCAAGTGGCTAGCATGAGTACTGTGTTCATTTAACTGTAAATGTAATGTATATACTAAGTCTATCTTTATCTTTCTAATAAACTGTATTTATTTTTTAATGCAGGCCTTATCTGATTTGATATATCTTGCTTTTATTATTGTTCAATGTTGTATGTTGCACCGAATCACCAAATCTGTGAATTGTGTTCGCTGACAATGGCAAAACACCTTTTCTGATTCTGATTTAAAACGACCAATAGAGAATTCATTCTAAGTATTGAGTAACATGTTTTCATATAGAAAAAACTTAAGGTGTTACTGCTATTTCTATGGAAATAAGATGGTTACACCACCAGGCCAAGTTACAGGCCATATCTGTGGAGAGGGGACCCCGCTAAAATAGAATGCATGTTTTCATTTTGGAAGAAAGAAACACATTTTAATGTCATACTGTGGGACACTCCAGGGAAGTTACGCAGTGCTGCTTTTTGGGTCTTTTGACCCAAAAGACAACTTTAGTTCATCTCTAAGATATCTAGGGGAGTATTGGCGTTTAAAGGCATTATTCTCACCTTTACCAGCTCATAATGCTGGATGCCGTTGAGCCCAACGTCTGGGTCAAAGGCCGAGGGCACAGGGTATCTGGAGTTAATGGCGGTGTTCTCGGGGATGGAGATGTTGATGACCGTGGACTGAAACAGTGGCGCGTTGTCATTTACGTCCTCTATCAGGAAGCGGATCTTCACCAGGCGGAAGATCTCGTCAGGCAGCACGGCCACCTCGATCTCGTAGTAGCAGCGTTTCTCGCCGAACACCCCTGAGCACAGTTTCTCCCGGTCGATCCTGTGACTGGTGGTGAATATCTCCCCGGTGTTGGCCTCCACCCTCACCAAAGGCACGTCGCCCGTCTTATACACAGGCTTGAACTGCAGCGGGGAGGAAAGCCGAATGTTGGGGTCTAAGTTGAGGTCCAGGTCTTTGCGGAGGTTGCCAATGCGAACGTTTTCGGGCTGCTCCTCCTTGACAGTGTAGTCCTTTTCTTGGGCCCCACATAGCAGAAACGTGCAGGTGAGAAGAGCCACCAGCACATGGGCATGTCCCGCCAAGTCCATACTCGAAATTAGAGGCAAGCTTCACTTTTACGGTTTGCACTTCTGGGACACAGAGAAGAGAAAGACAACACACAGAGTCAATTTAGAGATATTAAAAGCCCAGCAGTTTGACGTATTCATCCAAGCTCGAAATGGAACATACAGGTCTATGTCTTGAAAACAAATTAACAGCTGCTTCACACATTTAACCTTTACATAGCATCCACTGAATAACCGGGAACAAGAAGGTTACCATTTCCCAATTAGATTTACATGCAGCAATGACCATGCTCCGAAATGTAGTTCAACAAATAAAAGATAGTTGCGTTAAAGCTTCTGTTGTCTAATCTAGTGTGGGTGGTCAAATCCTATTGTGAATTCATATTAAATTGTATTCTAATATCTTTCATTCTGGCTCGCTCCATTCAGGGTCACTACAATAAATTATCTTTCTCCTTATGTGCAGTGGTTTGCGCATAGATTTGTCCTAAACTCTGTCAGATTATACAATATGATGTGCGACGAACGTGTGTCTCTGCATATGTGAAAGGCTATGCTTGTAAATGTTCATGTTTTAAATCAAGTTAAGGTCAGAAGTATCACGGCGAGGAGCTGGGATTTTGGTTAAGGTTACGAACTCGGGAAAGGTTTCGGAAATTGGTCTTGGCCGAACTGAGTTAAATTATGCACATGCTGCCTGAAGAGTTTTTTAATGGTATTAACATCATTTTAAGGACATTCATTAAAAAGATAATATTTTCTGGTTTTGCTATGGCAATGGCAATATAAAGTGATGAGGCCATTACTTCAGGTCCGAATTCTTTCCTCTTTTCACTGTAATGGCTTTAAGGCAGATTTGAACTGTCAGTTTGGAAACATATTTATAAATGTGAATCAATTTCTGTCGTCTGATATGACTTTTTCATCAGGAGGTTCAAACATCGTCTCGTATTTTGTATTTCCGCTGTTTGCGTCAATGGCAGTCAGAACATTCGGCCCCACATAAGCCGTGATGTCACTCGTAACAGTTCATTTTACCCTTTGTGCCGGTCACAAGCCCTTATAAATGTTTAGGTTCCATTCCAACATTTTTGTAATATTGTAGCTCAAACCCCATGAAGTTTTGTGTCGTATTGAGTGCTACGCCGTACTTCTCCCCTGTATTCTGGGACTGCCTTTGTGAACTACTTACAGCTTGCTGGGGCTGACAGCAGCTAATAATGAAGAGGCTCATTTGCGGCGAATGTAAACAATTGAGCTTCAAATATTTCATGAATGCCCATGTGAGTAAACACGCACAGCCAGATAAGAGCACAGTTTAGAGCAGCCACTGTGGAGGCAGACAAAGATGTGAAATAATTTATGGAGAGTACTGCCATCAGTCAAATTAGCCAAATTCAATCATAACTTCATTACACGCTGATGAATATGTTTTCTCCCCACGTCAAATTTAAACAACATTCACTATTACTGTGCGACAAACGGCTATGGCATTTCGGTTTAACGTCACCTGGCATTGTTTATTAAAAGGTCTCACAATGGTGGCTTCCAATTTGCTGTTTAATTTAATTCTGCAGCTTCTTTGTTTATGGTAAAAAGCCTAAAGGGCACAAAACCTGAAGTGGGATAGAAAAAGTCATCTGGAGCCGTGGATGGAAGCATTTACTGAGTGGTCACTGCAAGGTTGGCGGTAGTCATAAACATTTATTTATTCTTATTGGGGATTCCATTAAGGTGACTATAGGAGCGACCGCAGGAGCTCTGAGCATTGGCAGGGGACATGGCAAACAGAGGTCATTCAGATGCTGACCGTTTACACATGGATGTCAGTGGAGGAAAAACGGGTCTGCAATAGTGCAATAGTGCAATAGTGCAATAGTGCAGGCAAGTGATTGGCTTGTGATTCATGAGTGAGAACAATTCATTTTGGCTGATCATGACAGACCTTATGATCAGCCAAAATTGGGACTGGCTTCTCCGCTTTTGGATTCAGGACTGCTACAGCCATTGTTTTTGTGAAGTCTGTTCTTACTGTGTCAAAATATTCAAAGATCACAGTCCTGGGTGCAGTTTTCTCTCTCCAGCTCGTACCCCATGTGTTTGGGTCAGCTTGGTCTGAGTGCTTATTACCCAGGAGAGATTGGTGTATATTCATGAGACAACTTTCTGATGCACATGGCTCTTTTCCTCCGAGTGTGGCCTGTGGATGACAGCCATCAGTCAGTCGTGGCACAGCTGGGGCCGGAGCTGCACAAGCACACCTTCAGTAACAAGGGAGTAGAAAGTGCTCTCTGGGAAATATTACCTACTTTATAAAAACGCTACTCTTTTTACATGAATCAAATCATTTTCCATAGAAGAGGTATGACTACCTAAATTGCTCAACAGGGGTGCTCTAAATTGGCAAGGCAACAGCATTCAAAGCCATTGAAGCTCTCAGCCTACCGACAAAGGGGAATTTATTAAAAATAAGAATTTCATTTAAATTGTTTTGAATCTGCAACAATTGTGAAGTGTTCACAAACACCCACAAAGACAGATTTCTTTTCAAACATTTTATGAAGCAGTCACATGAGACCCATTAAAGAACAGTTGGACAGAAAAAACCTGCCAAAACACGTCCGACACTGATGAGCGGAAGGGTTATTTATTCAGCACATATAGCACTGGTGCTTTTGTACAACCGTGTCAAAATATTGAAGAGATATACCCTATTAGTAACTGCGGCAGGCGGTACTTTGAAGTGTGCCATGTTTTTTTCTCTAGCTCTAGATCAATGGTCACCTAGCATTCCAAGGCTGAGCTAGCAGAAAGCATAATGAAGTTTAAATTGTGTCTAAATGTGAAATAGTACAGGTAAATAGAAGAAGAAAAAATAAAAACGTTCAAAGTATGATCTAGATTCCGTCTGCCTTCAACATGACAATTGTGTCGTACAGGGGTAAAGCAATACGCTTTTGACTCCAGGTAGTGTTGTATATATGTTTTACTTGTTCCTGGAAGCGTATGATGACTCAAATGTGACAGATCAGGCACATGTTACATTTCTGCTAATTCAAATCAACGTCTCAGACGTTCTTTCCTCAACACATGCTTTACCAAAGCTTTAAGCTACTGGCGAAGTACAATTTATAATTAATTCAATTATTTTTTTTATTTGGGATATTTATTGCTGGATTTCAGATGCATCACAACATTCTATAGGCCAATGGTATTTAATACAGATGGAGAGAGGATAAAATGAATGCAGAATTGAGTTTTAATACAGTCAATTCTAGGCTCTAGTCACTAGTGTGTATTATACACATTTTATTCAACATTTGTGAATATAGGCTATAGATTTGGATATTTATCATGAGAATACATATAATCAGTAGGGTATGATTTTCCCCTCATTAGGGGGTATGACATCATCATAATCCACCAATAAATCACAAATTAATTAGCAGTGTATAATATCTGTGGTAGTTTATATTTGCACCAACAATACCAACATCATAATAACCACCACATTCCAAGTATCTTCTTGGTTCTCTCTTAAGCAAACTTTTCTAATATATTCCAAGGCTTCCACATGTCAATGCTCCTCATGAAGCGCTGCATAAGGGACAAGTTATAGGCAGGAGGAGGAACAGTGCTGGAGGGGTGAGAGAGGAGAGGTGGGAGAGCGACAGAGACGGTGTCAGTCAGAGTGTCTGCTTTGCTTACATTTCACTATAGTCTGCTCAAATGGCTATTTTGAGACCAAGACAGTGGGTTGAATACAGTAGGCAGACCCCTGTTTCTCTCTGGAGTCCCACCAGTCTGTCCCCCACTCACTTTATATGACAGTGTGATGGACGGACAATCACTGCGTCTTCATAACACACAACCCAGAGCTGGTCAACGAATAATAATAATATAATGCCAAGAAATACCATTCCATGAACAGCAATTATTAGTGAAAAAGCGCGCAATATAAATGGCATGCCCACGTTTCCCGTATTTGTGTATAATTGTGGGTCATAATGACATTTTTGCCCACGGTGTTTGCATTGGGTTTGTCAGTGCGGTTTGACTGATTAACCCTATGGCTCCTCAAATTACACTCACTTTCTTCACTCTTACACAGACTTGGACTGTAACCAGTTGTAGTACTTAGGTAATTAAATTGTTGCAAGGTGATATTTCTTACAGTCCTGCATTAGCGAAATGACGAACTAATTTACAACTCGGTGCTTGGGAGCCTTGAAGAGGGCGGCCTATACATGCCGAGGTAAGCGTGATTGTGTTGATGGGTTTTTACGTAATTCTATGGCTAAACTGGGCATATACGTGCATTGATTTTAATTTGTAGCCTACTTAATTGAAATTAAATTGGAGGAATTTCTTTTCTTTTTTTTAAGAACAAATAAAAGATAATATTTCCTAGGATGGGAAGTTTGGTAACTTTGAAAGCCACACACTTCTGTCTTGAGTTTCCAAGGAATATAATAATATCTATAGGCAAAACCTTATTTACAATTTTAGTTAGGTACTATCTACTTATTTGTGAGCGCATAGTCCAGGTATATGGGCAAATACATTAAACATTTGAAAGACAATTGAATGTATTTATTTATTTATTTAATTTATTTTTTTTTTCCACTGCCTATTTTCCCGTACTTTCACCAACAGAATTCAGAGTGGTGCATGGCAAATGATTGGACCCCTCTTCTTCACCTGAGGAAGGTTTACATTACCATTTGATTTCATTGTCTGTTTCGTATTGCGTTCTGCGGGGTCTTGGGGGAGTCTTTAACAAGGACCGAATCATCCTCTCTTGTATATTTGATAAAGGTGGACGGCATAGGCTTAAACAAATGTGAGTCCGCTGGGATTCGGATTTGGACAGTTAACCTGGGCAACATCTTGTTCCTCTCAAATCGGAACAAACTGGATCACCTGAAATTATCCCGTGTGACAGCAGAAGAGCGCTTGAAGGCGCGCATTGCTGTTGCCACGCACCCACGCACCGTCCGCGCACGGCACCACAGTAAAAGATTGCGATCAGGATGACACTATGAAAGGAAAATTATGTAAAAACGCAGCGGTTAAAATAAAGAAGCTTTCATCTGATGAGCGATTGGTATTTTGGAATTAGACTGAAAAAAATATATATATCGTAACTGAACGCGCAGAGCATAAGGAGACAAGAAGAGGCAGTCCGAGAATAATAAGTTTCCAGGCGTACCAGAATATTAGATGTTTTAATTTAAGAAAAAGATCTTGGCGCGCAACACACGCATTCATCCAAGTTTAGACCATCACGCTGCAGCTTTTGAATACAAATACAGCGTGTGCACGGCGGCATAGGCACCGGACATAGACGTGAAATGTACGGGCGCGCACAGCAGTCAGAATCGGCGTATATTGGTAAATGGTGACAGAAGTAAAAGTGAACGCTTACCTTTCCGTTTCAATGCGATGGAGATCAACCACGAGATGCGTCGCGTTGACACATCTCTGCTTTACAAAAAAAAACAAAAACAAGTGCCACAAAATTAAACAGCAACAGGGCTTAGGCGGGGGTGATAAAAATAAAGGTTCCTCATTAGAAGGTTTGCTGTATCCACTCCAAAAACTTATCCAAACGCAGGAAAACACGACGCTCCTCTTGAGCAAAAAATATGACCTTTACGCTGTAATTCCTCTTCTTGCAATGAAGAAATCCCTCCGGAGCATTGATCCAGTCTTGTCTTACAAATAACTTTATCCCTAATCTAAGTCTGTCGTCTTTATTTCTTTAACGCGCTTGCCATGGAAAGTTACGCACGCGTCATGGCGCAGGCAACAAACTCTTTCTGAAAGCAGGAAAATAACTAGGCTAATTTTGTTCAAACCGGATTGTTTTTGGACTCATTGAAGGCAGTGCATACTCCTCAATAAAACGCCGTTAAACGCGGGCAACGGAGAGCTCATTGCCCCCCAGTGGAGTTAGATCAAAGTGTGCCTCAGTGCAGCATCACTTACACGAGCCGGGATAGGCGGTTCAGCGTATCTGTCTGCTAAGCTGTGGACGTCTCTGTAGTATTGTATGAACTCCAGTTCCTCAACACTGCCCTCCTCTCTCCCCATCTCTTCTCTCTCTCTCTCTCTCTCTCTCTCCTCTCTCTCTCTCTCTCTCTCTCTCTCTCTCTCTCTCTCTCTCTCTCTCTCTCTCTCTCTCTCTCTCTCTCTCTCTCTCTCTCTCTCTCTCTCTCTCTCTCTCTCTCTCTCTCTCTCTCGCTCTCTCTCTCTCTGCCTCTCGTGCGCTGACATCATGGTGGAGGGTGGAGCCACTTGCGAATTTAAGAGGCCCGGTTCCTTTTAAAGCCGCACTGCGATGGAGGGAGATGTTTGGGACGGAGAGAGCGGGGCTTGTGCTGTGCGCGTGCAGACCTGGGTTTTTTGCAGCACCGCGTTTAGACTTCAGGGGGGCACTGTTCACTTTGGAAACGATTCTTCATGTGCGCACACCACTGTACCGCGTTAGGTTGAGAATATTCAGGCACAAAGGGGCGACAGAGGAAGGGCCCATAGCTAAACATGTACTGTCCACAACTCCACAATGATATAAACATATTTAAGTTAACATATTGGTGTTGATATGTTATAATATTTATATTTATTATTTTTTACCGACATTTTTCAAGCAGCTGCAACACTTATACTGGAGGCTTACCACAGTGTCACCATTTAATGTATTATATATTTTTCAAATTGCAGAGATAATTTGATGTAAAAAGAGATGATATTTTGTATATACATTTAGGGGGGGCTAATACATTTAAAGTGAGCTTTGCACACATGAGTGCATGGGCAACATCTGCAACTCTTTGCTTTGGGGGTTTTATCTTGCAATATGTGAATTTGAAACTAAAGTATAATTGTTATTTTATATCATTGAGCCATCAAGCAATTGTCGCCCATGACTTCTTAACATCTAATCAGTAACAAGAGAGAGTGCACTGCGTTTTACGCTGTAGATGTCAAACATGAACCATTTGAACAATAAGGAGGAAAAAACAAAACAAAACACTGATCAATTTGGAATAATGATTAACTAAAAATCACTGCCAATTGTCAAGCCATGTCTTTAGAGCAGCCAGTAATGAACGGATGTTGAGTGGGTGAACGTGATTAGAATGTTCTAAACACATGTTTTTATTGGGGTCACAAAGGGCTGTGGTCACTCAAAAGGTTAAAGAGGTTACAGCAAATTGCCCTTGTTCTTTTTGACATGGTGCATAAAATAAATGGTAAGGACTTTGCATTTTAACAAGTTTAGCCTGCAGCCACGTCTTATAAACAGCATGTCTTTGCAGTTTCCTCAGCCATCCATCACAGCTTATCAACCAAGAGTGGCATTTCATTGGTTTGGGAAAAAAAATATAAGGTCAAAGTGGATAATAATTGAGGTCAGTGCACAAGAGACGGAAATTATGAAAATCTGCCTTTAAGTTTAAATTATTCACAATTATTCTTTTCAAATTCAATTCGCTGCACATAATACAGCCACACGTCCAAACCTATCTTTGCACTTGCAGGCATTCAGTTCAAATGAATAAAGAGAAAGAAATAATGTAAATGTTTTTATTCGATATCAGTGCTTCTCAAACCTTTCACAGCAAGTACCACCTAAGATATGAATTGACTTTCTGAGTTCCATCTAATCAAAATATGGTATAAAACTGGATAATTACAGGACAAGGAAAAGAAGAAGTAATTGCCTTAAAACTTCGGAGGAATCTGTGATGTACAAATCTACTGCAGATGTTTTTGTTGTTGCTGTGTTCTTTTTTTAATCGACAATAAAACAATAACTTTACTCAAATTAAAATGTTTACTTTTGGATTGAATTTTGTGTTTGGACTTTAATAAAATACAATACATTCACTACACAGACAAAGGCATATCTTAACGTTTGACATGTTAGTTGAAGAAGTAGTAGTAGTAGTAGTAGTAGTAGTAGTAGTAGTAGTAGTAGTAGTAGTAGTAGCAGTAGTAGTAGTAGTAGTAGTAAACATGATTAGATTTATTATTTTGAAAATGTTTTGGTGAAGCTTATCATTTCACTTAGTTTGACAAGATTAGCCGATGTGACATTGAAGTTATTCCATAACTGTTACCTAGCAACTATACAAATCTCAGCTATAATTTGACAAAGAAAAATATATTACAAACTTATTTTCTCAATTATTCTTCACAAACTGCCAACTTGAATTATGTGAAAATGATCAATATTTAACAAAGGTACTCTCCTTTCACGTAAAGTAATAATTAGAAAAAGACGAAAACGTGGAATAAGCACAAGACGAGTGCACTAAACCAGGGGTCACCAAAATTTTTGAGGCTGAGGGCTACTTCATGGGCCCTGACTAGTATGGAGGGCACAGAACCCGTTTGCCACAAACTTCCTAAATAACAAAACTGCATGTATAACTATAATTATTATAACGTTAGTACGTTATAATAATGATATTTAAATAGTAGTAGTTATTAAAACACTGTGAAATGACTGCTCACATATCAATAATAATTATCCACAATTACCAGTAATTTACACAGCAATAATAATCAGAAAAAACATGTTTAAACATGAAATACTTATTTAAGTTTATTTGCTCAAACATTTGAAAGTCAGGGGAAACACCTGCTGCTTTTGTAATGCAAATCATCACTTCTAACATTTTTAAGTCAAGGAAACAACACGTTTTTACCTAAACAAGTTAATAAATGCTTTCTGATACCTTTTTATATATATGTATATGTTGAAATATGAGTAGTGCTATTTTTGGTGCATGCCTCGCGGGCGCTATCAAGGGTTGCTCAGGGCGCATGTGTGCCTGCGGGCACAGCGTTGGTGACCCCTGCACTAAAGTACACTCTGCTGCGATGAACCACTGTTTATATAGATTTACTCAGATCCAAGATGAGTGATTGTGATGGTTGATCAAAATGGTCGCTAACCATTTAATGTATGCCTAGTTAAACATTATATAAGATTATATGATTTACTTTCAATTCCAAGATAAAATAAACTCGCTTTGCATCTCTCTTTAATCATCGGTGGCCTCCCGGTGAATCCTTGACATGTTGCACAAATGCAAATAGAAATAATAGGAAGATGTTCTAGTGTGGCTTGATGATGAATCCCACTCTTTAATTATGTGTTTTGAGGCTTGGAGGTTTGTGTAGAAAAGATTCTGTCTGCAATGTTTGATGCATGTCGATGTTTCTTTCAGATGCGCTTAGATACGTTGCAGATAATCACTGGGCCGAATCAGACAATTCAACTCAATTTTTACCAAACTAATAAAGTTTATAGAGCAGGTTAGAATACACATTTTAGTAAGATGTAGTGAACATGATTATACTCAGGATTTTACAAAAAAAATTGCCTATTTTTCCTCAGTTTTACAATTTTGGTGACGTTTATATTTTTACTTCCTTGTTGAACATGAGCAGGAGATGGGACAAATGTTCATGTGGTCCTCAGGAAAATATTTCTCGTGAACTCGGGTCAAATGCTGCTGCGCGACTTCAACACTGCTTCATCTGCTGAGTGGAGTTGGACCAAAATCAGCTAATTTGTTCATTTATCTTAACATTATTAAACATTACTACACTTGGGTTTACTGTCAGTTTATAGAAAAGAACAACATATTTGTGCAAAAAGACCTCTACTTCCTGAAATGTTGAACTTTAAACTGCAACTTGACTGATGCTAACATATGGTATGCACTTTAATTAATGTTACAATTGTTGAAATCATATCTATACATTTGAATAAACGTTGCAAGCTAAATTCCGGTTTACAAAATCAGATATTTAAGTTTTTGAAAATATATTTTTTTCTGTTACTTTAATCGACTGGTAAAATCAGTGAATGTAAAGTTGAATAGGTGTGATCATAGGGGAGTTGTTTAATACACAGATGTAGATATGGTCGTTAAAACACTATCCAAAGAGAATTTACATGACTCATTTGATCTGTTTTTGTAAATGAACTCTTGGTCTAGAATATTTGTCTGAGCATTATATCATTCATTTACAAAATGCCGGCTTCTGATAACATTTGTTTGAAGAGACAGCGATGCTGTGTATCAAACATAAAACCGTTTCATGCTTTTGCAGACAATACCTCAAGGTAACTTCCAGTGGGTGTCGAACTGCTGTCGATAGTATCTTTTCAGATAAAGTTGAGGCATTGCCCTCCATGTGAGGTCAGATTTTTCACAAGACCCAGTACTCCTGACTTTAATGAACACTCTAACGGTGAGTGACATGTATTTGCAACAACCCAATTAGACAGAAACCCGCCAGAGCTGCTATTATTGTCAGTTGACATGCACTCACCTAATGTTCCATTGGCTCATTATGTGTGTGAGCGTGAGAGCAAGGTGGAGGTTTTTTTTTTCTTTTTATACTACACAGCTAATTCAAAATGTGTTAATGTTGTTGAACAAGACATTCATGGTATTTGCAGATTTCTCATACATTTCATGTTTACACTGAACAAAGGCTGCAGTACAACATCCTATTTATCGAGTACAGCCATAGAAAGTTGTTGGCAAACCAATTCACGGCTCTTTCAGCAAGCTAGGCTGACCTGTTCTTTGGCACCTGTTTGTATAGTTCTAGTTCACTTTTTTTTGTATTTGAGTTTACCTACGTACACTTAAAGTAGACAAATGGAGATCTAAAAAAAGAAGGTTGCCAAGTCCAGCTACGTTGCATGGGCTATGCACTATTGGCAACAGTTATTGGACTGCCATGCTTCAAGTGGGAATTACTGCTGTTTTCCATCAAACAGTGAACTGAAAATAGAATGGCATCGCACTAATCTTTGAAGCAATAAATCAATTCATATTTTGCTATAAACATATCAGGACTTCACACTAATCGGTCAGACCTAACAGATGATCACTGCTGACAGAAGTAGTGAATTTAGATTGCATATTTCTTGGTGCGAGTTTGAAAGGATAAAAATGGTCAATTGCTGTGGCAAGTCTTTAGAGTCAAGGAAGAAATGAAATAGTACTTTATTTGATTGGCCCAATGTAATAGGGCTGCACTACTTAAATATATATATATATATATATATATATATATATATATATATATATATATATATATATATATATATATATCCAATTGCGATTCAGTTTGTAATTAATGGAGGATTCTGTTCAAAGTTCACATTTTAAATAGGAGAATTGACAAAAATACTGAAATAGGCCTATGAATTGACAAACTAATGAAAGAACCAGTGTATTTCAAAACATGTTTGTACAGATCCATACAAGGTCAGTAGGTTTTATGTGAAGGGCATTATGGAATACTTCCAAAATTGCTGCCGTTTTGATTTGCAAGTTTTTCCTCTATTCAAATTTCGATTTGACTGCAATTAATCTCGCAGCACCACGTAACATAATCCAACACTAACTAGAATGACTAAAGAACTAAATATGCACAATTAGATGTTTATGGATGTATATAGACATAAAACATGACAGACCACCAAAAATAAGATAGTGTTCCTTATATTTAAATTAATTAGCATGTTGTTGTTGTTTTTCATGAATTTGAAAAAAATATGAGTGGAGCTTCAATAAACCAAAAAGGCTATGTATTGATATTATATACTCATTTGGTTTTCAAATTACATCAACTTCAACATTTTTGCCACTGAATTGCATCTCTTTTCTCTAAATACCCACAAATGACACATATTTCAAAGCACAATTAAGAACATCAATGGGGATCACTGTGACAGAGTTCCCTTTTAAGAAGATTGTTAACTTGGATGAGTTTCTCTGAAAGCGTTACTTTCTCAAAGACTCTGTTGAGCTTTTTGTGCTGTTTGATGAAGGCAGTTGTATACACTCGGTTTGCCTCCGTCTGTCGGCCCCTCAGGCTCTTCTGTCAGACCAGAGCTGTGTACATTTAGTTACGTCACACTTCAGCCTGTGTATGCATGAGCGTCGTCCAGTAAATCCCACCACAGCCCAACAGCAGCTGCGCAGACACAGTTAAAGCTAATATCACCAGCCTTCTCCAGAAAATACAAAGACTTTCAATAATAAAACTGATATCCAGGCTAATGCCATATACTCATGTTACTGAAGTAGATTTTCAAACCTGTACTTGTACTTGTCATTGAGTAAAATTATAGCATTGTAAACTTGATACTTCAGTACATTTTAAAGCATAGAAGTTACAGCGTACCACAAGACCTAATTTTTTACAAAGCACGACTCTCTCCCGTCTGTTTTTGCTGGTTTTTATACCCATAAAAACATATAACGGTAATGCAGCGCCTGATCAGATCGGCTGGAGCTCAGAGAATATGTGGAGTGCTGTTTACTGAACATTCAGTTTTACACAGTGTGACTGATGTTTTGTTTAAAAGAGTGATCTAAAATACACATGTACAAAATGTATCTTAGTTTAAGGCTAATTTTAATGTTAATTCATCATAAACATGTTGTATACCAATAAATATATTACAAACAGGAAGACAGACAATTTGATATCATGAAAACATGCTAAATCTACATACAAGACAAGTGTGGGTGCGAAGAATAAACTATATATTTTTCATTACATGTAGTTGATGACGTTATCATTGACTGAGGTTCAGGAGCGGGACCACGCCTCCCAGAAGCCCTATTCATACAGGCCTATCCCTGCATCTCTTGTTGTCTCTGCTCTCTCCACAAAGAGACAATCAGTCAGCGAGAGCGCGTTCGTTTTGGTCAAGAATCATGAGCCGTTTTCTATTAGAGTCTGACCTGTTCCCAGTCTGAACTTTCAGTCGGTTGTATCTCCAGTAGTCACGTTCCCCAGAAGGACTCGCACCAACGCAGGTCCCCTCTCCGCCCCACACTGTAGGTGTACAGTACTGGAACTCATAGCCTCCGAACACCATAATCTCCTCAGCACGCGCCTCTTCTGCGACGACCCCTACCTACCCGGGGGGGCGTTGACAATACACACACACCGACCTCTACTCCATTCAGCCAACGGGACCCACACGCTCTCTCCTTCTCACTATCTCTCTCCCCCTCATTCAACCGCGCACTGCGCGGCCTCAGCTCGCACCACAGTTCCCGCCAAGGTACCGTTTCCCCGTTGCCCCTCCCGTGCGCCGCATCCGTGCAGCCCCTTCCATGCGCGTCTCCACACAGGTAGACACCAGAGACCGGACCGCGGCTTGCCTGCAGTGGGCCGAAGTCGGAAGGCATTTCTTTCAGACGCTGTGATGATAAATATCCACTTGTTGTCAGCCTCTGCACTTCCTGGTTCCCTGTTCAGAGCGCGCACAGCTCTGATAACGTCATTATCGCTCCACGGGCCACACAGGCCAGAACTCTCAGCTCCCCCTGGTGGCGAGAGCCAGATCCGTATAACACCCGTGCCTGCTCCTCTCTTCTCAATCTTTCTCATCTCATCATTTCTGTCACCCCCTCTTTGCAGTGCACTCAAACCCCACACACATGCGTTCCTTCATCCCTTCAACCCTTCATCCCCTCATCCCTTTAGTCTACACCTACTGCTACAGCTACAGCTGAAATCCAACCGTAACCATGGTTGTAAGAGTACGCATGTAGCCTTTGCTATTAGCACATATAACATAGAACAGGCTCTAACTACAGGGCCTTAGAGCCCCCCCTCTTCCCTACCCAAACACCCAATGCTTAATCAATGTACCATCTTCAACGTACCAGCCCTTATCATTGGCCTCTCTCATTCTGGTTTAAGCTATTTGATCTATTCGCTCTCTCTGATCATGCTTACTTATACTACGCTATTCAGACAGTTGCTAATAAAGCTGTTCCTACTCTATCTTACGTGAAGTCTCAGCTTCCTTTTCTGCCAACTTATGCTACCTTCACACCTCGTGGGCTCACAGTTATGCTTTCACTACATCACAATCATGTAACATCCAGCCGTTTGGCATCACTGTTGCATGCTATACCACGGGCATCTTTAGATATTCTATTTCACCCCTTTTCTGCAATTCCGGCAGGTTCTCATCTTCACATTCACATACTGGTTTGATGCCACCTTCAGTCACACTTTTATCTAAGTTCCTGCTTTCATGCTACCTCTTACCATGTTCACTTTGCATTCTCACACATGCTCACATCGCTTTCAGGCCAAATTCCATGCCAGTGCTGCTCATTTTCTCTCGTTCACCCCTCATCCCTATTCCAGAGCCACCGGGCACTGGGATTCCCCTCTGGTTCTCTTCAGTCTCTCCTTCAACCCTCTTCTCGCACCCCATTCGATCTCCTTTCGACTCTTCGTTCATCCCTCCATCATTCATCGCTCATCCCACTCAACTCCCTCCCCGTTCATCCACCCGACCCCTTTCTCATTCATCCCTTATCCTGCTCGAGCCTTTCCGCATCCTCACCAGGGTCGCAGCTGGGCACCGTGATGCTGTCTCGCTCCAGAGCTGTTGCCAGGCACCGGGATGCCGTCTCTCTCCAGAAATCCTTCCATCTTACAGGCCTTCACAGCCAGTCTTCTCCTCTGTTCACCCTTTCGTCATCATTTCCAGAGCCGCAGAAGTACGTCTCATCTTTCATCATGGCGCATCACCATAACTCGACAATCTCAATTATTTTTCCTGCTGCCAATTCAATAGCTCTGGCGATCAGGTTTCCTTTTCAGAGGACACATCTCTCAGCATGCTCAATCCATCGTGCATCAATTGATGCATCGAAGACCGCTCAGCGCACTCCAGCCCCTTCCAACTAATTCCAGCTACCATACGCACTAGACAGTCCTCAAGCACTTAGTCTTCTCTACCAGGCATTCAGATCATCCTACAAAGGCAAGCCCTTCTTTATTTCAGACCAAGAATCTACTTCTCGTCTCTATGATGAGTAACTTTATTTCACCTCAAGTCAACACACAGAAGTAGCAGACTAATTTTAATATTTCATGCGACCATCGAACTCCTCATCAGAACGATTCTTTCTCTCTGTTCCAAAGGTTTCAAGGGAAGAAAGCTGTTGCTTCTTGTCTAGTCTAACTACACGGGTTTTCAAAACCGTTATCGGAATTATACCCCACTATCGTTCCAGACATTATTTTACGGCGTTCGTATTAGTATAGATCGATTTGCACAGGGCGCTGTGTACTTTCTCCTGTCTGCTCTTCTCCCTGTACACAAACTGCTGCACCTCCAGCCACGACTCCGTAAAACCTCATGCAAGTTTGCGGAATGTACACCCATCTCATCCGGGGTGAGGGCTCATTTTTTTCTCGGACGGGGATCAGTCTGTCTACAGGAGGGAGGTGAGACCAGCTCGGTGGTCCTGGATGCAGCCACGGTAACAATCTTGAGTTCAAGCCCAGAAGACAGTGAGGATGATCGTGGACTTCAGGAAAACCACAGCCCCAGCACCCACTCGTCATGACGACTCCCCATCACCACCGTGGACTCCTTCCGCTTCCTATGGCACCACCATCACAGGCTCACAGTGGGAATCCTCCAAATCAGCTCCCTTCATCAAGAAGCCAAGCAGAAGGATGTACTTTCTCTTCGCGGCATGCTGAGGAAAGCCAACGCTGCCAGTGCAGATGATGGTTGCAGTTTTACACGGGCCATATCATTGAGTTCCATCCTCAACATCCTCAAGCACCGTGTGCGTGACGCTGGAGCCACAGCCCAGGGACAAACAGAGACTACAGCGCATTGTGCGCGCTCTGCTGAGAAGGTGATCAGCTGCAGACTTCCATCTCTGCAGGACCTGTACGTCTCCAGGGCTCTGGGACGAGCAAGGTGGAGTCCACAGCTGACCTTCTCACCCTGGACATGGTCTATTTGAACACTTCCCTCAGGCAGGAGGCTACGTCCATCCGGACCAGAACTCCCGCCACAAGAATAGTTTCTTTCCCTCTGCCGTTGGACTCATGAACATTTATAAACTCCTTGTCACTTTAACTGCTAACTATTCAACCACTCACATGCAACTGTCACTTTCTGCACTCAAAACTGTAAATCTAACTGTAACTCTTGTGTACGAGTAGAAATGCCTATTTTTTTTTTTATTTGAAAGTTATTTTTTAAATTGTTTCTTAATGCATGCCCTTTTTGAATTGAATATATGTTATTATTATTATTGCTACAGTATTCTATGTTGCACCTTAAGGCCGAGACAAGTTCCTATGTATTGTGAATTTTGTTCATTACAATGAATAAACTTATTTCTGATTCTGATCTCTGATCAGAAAGGGATATTCTATTAACGCCGTACGTACTCATAGGTTCTCAAGACTCTAGTCTACTCTCCTCTAACAATCCGTCACCAGCATGCTTGCTTACTTTTAGTCACTTTTAGTCACTCATAATCAACCAACTTCTTCTACTCACAATTCGCGTGTCCCAAAATCCGATCTCAGCACCGAAGTTCGACGATCGTACCTATTATCCCTTTCCAATCTCTCAAATCTCACTCTATTTCGTTCCACTTCATTTCTCAATCTCATTCTACTCTCTCTGTTAAGTTCCTCATCCATCACTCATAGTGATTTCATTACTACTCTGCAGTTTGTCAACTCCTTTTAAGGATAAATATCCCGTTCTCTCTCAGCCTTTCTCTACTACTCCGGATAAGGCGACGACCATGTAATCCACACTGTTTAACGATTGCTCGTCTGAAAACCTCAACCCCATCACTCTCGCACACATTATTACATTACCCATTGCACTTGTAAGGTACCCACAAACGTATTGTCTTTATATGCCATACCCGTTTTGACTTCAGATTGTATTAGTACCACACCACCAACTCTATCGCACTCACCAAATCTTCCAGTTCATCCCACAAACTCTTTCAAAACTCTATTCAACCACACCGGTATTAATCGTCTATTCTCCAGTTTATGGACAGACTGCTTTTAGATTCCATCCAGCTACTCTTTATAGAGTCCTCGACTATCCAGCCCCCTCTTCTCTTGTGCCACTCAGTTGACATCTTCATTTTCAGCCAGGCTTTACTTTGAGATCCAGACCATCTTTGCTCATTTTAAATCCTTTTTGGGCGTTCTGAATCGACTGGGCTGAAACGGCGCCCCCATTCAGTGTCTTCTACCCAGCCAACTCTAATCGATCCATCATCGATCCATCATCGATCCATCATCGATCCATCATCGATCCATCATGATCCATCATCACTATTATATCAATAAAATTCTCTCATATTCCATTTGTTGTGGCGTGGTCCTTGCTAGTGAAATGTAGTTGATGATGTTAATCATTACTGACTGAGGTTTGGGAGCGGGACCACGCCTCAACCTCCTGCTCCTCCAGCAACCACGCCTCCACTCTTGAACTACACCTCTAATCACCCAGAAGCCCTATTTATAGAGGCCTATCCCTGCATCTCTTGTTGTCTCTGCCCTCTCGACCCCGACCATCCCACCCCATGTCTGTATCATCTTTACCGCTAACACAGCCTCACCATCTAAGGAGGGGGGGTTCTGAATTGGCTGGGCTGATGTACCCAAGACGGAGCCCCCATCCAGAGTCTCTCTACCCAGCCAACTCTAATCGAGTCCATCATCGAGCCACATCGATCCACCATCGATCCATCATCGATCCATGCATCGAATCCATCGATCGATCCATCATCGATCCAATCATCACTATTATCAATAAATACATTTTCTCATATTCCAATTTGTTGTTTGGCGTGGCCTTGCTAGTGCAAGTGCAGTTACAGTCAGTTCTGCAGAAGTTTCTAAAAATAATTGTTTAACAATTTCACTGCACTGTCAATAGTTTCAGCAAGCAGGTTTGTTTTTCAGGGTAGATTCAATTGCAGAGTTGAACAGTATGACTAAAATAAAAATCTGTTGTTAAATGTAGTTACCATTACGGTGTTACTTTCATAGTTTTATTATCTGCTTATGTGCTCATTGTGTATCTTAAACTTGAAAATAAGGTATATTTCTTTTCACTATATGACATATGTAGCCCCATGTTAATAAGATGGTAAATATGCTGCTGTCCACCCGTCTTTCTTCCCACAGGGACTATTAACACTCATACATCAATTAGTAAATCCCTGGTGTGCAATGCAATCGAAATCAAGACTTGCTATTGAATGGGAACTACAGAGGACACAGGTATGTTAATCTTAAGAGAGAAAATGGATCACATATGGGGGTTACAAAGGGCTGTGGTCACTCAAAGTCCATCAAAGTCAACCAAGAGCATAATTTAGTGTTTGATCAAATTATATATATATACACATACATACATATACAGTATGGCATATAGTATGGTACATAAATAGTATGGTAAACATACGCACTGGGACTATTAACACACATTCTACATCAATTGGAGAAAACCAAATACGGCCTTGACACGAAGTGAAATGAAGGACAGGACCAGAGTGTGAGAATGGACAGCCATCAAATAACAATAAGTCTGGCCGGTGCATGTTGTTATGCCTTTGGACAAGACACTTGACTCATGTGTGAATGTGTCAGTGAGTGGGTGACAGGTGGTGGATGGTGAGTCATGTCTCTGTCAATAGACTCCAGAGCAGCTGGTACATGGTAAGGTACACTTTATTGTCCCTGTAGGTAAATTCGTCTTCTGCATTTGACCACACCAGTGGGGATCCACCAAGGGATCCACCTCCAGATCTTGAGCTCGGCTGTACCAGGACTACCTTAATCCTTAAAATTACCCAGACGTGATTACTCAGATCACCCCATGGTTCACCTGATCCCCACGTACAGACAGAGGCTAAAACTCTCCAAACCTGTAGTGAGGACCTCTAAGAAATAGACCAATGAGGCAGTGGAGGAGCTACGTGCATGTTTGGACATTACAGTCTGGGAGGTTTTCAGAGCTGCCACAGATAGTTTGGATGAGTACACTGACACTGTGACGATCATACATTCGGTTCTGTGAGGACAGCATTATACCATCACACACCAAAAAAAGTCATTTTCAATAATGACAAGCCCGTGTTCACACCAAAACTGACCGGCAGTTAAAAGCAGCAGATGGAGGGAGCGCACAGGCCGGCTGTGACAGAGAGCGCTACAAAGATGCGAAATATGGATTTAGCAAAGAAAATGTGTCGAGAGCTGGGTTCACAGTACAATATGTGTCTGAGGAAGAGTTCTGCAGACGACCTCTCCAGATTCGAGTCACCCCCCTCCCCCACTGTGGCCACCTCTTCCAACCCAACCCAGTCCCCCACCTTCCCCACCACTCTCAAGTTCAGAGACAGGATTTAAACGGACTATTTCGGAAATCCAACCCCAAAAAGCTGCTGCACCAGATGTTGTCTCTCACCCACTTTTAAGACACTTGCAGGAGAGTTGACCCCTGTCTTCACAGACATTTTTAACACCTCCCTGGAGTTCAAGCCACGTCCCAGCCTGCTTCAAGTCGTCCATCGTTTGTCCCTGCCCCGGATCACTGGGACGTAATGACTAAAGGGCTGTGGCGCCAACGTCAGAAGTCAAAAGTCATTTGAGCACGTGGTCTTGCCCCACCTCAAGTCCTTCACCTCCTCCCTCGGGACCCCCTACAATTCTCCTACAGAAGCCAACAGGTCTGTAGAAGACGCCATTCAACCTGGCACTCACTTTATCTTTCAGCATCTGGACTTCCTGGGATCCACACCTGTTTGTGGACTTCAATCTGTGCATTCAACACTATCCTCCCTGCTCTGCTCCAGGACAAGCTCTCCCAGCTCAATGTGCCTGACTGGTGCAGCGGAGTTCAAGCCAGAGACAGTGGAGAATCTTGACACAAGTCACCACAGCCCCCCATCACCTGACGACTCCCATCACCACCGTTGACTCCTTCCGCCTCCTCGGCACCACCATCACCAGGACCTCAAGTGGGAGCCACCATCAGCTCCCTTCATGAAGAAGGCCGAGCAGAGGATGTACTTCCTTCGGCAGCTGAGGAAAGCCAAGCTGCCAGCGCAGATGGTGCAGTTTTACACGGCCATCATTGAGTCCATCCTCACCTCCTCCATCACCGTGTGGTACGCTAGAGCCACAGTCAGGGACAGGCTTCGGCTGCAGACTTCCATCTCTGCAGGACCTGTACGTCTCCAGGACTCTGGGAAAAGGAGGTCTGAGCTGTCCCTTCTCACCCTGGACATGGACTATTTGAACCACTCCCCTCAGGCAGGAGGCTACGGTCCATCCGGGCTAGAACTTCCCGCAACAAGAACAGTTTCTTTCCCTCTGCCGTTGGACTCATGAACACTTCTAAACACCTGGCACTTTAACCACAATGTAATCAATCACTCACTGCACTACAACTGTAAATTTAACTGTAAATTCTTGAGTACATAGTAAGCCTATTTTTATTTTTTCCGATAATAAATTTAAATTGTTTTCTTTAATGCATGCCCTTTTTGATTTCATATATGTTGTTTGTATTATTGTTCATTGTTGTATGTTGCACCGAATTACCTAAGCAAGTTCCTATGTTTGCGAATTTTGTTCATTGACAACGGCAATAAACTTTTTCTGACATCCAACTCCATATAAAGGCCCGGTTTGGCCGACGAAGACAATACAGAACACATGTTTTTTTTGGTGTATTTAATATTAAACCATAATAACCGTACGTCTATCATTATTTTACATTCTGTGCATTATAAACAGCAACACTGATCTCAGTAATAAAACAGGTCTATGGACTTCCTGTTCAAAACTGCAGAACAGAGAAGCCCCGCCCGCCTCTTCATTGCAACATTGCACCACAACAAGCAGCAGATTTTCATTTGTGTTTGTGCTGTTAAAAATGGCTATGTGATATTTATAAACCTAACTCGTATGACCTGAAGTCTGAATGTTTAAATTAAAAGGACAGAGAAGTAAACAGAGATAGGGAGTAGGTGAAAACAGACATTTTCTGAGTACAGGTGCCCGAATACAATATTAAAAATGGTTAATAAAAAGAACCACTTTTGTTTTAAGTTAAGAATATTCACTCGACTCACGACTATGAATATGATAATAATTATGGAAAATGGTTAAAAGCTCAGAAAAGAGCACTTATTTCACCATTAAGTTAAGACGACAACTCCATCTTCTGTTAATACAAAAAATGCTTTTACATAACAAGCATGATTTCAATTTAACCTCAAATGATTAATAAATATACTCCACACACAGAGCCGCAAATGGGATGGGTCTGACACGTCCGCCTTTGCACGCAGAAGGTCATGGAATTGATTTCAAATAAATTTTTTATGCGATTGAGATTTCAATCTTAATGACATGCTTTTGTGAGGTCGGGCTCTGGTCTGGCTCTGATGGCAACAAAAGCCAGTGGAAAATAAATCAAGCTTGTGAGTTAAGATTTCTGTGCAAAATGACCGGCAAATGCATCAGTGTCCTAGAATTGACAGTTCCCTTTCTCCGTCGAACGTTTTTTGCAGCTTTACTTTTTCTTGCAGCGCCTCGAAACAGGGTTAACAAAGGCAAGGATCAATGCACTGAGATCGTCCTTCAGTGTCTATTTTTTTAGGTTGTGACTGGGAAGAAAAAGAATCGTTCTTCCATAATCACCAAGGAGTCATTATTTGGCAGTGTTCCTTCCCAGATGGCCAAATGCTTGATGTTCTTGTCACGTTTTGTTGCATTTTCCGCGTGTCTTGAATGGGCCTGTGTACACATCCATTGTTTGAGGTGTAAAATTGAAGGCAAGTCTTGTAAACTATGGATGCCCCCTTTGCCAAAGACATGGAAGAGCAAAGACAATATGTGCTGACTTTTTACTTGCACTCTTGAGACTTTGTCCACCTTTTAGCCGAAGCTTGAAGGAAAAGAACAGAACTATTATGTGGAGAGAAAAAAAACTGACTGCCACAATCTTTAAAGCGAGTAAACAGTTACAGATGGAGAGCAAATCCTGTTACAACAAGGTGCTGTGTAAATGTACCATAACAAGCACAGATTAGGGAGTCTTATAGTCCAAATGCATCCAGCCTACTAATGATATCTTTGACTCTGAGCGGTTTAGTGTTGGGCTTTCAGTGCTGTTTACTAAAAGGAAAAACAAACAGAAGGATTGGAACCAATTCAAATGTGTATGGACACTTCTACTACTGCTATTGCCAAAGGTACAGTGTTTGCCATTAGACCAAGCTACTTTGAACACCCATCCATTATGGTACAGAGACTTGGATGCCATTTTCCCAATAGAATTATGTATATTAAAGACCAAAAATGAAATTATTCATTGTTAATATATAAGCCATTTTCCATCAAAAGAGGGAAAGAAAAATGTAGCAGTTTAATCTTTAGAGACCAACAGCAGCATCAATCAGATTTGATTCTCAGCCTAAAGTAAACTTTGTGGAAAGCAGAAGAAGTGTGCCATCGCAGTACAGTGTCTCGGGTCCCATCCTCAGATTTTTAGGATGGATCTTGGTTCTGGATTACCCAGATGGAAGGATTAGTCTCCTGTGAAAGTTTTAGGTTGATGGGGGAAATATAAGAACCCAGGCTTAGACAAAGGGCAGAACACTGCAGCTGGTTGTTGTTGTTGTTGTTGTTGTTGGTGTTGGTGTTGGTGTTGGTGTTGTAATAGTTTCATATATTTAGGCAATACACTTGTTGGTCTTATTTTGCCTTTCACCAACACAATCACAATGTTTGTGTCCCTCCTCTATGCTGAATCAATATTTTAATAGGTTTATACTTAATGTCTTTGCATTTAATTGTTATACATGTTTGTTTAATGTTGCCTATTCAAGAAAGGAGGACAATCACACTCAAAAAAATAAAACAAAATAGTTTGAATCACCTTAATAATAATTACAAATTTGCTTTTACCCAGCATCTCCCATTTTTCCAGCAGAAACTCAACTTTTTCCACACTTGTTTAATCGAATGCAAAAGTGTTGTTGATGCAAAGCACATCTGATAACGCCCCCCAATGGCAATTGACGGCTTTCTGCTCGCGTTCCCGCTGTCACACAGGGATGTTAAATGATTTCTGTGTATAGTTAAGGCGGTGTTATCTCACCAGAAACATCGCGGCGCTGTGTGAGGCAGTTTGCAGCCAGAGATACAGTGCCAAGGCAGCTCCAGCTCTCAAAGGGCTCTAGTGGAGCAGAAAGGCTAAGTGACAGCCAGGCAGGAGCTGAGGAAGTGCAGCTTGACAAGCGCACTGCTTAAGAGACAATCAGCATGTTTAATCATTAGTCATCTATGCTGTTTTCTGCAAGAGGTAATTTTGATTAAGGCTAACAGTGCTTCTTTGTTTAACGCTAGCATATTAGCATGTAGCAGCAAACTTTGCACATGTAGAACACACTGTACTGCTTATTTTCCTGTTTATACAGTCACATTGAGAATGAGTCAAACTCAGTTCAGCTCTCACCTTGGTAAACAAACAGCTCAAGGTGAAACTCAAAGTTAAAACATACGGTACCTTCAAAAAGCCCGTTTTTTGACTCTGAACCAGTGTAGCTGAGCAGTCAACTGTCTGGAAGCATGTCCATCAGCTCGGACACACAGAGCTTTTGTGCTCAGAAGAGAATATGCTGATTGCATATTTACTATTGTACCCAGAGTTTTGCACGCAAAGATTTATGCTAAAAGAGTCAGAAATCAACCAAAAAATTATTATACAAATCATTTCAGTGACTCTTTCATCATAATATCAGCACTTAAAAAGAAGACTCACCCTCTATCTGTAGTAGCCTACCAGTGGTGTGTTGTATATAGGGCAAAAATATAAACTATTTAGTACTTATGCCATTTGCACTTTTCCTATCTTTCCATAAGCAGCTGCAGTTGAGAAACACAATATGGTGGTTAGAATCATTGTAGTTTTAACATCAAGCCAACATAAAAAGTTATGACTACAGTGCACAAATGAGTGATGGAAAAAACACTATCAGTTGTCTGTGTTAATTAAAGGTTAATTTACTGGAAATGTACTACTCATAAAAGACAACCTTTTGTGTAAAAAAAGAAATTTTAATAAATAAATATACTGTATGTATTTTAATTTTAGACAACTACCTGTTTAAAGCTCTGGGCTGGATTGTAAATATCATTTTAGAAGAGCGCTGGCACCGTGTAAGTGGGCACGTTGACCTCATGGTCACACCTTCCTCCCACACAAACAGATGCTCCAGGGAACAAATGCTTGAGACAAGCAAGTGTACTCTGCTGTGCTACAGTTTAGCTCTCCAACAATGCTTTTGTTGTTCTTTCTTTTCCTTTCACATCAACTTGATGCCTAGAGGATGACTGTATTTGTTTATTATTATTTATTTATTTAGAGTTATAACAATCCACAGACTGCTGTAGATTATTTCAGTGTTACTGTGAACAATCAATGGAGTTTCGTTTAAATTGTTCACAAATCTGGAACCAAAATAAGTTTGATTGTTAGAATCCAAATGCAACCATTGTTTGCTCCTTGTACTGAAAATAATTATTAATGACTAATTATGGCATAACAAAATTAAACAAAAATTAAATAAGGTTGGTGTCATTCTCATGGACCCAATTTTGTGTCTTGTCTTATAGGATTTATATCCTCCCACCCCATATCATATATTTACGACGATCATGTTGATGTTCCACTCAAACCGAATACCAACCACACCTATCAATTGTTCAATAATCACAATTTAAGAAAAGACCTAGCCAAAACAAAGTGGAATAATTGCAAAGCTCTGTTTCTGTCAGCGAAAGAGCGTCACCACACGTGTGAGGTCTCGCAGAGCTGCCAGCATCACTCCATCACTCACATTAGCAATCTAAGTGGAGCTCAATCAAGTGCTGTATTGGTGAGGGGAATGTGCCTGTCCACTGTATGTGTCCATCACAAAGGAAACGTCCACTATCGATTTTGCGTCTGGCCCAGCTCACAGACTGCAGCTGCATGTCAGTGACTGTGACTCAGCCCGTCTGGTGACAGGCAAACGAGAAGCTGCAGCCTCCATTTTGAACCAAGCAGAAGTTTATTGTAAAGACGCAATGTCATTTCTCCCCGACAATGTCATACAGAAAGGATGGTGCCAACTGGTTGAATAAAGTCGTAATGATCTTCTTATTTTTGATAAGAACAATGACAGTGTTGCATTGTGTGTATGGATGGCTGCCAAAGGAAGACAACAGCTCCAAATGAAAAGCAACTCAAAAAGCTGGAAGTAATAAAACGGATACTATTGTTTGTGTTTGGTTTGCTGTCTCTGTGCGAGTTTAACTTTTATTATTTTCCATGTTCCATTATAATTGGGATAAAATGAGAAAGTACAACACAAAGTGGACCAGAAAAAATATATTTGCAAGATTTACATTATTTGTTATGAACTTGTAAAACTATTCATCAATTTGTTCATGCTAATTATGACACATTGACCTTACTATGCTTTTGTGTTTCTGTGAGAGAGTGTTTACCCCAAACTATAACATCCTTTGCTCAATTCTAGGCCTGGTCAGAGTCTCCAATGCCTATGTGTTGCCAATGTGTCTCTGTATGCAGTTATTTGCATATCGATTTCATTCAATGCCCTTCCTTGCGCATTGGCTTTTGACCCACCAATAAGACGGATTAATAATTATCTTTGCAGGGAAATTATTATTGATTTTTTTTATTTTTCTTAAAAGGCAATGTACCTGGTTTTTACTGTCTTAAAAAACATGAAAAACAGAACTAGCTCTTTTTCAACAGTTTGCAGTGGTCCAAAATTATTCCTCACTCACCTTTTAAATATTCACTGCAAGGAGTTTACAAACACTTTTCACAATAAGCGAGTTTTTCCGTCACAGTAAATCTAACAACAGTACACGTTCTGGTTTTCGGAGAATAAAAGGCTTAGATGCAGAACGTACTTTGTGGATCTGTTCTGGAGCTAAACTAATTGTGCTCAACTACATGCTCTTTAAAAGGTGCAAAATGTAACTATTCTGACCACCTGCTTGTCTCAATAAAAATGTTATTGCTTTACCAGGAACGCGCCACAATATAGCCTTAAACCTAGACCTCTTGCACCTATTCAATTACAGGTTTTCATTGCTAAAAGGAAAAAAACAAATACATTGAAAAACATGCATTCTCACTTTAAGTGGGACTGCCTCTTTGCAGATCTGACCTGTGTCTGGCATCTGCTCGTTTCCAGATAGATAATGTCATAGCCACTCTGGAACATCAGGTAAAGCACTAGCATCTACATGGCGACAAGAAGGTGGCAAGTCTTCTACCAGAAAATGTACACAGTTCACCTTTAAAACAAGACACAATAAGTGTGCAGAATCTACCTAAACAAATGATGTATTTCCTTTATTAATATGCCCCATTAAAGCTATAAAGTTAGAGGAGGTTTAATTCATTATTCCCATAATAAAAACTATAATCACCAAGCCAGACTCCAAACTAAGATAGGGGTTATGGCACATTTTAAAATAATTTGTGCTTTATCACATTTGGATATAGCACAAATATGTTTTTTGTTTGTCTTCAGTGCTAGTTTGAGTAGAGCAACATAGGGCTCCCTGTCTCCCCATCAGCAGAAGAGCACATTTGTTGACTAACTTCATCAACACCGAGACGTCTCTTCCCCGTAGGCCTGTACAGATGAGACAGACTCGCGCTCTCTTGTCTTGTCTTAACATTGTTTTCTTTATCATCAGACCACAATTCTTAGAGACAACTATTTATTTATGTGTTGTTTTTTTCTTCATAGTTCTCTGAAAAAGATATATTGAACGGATTCAAAGTGGTAAAACAAAAGTGTATATAACTATAAAGACACACACTCTGCAACTTCTCTGAAGTGAGAATGAATAAAAAATAGCTGGAGCAGTTTGAATCTATTTGGAAGACATTTCCACCCGGGCAAAATAGGCTTGTATATTCAATGTTTATTAACAAGCTCTCCAGGACCCTCCCCTCTCCTACTTTAACTTGTCAAAGCAATAGCACAATCCCTTCTTCAATTTTCGTATTTGTAGACTTAAACAATTCCGTTTGAAGAGCAGGATTTGGCTTGTAACCATTGCGTTTTTGTGCCACCACCAGATTAACATAAAAAGCCCTGGCAGTGTGGAAAGTTTTTGAAAAGAGGACTATAAGGATGAGCGACAAAACCAAAAGCCTTGAGGAGTGGTGCGCGGATGAAGGGTAGGGGTGAGGGGAGTGGGGTGCTTGTGACACTAGAGGGGGTTGCTGGATAGCTGAGCTTTAGCCCCGGCTGCGCATGAGAGCGGCAAATCCGACTTGCTTGGTAAACATGGGCTCTGGGGACACTTGTGCTGCTTTTGCATGTCGGCTGCTGCAAGACGAAAGACGGAAGCCCTTCTGTGATTCTAATAGAGTAAGCTCTTCGAAATCACCGTAGAAAATGCCAATAACGCTGTCGGCCACAAACGCAGAGCAACAACACCAGATCTGAAGCACACTACATTGGAAATTATACACACCCAGAACACGCATGCATAGGCATACTAATGTGAGGTTATGCCTACTGAACCATCATTGTAGGTATAAGGGCAGAAACATCCATTCACACATTTAGAATTAGTATGACTTAAAAAAAAACCAAAACATTACTTTTATCTTTAAAATTACAGCAACCAACTAATCAATTCACATTTTAATTGGCCGTGGTAATTATAATATATTGTTGTTAGAATCATTAACTTTTCAAATATGTTTTTTATTCCATACAAATTGTTCTATTATTATTTTTAATCCCACAAACAACATGTTATTTATTTGCCCTTGCAACAAATCGCTGGGCTTTGAATCTGTTCTCACTTTGTAGTAGAATTAATTAAATGTAATTTTACAGTTCAAATGAATTCAATTTTTCTTTTCCAGCATGGGAAGTTGTACAGAGTAGGCAGCAACAAATCAGTAAATCCCGATTTCTTTGCCCCAAAGTGACATCAGGGATTCAAGGTTCTTCCTCTGATGTCTAGCTTTAGGAAAGACCGATGCAAGTTCACAGACATCCACTGAGTCGTTCTGGGACAAAAATATCTCAATACTTAAAGTGGCTAGCATTACCTTTTAATGAGGCTTATTTCTGATCCTCCATACTAAAGCTCTTAGCCGCTCGATCTCCAAAACTCTGAGCGGCGTACTTATGGGGAGATGAGACAGACCTCCCTGGAGATCCTTGTTTCCTCCTCAACCGCCTCTTTCCTCTTTCTTTTTTTTACTGTACAACACCTGTAATTTGTCTTCATCAACTATTACAGACATCTTCAGGAACAAAAGCCGGGCACGAAAAGTATCAAATCAACAGCACATTTTTCAGAAAATGGCAGATCCAATTTTATACATGTCCCTGAGGCTTCCCTCTAACTGTTGGTGCGCTGACCCTTCAGTCATCTCACGCAGCTTTCCGCGGCTCACCACCAGTGTTGCCGACAATCTCGCTGTCGTGGAGCAAAAGGAGAAAAAGATTGGAGCAATGCACTAATGAGATATGTCCCAATGATGTTCAGTGTAACATGCACAAATTGCATATAATCTTCATGAGTCAGGGGAGATGCTGCTGACGTTTAGAGAGATAGTGCTGTCTACTTTGACACCTGATGAAATGTGGGCTAGTGCTCAAGAGATGCTATAAACATTGATTTGAATCTCACAAGTGTGGTTATAGAACATCGTCTTTTAAGTAGTGATTCAGATTGAATTTGGAACAGATGGAGAAGATTTGTGTTAACTCCGAATCACTTACAATTAAAAGCAATAAGATATTGTAAGATACAAAAAAACCAACAACACTGTTTTAAATTACTAAAATAATGAATGACTTTCATTCAGTATGAAATATTCATTATTGTAATAAAGTTCCCAAGCCTGCATCAGGTATGGCAACCACTATTTAACACATACATTAAAATCAATGCACACAATATGATTTTGTTGTGACCAATACAAAGGGAACTGTGAAAAGAGAAAGCTATTTGTTAATGTTGTACAATTAACAGTAGCTGACACCAATGATTAGGGATGTCATTGTAATGGTTTACAGGTGAACCTCAAAGCAGAGTCAAGAGACTTGGGCAGGTCTAACAATTTATTGTTACAATAGTAAATGTGCTGGCAGTGGATGCAAAGAGCAGGCCGACGGAGCAGAAAGAGGACGACACCAGGAGCACGAGGCACACAAAGGACCAAACGTGTCTGGCAGAGTGGTAGTGAGATGGGTCTGATATACAGCAGGTGGATGTCGCGTCTGCAGCCCTGTGAGAAGCCAACCATGCCCCGGCCACACCCCCGGCCACGCCCCGTGTCACACCCCCGGCACACGCATGCACTGCAGAAACAACAAGGGTGAGAGAGAACACAAACTAACCATAACAGGCATATTGGTTATCGGTGGGTTTCCACAGATATTGGTATTGGTCCGGTAATTGAAAACATAGCCAATATTTGGTAGTGATATTTTTGGTTTCTATGGCCCAGTCTGTGTGTGTCAGTCCCATTTTGTCCTCACTGCGTCAGATTTTTTCTTTTTAAACAGACTGATGATTAAAATGGAAAAGCGTCATCAGTTTCACTTGTAGTCTGTTCATTACCGTTCAAATCTTTTTCTCCTTCCATTCGTGGTACTGTTACAGCCACATGCTGACCTCTAGATGAGGATGCTCCTCAACAGCCTGGAGAAACGGTCACTACTCCAGATGAATGGTTCCTCATCTGCCTCGAAGAACTGCTTCTCCTCCTGAGTGGTTCCGGCTTCACACTCTGCAAATAGAAGCGCGTCTGCCTGCCCGTCTGAGGGAGTCGGATCTCTCCTTCACTGTGGAACTCCTCGCACTTTCGACTTTTTTTTCAAAGAGGTTTGGTTTTTCCTTGCCGAGAAGGAAGGTCTAAGGACAGGGGATGCTGGGACATTTGTTAATTTCCTATGAACATTGTTTAATCAGTTTTCCACTGTCGTCCTTCGAGGCAATTTGATTTTGGGCATTACGAAAATAAATTGAATTGAATTGAATCAGGCTGAAATATGTGTGTTTACACAATCATGTATCAAACGATTTTATATCCCAGATATAATTATATTTTGCTGTAATTTTTACTTAATTTGTAGGCCTCGTTATGGATTGTACAATCTTAATATCTGCGTCGCCACAGCAGGAAGACAAAAATCGGGTATCAGTGTTGTCTCAAAAAAATCCCTATCAGACCCACATCCCTACCAATGAGGCACCAAAAGTTATCAGAAGGGTTAAATCCTTCAACTGTGCTGCATTTAGCTTACGCACCAAATTCTCCAGGTTGCAAAAAGGGAAAACTAATTGACCGCGATGATAAAACTGCAAAAGTAAACAACAAAAACGGAAAGCAGGTGGTTTGAAACTATGCATTCTGGAGCCATCTACTGCCTGTAAGCTAAACTTTACTATCAACAAGAGCCAATTAAACTCAGGTAACTACGCGTTCTACTTTAATGATCAACCGAAAAAATTCTATTTAGCACAAATTGATTACTTAATTTCTTCCGACATTGATATTGTATAAACAAACATGGCTTCGCTGATACTCAAACCGCACTGTAGCATATTTAATCGAAATACTTTATGGGTGTAGGCCAAAAGCTATATCATACCATATGGATTAGGTCCGCTCAGCCCACTGCAAACTGTCAGCTTCAAATGATAAAACCAGACTCAAATTGGCCCGTGTGCAAAGGATGGCTGAGGGCAGGGATTATAAAGGTTTTTCAGCCACCACCTTGCCCTGCTATTGATCGCTGCATAACTAGAAGATTTATCAAAACACAGTGTTTGACAAGAAGGTTTGGTAACACTCAGAATTAAGTTGCAACGAGCAGGGAGCTGTTAAACTGCCACCATGACTGAGATATAGGACGAGACTGTACCAAATGAGGCATTTTGATAATTGTGTACGTTTAATAGCAGTTATAATTATAGACATTAAGATTGAAAGCAAATTGTCATAGTTTGGTGTCAATAGATAAGAAGAGAAATTCTTAGAACCTAGATCAGGGCTATTCAACCAAATTTTTCCGAGGGCCAGATTTTTCAGTGGGCCAAGGCCACCTGGGCCGGAGGTGCACAACCCGGCACTACTATAACAGCATTGCAAAATTTACCATCCAGGACTGAACTAGAACTAAACTAAGACTAGGCTAGTACCAACCAGGTCTGAACCAGGACTGACCCAGGACTGACTCACACTAAAGTAGAATTAAACAAGGACCAAATACCGACTAAACCAGTGCAAACCAAGAATTAAACCTGTAAACAATATTAATATAATTTCTAAAAATTCATTTGGAAGTTGGGTCGTGGGCCGGATGAATTGCTTGGAGGGCCTGATTTGGCCCCCGGGCCTTATGTTAAATAGCCCTGACCTAGATGTTAAAAGACCTATTTGGTGCTTTTATATGCTATACAGTTCTACAACATCTGTGGATCATTAGGTTATATTTCAAACCTACATTTCAAATCACAATATCGATCTGAAATGACGTAATAAAAAGACAAGTCTGCTTTCCGCCTGCCCCTGCAGCCAATTTTTCTTCATTTGTGCCAAAATGGCTACGCGAGGCTGCCGAATCCTGCATATGTCACCGTTTAAGAAAATAAACTTGTAATAAGAAAATATCAATGGGCATGACACGGGGGCAGTGAACATAAGGACTATTGCATGAATCCCTCTAAACACAACTAGGATTGGTTTAATGAGAAGGGGAAACAGTTAGAATATGGTTATAAGCTCCTAAAAGTTGTAGGTCTCCTTTAATATTTGGACATTATCATTGTCTAAGAGGAGCCAGAAATGTTATGAAAAAGACCTGTGACTCCTTTATTGTAATTCACTACATTATGGCCTATACAATATATATAATTTAAAAAAAAACAGGCTTGGCTCCCCTTTCTGTGTAGAGTATGCATGTTTCTCCCCGTGTCTGGGTGGGTTTTCTTTGGGTGATCCAGTTTCCACAATCAACACAAAAAACATGTACAGATAAAATATAAATATAAAATATCTCCAGCTAGACCAAGCCTAGCACAAAGATCTGGAGAAGGGTCCCTGGGCGTTGCAGCTTTTGGGTCAAAAACAAATTAGTGTACAAGCCAGTTACACACATAACTGCATACTGTTAAGGATTATACTATTTCATCAGGATGCCATATAGTAAACATGCATTGTGTTGGTTATAGTATGTAGGAATATGCGCCAATGATCAAAAAGAAAACTATGATATTTAGGATGCAACATGTCATACGAACCGGCAGCATGGAAAAAATGACGGTATTATGTGTCTAATGGGCAAAATAGTGCAGATAAAGATTGCTAATTGGTGGTAGCACATTTGTATTGTATACACTCCAATTGTGTCATGCATTGTATAGCTTTACATAACCAGAGAAAAACATGTTTTTATGGCCATTATCCCACACTGTACCTACATTCTCTATGATGTACACCGATCCTATACTATCTCCTCTCTTTAGGCTCCAACGGGAGTGAAACATAAATTACACGTCCCTAATGCCTTAAGTGTACTAAAAATTTTATATTTTCTTAAATTTTTCATTATATGACAAATAATCCCCATTCTATCTCTGTTTGGGGCTATCCACGCCAATAGTTATAACTGAGAGAACATTTATACCCATCTGTTTAAGGCGGCAATGTTATCTTTATGGAAAGCAGCCTGTGTGTGAGGCTGGCGTTGCCTGGGAGCACATGTGTGAAGAGATAGGAGAAGAATACAAGAAGAAGATCGCAGACAACACAGTGCACGGAGCAGTCAGGCAAAAAAGACAACGGGGAATATGTCAAGAAATCAAAGTGCAGACAAGTTGAAGGGGAGAGAATGGTTTCGGATGCACAAACACATACTAAATTTTTTTTTCTTCTTTTTTTCTCCCACATCAAACCTGAAGGTTGGTGGAGTTCAACCTTAAATCAAATCCATTCTAGATATTTTCAAAATCCAGGACTGTTTTCTCGATGTAAAATAGATTTTCTTCTCACCTTGTTCTACCTCAAAAGAAGTGTGTGCATGAATCTGGCCCTTAGATGACCCACTTGTACACGCCGGTGATCTTAACCGAAAGCAGACTCAAAGCACAGGCAAGAACCTCCGAGCGCTAACCATATCAGACTGTTCTCCAACACAACACACACCGGCAGTCTTTAGAGATAAGTGGTCAATAGAGATTTTTCTTGTTTTGTACCAGTAACTATGGGACGACAAGTGTATTCAATAATTTCACTAAATCAGCAACAGACGCTGGTGTGAAAGCTATATGTACTATAATAAAATTATATTCACGTTGAAAGAAAGGTATGCACAGCTATAGTCTCTCAGTCATAACATGTTGTCCATGTGACTCACAATCCGTGTCTTAAATAACCAAGTCTTTTGTATTTCTGATGCAGACACAAAACAGACCTACGTTCTGATGCCTCGAGTGCGTTTACAAGCGCACAAAAAACCCGGTTATGACAGTATTGTGGATATGCTGTTTACATGGGCTCAGAGAAACCAGGATACTCATTTCCCTGTATACATGCGGCATCTGAATATACTGGATATCTAGAGTGGTAACCATGGTAACAATGGCACAGATATGGCAAGGAGATAAACATTAGCAACTTTGCAAACTTTTTAGAGCATGCGTTTTTAGCAAGATACATTCAAATAAGGACGTGACACTGTAAAGCACAGTAACAGCTTCTGGAAAACAAGTTTTTAACAGTGGAAAAATACGTCCCACAAAGCAACAAAGGCCGCCACAGAAGTTAGTTTGCTGTTAAAAGATGGCCGTATTGTACAGTAGACAACTTAAATTATTGATGATGATAAAATAAAACAAATAAAAAAGCCCAGGAAAAAGTTTGAGTCCTTTTGAGAAATGTGTTGCTCGTACCAAATGTTTGTTGAGTTCAATTTGATTCAATTCAATTTATTTTTGTAACACCAAAAATCACAGTTGCCTCGAAGGGAATTGTCCCAACATCCCTTGTCCTTAGATCCTCCTTCTCAGCAAGGAAAAACTACAAAACCCTTTGGGAGAAAGTAGAAACCTCGCGGAGAACAACAGTAAAGGAGAGATCCTACTCCCACGGACAGACAGGCTGCAGATGTCCCAGGACTGATGAGCCAGAACCACTCAGGAGAGAGGGTGGCTCATCTAGTATAGACAGTTCATACCAGGCAGATACTTGTTCAAGGCAGTAGAGGAGTATCTGGAATCTACAGGTCAGCATCGGAGTGTCTGCAACAGGAAGGAGGGGAAAAACGTGAACAGCAATGAACAGACAACATGTGAACTAAAATATAAAATATTGCTGATAGGAAAAGTAGGAGGAAGCAGGAGGAAGCAGGAGGAAGCAGGAGGAAGCAGGAGGAAGCAGGAGGAAGCAGGAGAAGAGAGAGGAGCAGGAGAGCAGAGGAAGCAGGACAGAGAAGCAGGAAGCGGGGAGCAGAAAGTGCTCACGCTGCCGATACTTCCCCCAGCATAGTTGCTCCTATAGGGCAACATACCTGGGAAACTGTAGGGTTTTAATGCTCTACCTCCTACAATGCTTTTAGAGACTTTTGGGTGACAACCAGAAGTCCTGTGGGATGATATGGTACTGTAGCATCTTTGAGGTAGGATGGTTCATGTCATTTATGACTTTTTAAGTCAGAAGGCGAATTTTTTATTTCAATTTTTTATTTGACTCTGAACTCAACAGGGAGCCAGTGAAGAGACTCAAGCACCGGCGTAATGTACTCTCTTCTTTTAGTTTAGCTCAGTACAGCAGTAGTGTGAGAAATCAGGATACTGTGTTTACATGCCACAGTATTCTGGAAACTATCGTAATATCCCAGTGTGAATAACCTGTTTCTCATTCACGCAAAACTGTCATAACCGGCTTATTGAAATCAGGATATGGTGTTTACATGGACACACACAAAAACAGGATACTTAAAAAACCTAATCATAACCATGTTATTTGTATGCATGTAAACGCAATGAAGATTTGAACAAGAAGTTAATCCAGGGTCAAATTAATATCAAAGACTAATGCTGTGAGGCAGAATAACTCACACAGGGAATGCTTTGGAAACAGGAAAAATATACTGCAATAACAATACAAATGTGAGAGGTTTTTTTCTAGATGGTAGACTTCTTCTAATGTATGTCTCTTCACATCAACACATCATTATCCATACAAGCCCAGAGCGCATGTTTGCCTCCCCCGCCCAACTGTCAGGCTGTGTCTCTACGCATGCCCCTCCAGGGACCTCACATAATTTCACAAACAGCACTTATGCATACGGCATCTATTATTTAATTTGAACATCTGCATTGTTGTTTACTTGTTTGGACTTTAAAGATTTAAAATTCAGAAGTTCCTCTCCCTCAGGTTTAAAGAATGCTTGGTCTCCAGTGACAAAGTTGCGAGTGGTCAGTGTTGTATGCCTCAGCAATGCAGTAGCGTGTGGTCAGGGCAATCAAGGGGAGCAGTGTTGACCAATAAAATAAAAAATCACCGTGTGTCACAACTATATTTAAATTGGTCCAAAATATATACAGATAAACCTGTTTTCGCCTCACTTCTGCTACGGTGTCTTTCAGTGGCCTCTACAGACCACTGAGCAATACTGTGCGGGAAGCTTGGTTCTCCTTCTCCTGCCCCTTTTAATTTTCTGACCGTGTTCTGAGGCCTGTTCATGTTCTCCTTAACAGGCGCGTACTTATATTCCTCATTACCTATGTTCACTGGTACCGATGATGCGCTCCATTTTCTATGTATGAAGGAACTACTCTAAGGGGAACTATGGTACCTCAAATTTAAATGGTCCCGATATTACTTCGTGTCGCTAATCCCTGCGCCGAAGAATTGGGGAACAGCAGTACAGGGAAACATTGGTACGTGTACATTTACACAAGTGCCGCTTTCCCCCCGCGACTGATGCATAACAGTAAAACTCATGTAGCTTATGTACTGTATGTGTTCAGTTGTTTAATGTGAATGAGAAAAAATATTACTTTATTTGTGCATCTTAATTCATGCATGTTGTTGAGTGTAGGCCTATTGCCTTGAATCTCCTCAAATTAAAGAATAGTCTACTGCTTTAACTTCATATACGGTTCCAAATCCCCCATAAATGTATGGTTTTACAGCATAACATAGCATAACCAGCATATCCAGCCATGGTGCAGGTCCCTATGGTAATCGACGCACGGGTGCAGACTGCTACTCCGCGTTTATCCATCCAGACTCTCGCACTTATTAATTGCGCCACGTGTTCCAAAAAGGTTGGTTTGTGGATTTTCAAACGATCCACGAATGGCAGTGCATTCAGAGAACGTTACGTTGAGGTTGTGTGCTGGAGTCCGGGCCACGCACGTGTTGCTTTGAGTTTGTTGCATTGAACCGCCACACTGTGCACGCTTTGATTACGTGAGACTGGATTAAGAAACAGAAGGAGACAGGTGAGAGTCATCACCTACTACCATGGTAGTGTGCCCAAAGTGGTTTTTTGATTGATTCCTGCAGTCTTTAGCAAGAGAATAGTCTCTATCCTTTCCGTCGGATGAGCAGATGAATGAACGTGGCCTCCCCACTAGGATGAGTCAGCCTGGACCTATTGCGCACTGGATCTGTCTCTACCCCCCTATCCAAGAGCACAGAAGACTACATGGCAGGTGGACATACTTCTCCTCGTGTCCTGTGGTTGCCAATGCAACTATAATCATTCTATAAAACAAATGCACGCATTAATTCCTCTCTCTCCTCAGTGTTGACAGGGCCATCTCAGTCACCAGGCATGTTTGAGCCAAACAGAGTTGGGGGGGTAATGCATTACTAAATTACTTTTTTAGACCACTCAGATAATCTGGTACTCTTCAAGTTCATTTTGGTTAGGTCTCATCTCCTCATCGCAATCCCAGAACTCGGCATGTTGTGAGCATGCGCACTGCACAACTAGTGACTAGTGACAAAAAAACAACTTCTCCTTTGTTATAACCACTATTTTGTGCTTAAACAAGTGCGTTCTGTTGTTGTGCGTAGGTGCTCCTGCCAATCCACTCATTTTGTTTTAGCAATGTTTCTCATTGCATGAGGGCAGGCCTACGTGCCTATTGTATGGCATTGTATTGTGGTAATCCGTCAACATAAAAGATAAATAAATCTCAGTCAAACGCATTTACTTTGCTTGTTTGATATTTTAATGATTATGTTACTGTGTTTGTAGGAAAGCCAAGCCGTCAGACTCGCCCCCTTGTTTTAGGTTTAATTTTTGCATCAGTAGTGTTATAAAACAGTACTGGCAGCTTCATGTTTGGAGGAGAAAGTTCTACACCAATTAAAGACGCACATCAGGTTTTACCTCCGTTTTGCTGTGCATGAATGAACAACGCAAAGGGAAAGGTTATACAACAATGTTAATTATTGGTAATGTGCAGAGTAGCGCAGTAACGTTTTCCAGGGCAGTAACAAGGCAATGTAACACGTTTCTTTGAAAAGTAACGCTACCCAACACTGGAGCCAAAACGCAGCAAAGCAGTAGATCATATTCATTTACCACAATTAGGCCTGCTCTGACTCAGGTCAACGTTGAGCAGAGAGAGGAGCGAGTATAAGACATACGCTTATTTGAATGTGTGCATTTGTTTTATAGAGTCAGCGGCATTGGCACCCACAAGACACAGGGAGAAAAGTGCCCAGCGCTGACTAAAGAGCAACGTATATTTTATTTATATATATATATATATATATATATATATATATATATATATATATATATATATATATATATATATATATATATATATATATATATATATATATATATATATATATATATATATATATATATATATACACACACACACACACACACAATTTTAAGAAATAAAACATGACACATAATGAACCAGGTTATTATTTTGATTTTGTCAGGTTTCATGTACATTTAGTATTTTTCTTTTGCTTTTAAAAATAAATAAATAATTTCCTACTTCTGACAGTTCACAATTACCTGTGATTGGTTAAATCCAGCTGTCACTCAGTCAGAGCCTGACAGGCTGATTCCACATCATGCAGCTCCGCTCCACTGTGTCACAGAACGCCTCCGTATGAGGGCGCAGACCCACGCCTATTGGATGATTTGTCTCCTCATGGCTGCGCTGAGCAGGGCTGGGGAGCCCCAAGTAGTTCAAGGAGAGCATGCACAGAGAGCAGAGTTTGTGAGGTAAGACTTCTAATCTTCTTCTTCAAAATAACCTTTTATTCCAAAACAGGGTTGTCGATAACTACTGTGTATCATGGGATAACTCTTTACATCACATCAGTTTACATGTGTTTTTCTCCACCGCAAGTGTTTAGGAAATAAACATAACAAAATGACATGACGGAGTCCAATAAAAGTTTTCCTTTCGGTGATTCAATGGCATAAAATGAAAGTTTACTATCTACTGAGTCCAACTCTCAGGTAACAGTATGTCTCAATTAGTAGTAATAAAGTTTGAGCGGAGAGTATTTATTTTGCAAATCTAGACATCGCTAACCTTGTTTTTCCTTGTCACGTCTGATGCGTTCTAAACCGTGGAGTTTGATCTGGTCGAACATTGGTGCAAAAGAAAGTTGGAGAGTGACGGAGTGGCAGAGCAGTCAACCTGCGCAGCTCATACACAGGATGTGGAACTGCTCTCATTCACTACAAGGGCAGCGTAATTACTGTGTAGGTCATGGCTCAGCTCAGCAGAGCTGCATGATGTAGAATCAGACAGTGGCTGACCAATTAGAGAAATGGGTGGGGCAAAATGTGTGTTTGAACATACAGAATAAACATGTCATCACTGGACTTTTGCAGGGTTCATACAGTTATAGAAAACCTGAATCCATTTTCCACAACCTGGAAGATAATATTTTGCTTTCAGAAATAAATGTCTAAATCAAAAGATTAGTCGGGGATGTAGTGTGTATTTTTATTCTAGAAAGGTAAGCGGCACAACACGCCCCACCCGTGGCTAGTTTGAAAAAGTAGCTCCCGCTGCTCTCTGTAACAACACTGCCGATTTCGCGGCCCTCGTTGAGCCTGAGCCCGCGGCCACTGACAGACGCACATGCCGCACCCAGAGAGTGTCTGCAGCACACACGGAGCACAAGCCGCTTCGAGACACAGGATCAAGTGAATCCCCCCTGACTCGGATTAAACAGCACTGTTTTGTTTGCTTGTCAGGGATTCAATGCGTTTGGCCAAATGTATAATGCCTGGACATGATTCAGTTTAGTTTTATTTGATGAGTAAAATTTTGTTACACATTTCTGCTAGATGCAGCCCTTCCTCGCGGTCAGCGGAGCAAGATGTAAAACTGTTAAAACTGTGTACAGTTATGTGCTGTATTAGGCCATGTCCACACGTCACAGAGGATCTGATAATACGCATATATTTTTCTACAATTTGACCTGTCATCCACACATAACCACAGGATTATGCCCCCTGAAAACAGTCCTTTTGGAAAATTCCGAGCAAAGTGAAGATTTTAGAAAACTACTGCTGTTTTACAGTCCTAAATACCACTATCTGCGACAATTCATGAATACACGTCACATATGCTTCCGTGTTTATGCCTGACAGTGGACAACATGGTTCCTTTGAGAAGAGTGTTACTTTTGTTTGTACAAGTGCTTTTTTCTTGCTCGATTTTGCAAATCCAACTCCTGCTTATTGTTGCGGAGCACAGAAGGAGTGCTTTACAGTGGGTTATACCACACCCAATAACCCTTCCTCCACATTGAAGGCATGCCACTCGCGAAATCTGGCACTATACTTCATGATGTCATTAGATAAATCCAACCCCCGAAAAGCTGCTGGGCCAGACTTTGTCTGTGGCAGACTGTGTCTAAAATACACCTTTGTTGCAAATCAGTGATTATTCCTGCATATTCTTTATCTGCCTCTGTTTTTCAGATACAATTTTAATGGAATCGCTAATACACACCAGAGGACACATGGGTCAGTGGAGTTGTGCACAGAGCAACGGAATTAAGTATGAAATCTTGGGTACATTGAACTTATCTTTGCAATTAGGGCCAACTATGCTTATCTGTGATGGTATTGGCACTCTGCTGCTCAGAATAATGATGACACAAAGGTATCTGGCTATCCTTGTCTCGTCCTTCTGTCTCACGTCAATAAAAATGTAAACAATGTGTAGTGTTTGTCCATAAAGGAGAATACATTTCTTGACTCCACAATAATAAGATCTATAGATTCAGGGCCGCTGCTATCCATTTGGGTGCACTAAGCAGAAATGCTCAGTGGTGCTCCCATGTCCCTAAACCTTTTCGAAAGTGTAAAGAAATGTGGAGCTTTAGACGGCAATAAAGTGACTATTTCTATATTTTTTAAAATATATTTAATATTATACATATTTTATAAATCACAATCCTAAGCAAGGTTTCTGGGTGTCTTCCCCCAAGATTTTTTTTTATAAATATATATCTTCCTTTATTCTGGTGCATTTTCGGTCTTTAGCAACTTATTACTCTGTTGTGAGTGCTCCCACAGCCCCTACATTTCCCTGATCAGCCCCTGCTCTAGCGATCACACGCAGCCCTTCTCCCTGCTCTTCTGCAGGACAAAAGCAACAGAAAACATTACAAGCTGCAAATTATTGGCACGTTCTTTTACATTTATGAAAACATTTTTAGGCATTTGTAAGAACCACTTTAACGTGTGCCACGATGTCGGCTCCACGGTTCAATGCAAGAGTTCACACGCCATCAACCAAAGACCGTTTTGCTCCTTGGGGATTATAGAATACCTATGCGGAGTCAAACTGCTCCCAACTGTGCCCCTGATCTGTCTGCCTCCGTTTTTAAACTTGTACAGTGGTGCTGCCCATGTGCATTTCGAGAAACTGCCTGGTCAAGCTGGTGCCCCTCGGAGCACTCCGCATTATGTACTTAATAGGAGCAGCGGCACTGTATAGTTGGATAGAGGACAAAATATTATGAGTGATACTACTAATCCTACTGCTTCTCTCAGTGCTAACACATTTGGGACATGCTGGATTTGAGATTATGGATGGATTCTGATGGAGTTAAAGATTCGATCTTTTTGGTGAAGGGTCCCTCACCTGCTCTCAAGAAATTGTCCACAGTAGTATAAACATGCATGTCTTTAATGTATTCAATTACAGTTATTTTTATTGCCTTTTGAGGATTTAGAGGAGTCATCTGCACACTTTATTTATAAAGCACATTTTATAAAGAGAACCGTTTCACCATGCTGCACAGACACAAAACATAAAAAAGGACTCATTTTGATCCTAGTAGTGATCCTTAAACCATAAAACAAATCCATGTCAAAACATAAAACAAAAGTAAGTAATAAGTTGCATTCTTTCAAACAAGAGTTTAAAAGATATTGCATTTTTTGGGGGGGGAGATTTCACAGTTCATTCATATGGGTTGGAGACTTAAAACTCAACTAATGCATTTTTAAGATGTTTCTGTTGAAGCCTAAACAGGACTAAAACAGGGACTAAAACATGAATATATTAATGTCTTAGGCACCACGAGCTAGAGCTGGCCTTCGGACCTCAAAGCGCATGTAGGAGTTTAAATTTGGATGAGTCCTGAGATATAATGTGCGGTCAGTCAATTCAAAGCTTGAAAAAACAAACTAAATCTTAAAATCAACGCCCTATCTCAAAACGTACAGTGCCCCTTTAAGTTATCAACAGCAACATTTGAATAAAATCCTTTCCAAATTTGCTTACTCTTTTTCTATCAGGCAAATCTCCAACTTCCTCTCCATGCTTGGGAACATAGGGCAAAAGGTTTAGCTGCAAATGACAATGTATTGTGGGAGTAGTGAGCACCTGCCGGGTCCCAGATGTGGTGTGGTGTGTTTTTACAGTGTGCTGGCGTCTCGCTCCCTCAGGGACAGAACCTACAGCTGTGACAGAGGAGAGAGACGAGAAGTGTTCCCATCTCCCCTCCCCAACAGCACCGCTGCTTCACATACACCAGGGCAATTCAATTATATTTTCCATGGGGCCAGATTTTTCAGAGGGCTATTGTCAGGAGGCTGAACTACAAAACTACATCACAATTGTATTATTTACATCCAATATCCACAAACAACTTGCAATGGTACTATTCAACAGAAATCTATTATTTCCCTTAAATTAATAAAATATATATTGCTCTGTCACATTAAAGCAGGATTATGCAAAGACCAATCCAGTGTCAATCAATAACCAGACTTGAACTAGAGTAGATCATAGCAGCAGATCTAGAACTAGACCTTGTCCTGGACCAAGACTAAACATATTGTAGGTCACAATGTAGGTCAGGCTTAAACAACATCTTCAACAGGACTCGACCACAGAATCTCTCAGAACATACAGTAGGGTACTACGTAGCAGAGCTAACATTGTGCACTGAGGACAAACGCAGCTTACCAAGCTATATGGTCCGCTTAGTGGGCTGGATTTGGCCAGAAGGCTCCCAACTGAATAGCCCTGACATACAGTACTTCAGTACTGGTATTTTAAAACTAGGAGTGTCAGGTTTAGAGATGGTTTAGTACAATCAATTCTAAATGATTTATTCTTTTATTGATTTAAGATGTCACTAAAACATTGCGCTAAAAGTAGCCAATATTTTCTTCAAAACACGATTTGTTTCTCTGTACTGTTGGTTTCTGCAGTGTAGTATAGACGTAGGAGGAGACTTAATGTGAGGTGCAGTGCAAATAAAAAGGCCACAAGATCCACGTAACGAGAATTAAGCACTGTGTCAAACGCAGTGGTGAGGTGAAACTCCACAGAAAGAAAGTCTGACTAATTTCACCCAGCGCTCCACTCTACACCCACAACAAGCCTTGCTGATGATGCTATTTGTAAAATGTTTTATAAAACTGCTGGTCGGCTTGGTACACTACTAACAAATCTGTGATTGCTCTCATAAATATCCTAATTGAGAACACCAAAGGGCACGTGATTGCAAAATTGCTCTCAGGCAAAACAGTGATATTGGGGTCTAATAAATATAGGAAAACTGATGCAATCTTGTGCAATTATTCACAATCTGACATGCTGTTTTTCTACTGTAACACTCTCATGTGATATAACGGTTACAACTAAATTAGACAGCCTTATCCTAACTAATTTAGATATCAAGTTTTCATAGTTTCCAATACAAATTATTATTCCTAAACCTAAATGCAACATACAAGATTTATTGTATGTATTGTTTAAGTGAAAGCAAACTTAAATTGTGCATTATTTAACAATTTGAGACTTTACTCTGTTTCTGCTTTCTAAAATAATGAAGAATGATGATTTGTCTTCACAAATGAGCTAAATTCACCACTTTTCATCATTTCTAAATTCTAAAATAAAAAAGTTATTTTTCGATTTACTAATATGTTTGATTTAAAGCAAAACATACATTTGTCTTGGTTTGTACTCCACTGTGTCCGAAAAGCTAAAAGTTGAACATTTAGAGTGAAGAACAAAACTAGGCTGATTGTGTTGTGAGCCTCTTGTGTTTTCATATTTATAAGAAACTTTAGGAACCTGAGTTTTCAAAAGTTTGATTACGTCTATTGTATTGTGTGTTCAAGGGGTGAAACTAAGAAATTCATAGCACACAGTAGATAGCGGGAGACCTTTTTATGTAAGGATGTACATATATTAATTATTATTTCATAAACATCGTTCCATAAACATCACAATGAATATTTTCTTTACTCTGTGCCGCCGTCTGCTGCTACGCAAGTCAAAATTGTAATCTTGTAAAACATATTTTTTGTTTTTTATTGCATTCGTGTTTTCTCATAAACACAGACAGAAAGGGAATCAGGAAACCTTTCAGAAAACACATTTGTGTGTGACCTGGAAGTGACCTAAGATGTCTGAAGAACACTCAAATTTCACAACAATAACAAACACAAGCAGCGTGTCCGATCATAAAGCACTTACTACCTCTGCAGCTTATAGCCAGTCAAAAGGAAGTGGAGGCACATACACAACCTGTCACATGAAGGCGAATGGTCCCGACACCTTGAAACAACCAACCAACTGCTGTCATTTGTCGAAGATCTTGCCAGCAGCGACCCAGAGGCTCAGCTTGTGTAAAACAGACATTTGCCCGCAGGCTTTTCTCCATCGTTTTCCTTTTCTCCATCATTTTTCTTTTCTCCCCCTTTCTTCTATCTCTTTGTGATATTTCTGTAACATTTTATCTCCTTGAATCTTCTGGCGCCGTCACACCTGGTATCGTGCTACATAATCTGAAGGCATCTGCGTGCGTGAGGAAAAACCAGGCCAAAGACGAGCACAATGAAAGATGACCTCAAATAAAAGTGCGATGTTGAGAACTGTGTTTGTGCCAACGCTTTTCATGTTCTAAGCATTTTGCCAGAAAAATGCAAGAGCGCAGAAGTATAAAGTGGTCTTCAGACAGTAAATATATATATGTTATGTAAATAGTATGGACTGCTGGCTATAAAGTTGCAGCAACAGGGCTTAAGTAATGTGATATATACCTGCCTGGAAAGCAGTCACATATTGGGTTACAGTCAGGAATACATTAGCAAAATTCTCAATTTTATTAACCATTAAACATATACAGTAAAGTCACCTATTAAGCCAAGAAGTAGCGGACACATAAACACTGTCCATTGCTGGCTGGGACAGAACCACAAACCTCCTTACTGGTGGTACAATCTGCCCCAGAACCACTGGTTCATTCATGTAACTGTCGGATGCCCTGGTGTTTCGGTGCGCTTTGTTTTGTTCGTTTTTGTGTGTAAATCATGTGTCAGCGTGCTCTTACACCTGTGAAGAGCTCTTAAACATCAGAACAACTCAGAGTATCACCCTCTGCCTCCGACTGTTCAGTCCGGGGTAAACAGGGCCAGAGCCCTTCACCTCTCATCGGCTTTGCCTCAGCGCTGCCGGAGACACAGCCGCTCTGGCCCCAGGAAACGAAGAGCCTGGAACTTTTCACAGTGAGAAATTAAATGACTTAATTTTCCTTTTACGATTTTGGATTTCAAAACAACATTTGGTGTGGTTTTTATCCTATAATTTCCATCCTCATTCATATATATATACAGAGAGGCCAATAAGTATTGGGCAACTTAAAAATTTGCAAGTTCACCCATTTAAAAAGATAAGAGAGGTTTGTAATTTTCATCATAGGTACACATCGAGCGTTAGAGACAGAATGTAAAAAAAAAAATCATGAAATCGCATTGTATGATTTTTAAACAATGTATTAAATGGGTGGCCTGTAAGTATTGGGCAGCTAGAAAACAACCAACTCTTCTGTCCCTCACAGACCAGTCACTTGCTCTTTCAGAAGTTCTTCCGGCCTCCACTCGTTAACAGTATGAATGGCACCTGTTTGAACTGATTCATGCATAAGAGACCCCTGCACACACCTTCAAACTGTTAGACTCCAGTCTTCACCATGACCAAGACCAAGACCAAGACCATGACCAGAGAGCTTCCCAAAGACACCAGAGATGAAATTGTACAACTGTGCACAGCTGGGAGGAGTCAAACTGCAATTGTTAAACAACTTTTGGAGAAAAGATCAACAGTTGGAAACATCATTAGAAAATGGAAGAAGTATGACATCACTGACAATCTCCCTTGGAGTGGGGCTCCATGCAAGATCTCACCTCGTGGAGTTCAAATGATCCTGAGAACAGTGAGGAATCAGCCCAGAACTACACAGCAGGAACTGGTCAATGATTTCCAGACAGCTGGGACCACCGTCACAAAGATGACAATAAGTAACACTACGTCGTCATGAGGTGAAATCCTGCATTGCCCGAAAGGTTCCCCTACTACACAAAAATCATGTAAAGGCCCGTCTGAAATTTGCTAAAGACCATTTGGACGATCCAGAGGAGGATTTGGAGAATGCGATGTGGTCAGATGAGACCAAAATGGAACTGTTTGGTTTAAACACCACTCGCCGTGTTTGGAGGAAGAAGAATGCTGAGTTGCATCCCAAGAACACCATACCTACTGTGAAGCATGGGGGTGGACCCTTCATGCTTTGGGGATGCTTTTCTGCGAAAGAGACAGGAAGACTGGTCCGTATCAATGGCAAGATGAATGGGGCCATGTATTGTGACATTTTGGGTAAAAACCTCCTTCCCTCTGTCAGAGATTGAAGATGAAACGTGGCTGGGTCTTCCAGCATGATAACGATCCAAAGCACACAGTAAAAAACATATCAAGGTTCTGGAGTTGCCTAGCCAGTCTCCAGACCTCAACCCAACTGAAAACCTGTGGAGGGAGTTGAAACTCCGTGTTGCCAAGCGACAGCCCTCAAGAAGTTTTGTGTCAGAGGTTCGGGTCCGGACGAGACAGTGCTTGGGTCTGGATCCGGACCAGAGTCCGCCTATTAGTGACCTGGGACAATACTTTTCTGAAAATGGACTAATATTTAGTATTCACTAGAGTGTATAGGGCCCTCATTGTATGTTATATTTCCTTAGGTCATGTGTGTGACAAATAAAACAACTTTCTATGTTTCAATCACATCTCTCTCATAATGGTCCCAGTCCAGTCCTGACTGGCGAACTGACTGAGGGAGGAAAGCTAAAACAAGAGGCATTAAAAGGGCCAATATTATAAAACTAAATGCTAGTCAAGTCCATGTCTCTTTTTGTCTCTCTCACGCTGGTTAGACACACACACAGATCATGGTTCTGTGTTCATAATTGCGATCAGCACTGTGGCACCGCAATCATCACCTCTGAACCAGACTGAAGACTAAACTAGCACTTTCAATGCGACATAAAACAGAGGTTCAGACATTCTTTATTTATTATTAAATTCCATAAAATAAATGCAAAGAAAAATAAAAGGCTATAGTTCTATCAAACATTTCGTATGCTAATAAAGAGTATTGTTCTGCGTACAGACAAAACACTGAAGTGTCCAATCAGACAGAAGTGTTTACTCTGGTGTAATGACTGGCGGCATCACCAGATGGCGTTTCATTGTTCTAAATTAAAAGTTTGTTGATGGGGTAAGACGGTTGGTGAAATTATGTGTGTTTTGAGCAACAGAATAACGGCCAGTGCCAACATGGTGTTAACCTCTAAATACGATATAGCAGCGAAGGGTGGGTCAGCCTGCCTTTAGGCCCCTCACACTTGTTTGCCGCTGGTTTAGAACGAGTCACGGATTTGGCGTCTATGTGCAATATGTGCCCTGTCCATCCGAGCGCCCTTCAAATTTGCTCCTCTGTTCTCGTCTCCTCCCTCCACTTTTTGAGTCCTACTTTTAAACTTGCTCCACTACTGAACACTCATTTGGTGATATAAAACATATTCGTGTTAAATGTGAAACATAAGCGCAGCGGTACGAGTCAGCACCGTGCAGAAAGCAGCATGTGTGCAATGGTTGTGGACATGCGGTGGTAAAAGTGATCCGCAGTGACTGAGAAGTAATGCGAGTGAGTCTTCTCCTTGAAATGCCTCATTCTCCGCAGTGAAGCGCCAATTCTGCCCCACTCTAGACAGGTGACTGACCTGCCCTGTCTGCACATGAGGAGAAGATAAGGGAGAAAGGCAAGCACGCAGAGAAGCTTGTATATTTGTAGAACAGTGAGGCTCTGTGATGTGCCATTTTTTTCATAGCGTCATGCAAAAACCAAAGAAATACAGTCACAGTATGTGAATGATACAAGAATCTGAAATTTGTCTATTGATTTAATGTATTTTTATTTCATTATTTGTAATGTTCTATTCAACGGTTTGCATTTTATTTCTCTCAATATAACAAGCCCAAACAAATGGCTACTTTGATTTTGTGTGAATCATCAAACGGCAGAACATTTTTTAGACCTTAATTTGTATGCCATGTGTAACCAGAATTCTGAAATGTACTTTGAACCTTGAAAACTTCACACTGCTATTTCAATACAAAAATAAGAACAGGAGCAGGAATAATAGAACATAGAAGTTACAGATTACCTTGGGTTGTGTCATTATGTACTTGTGTGTGTTTTTGTGTGTGTTTTCATCACTGTGCAAGTTCATACATTTTTCTTTTTTTGTCAGTTCAAGTCCAAGGTAATGTAAGATATTACAAAAGATTATTCTTGATTGCTTACATGACCTTAAGTTAACTTTTCACTTGCAAATTAAATTGACATCTATCAGACAGTAGCCTCAGAAAACATGGGGAATACAATCATGGGATCCAGTTATTCTTATAATGCCTGGGATAAAATGTCAATGGGCATTAGCTAATTTCATCAGCGATGCTTTTTATTAAATTCTTTTAAAAGCCATTCCAGTTCCCCTGCCAAACATTTCATATTAATTTAAGGCTGGAGACCTTGAGAGAAGGATAACCCAGTTTGGACATTAATATGGTAAGTCAACTACATTTTCAGGGAATAAAAAGCACACACAGCAGCCCACTTCTCAATATACCCAACATCTGCCAAGCAAAACCAACTGTTATCATTGGGCTAGTGAATTATAGACATATAAAAATGAATCTAAGCATGGACTGCTATTCACCTGAACTAAAGGAAACATGTATCTGGCAATAAAGTACAATATATTTTCCTATTTAAAAAAACTGTCCAAAAAAAGTCGCCACACGTAACTAGCCAAATAGGTCTGAGCCTCCTACTGGATCATCGCTGCAGGTGATAACAAAACAACCATGTGAAAAGACAAATCCCGTGGTCATGGAAAAGATGTCTGTGTGTTTGAGAAGGGTCAAATCATTGGCATCAATCAGAGAAAACATCTAAGGAGAAGCAGAAACTAGTCTACAACAGATCTGAACCCGTGAGAGTGTTTGGGATGAGCTGGAGAAGGCTGTGTGCAGTGATCACTCTCTCCCATCATCAATACAAGAAAACTAATGCAACACTGGATGGAAAAACATTTTCAAATATTGCAGAAGCTTATTAAAACTATGCCACAGCGAATGTGTGCCGTAATCAAAGCTAAAGGCGGTCCTACTAAATATTAGAGCATGTGCCCCTTTTTTTTCTGTGACAACTTTTTTTTTTGTAAAGACATTATTTATTTCACCCTGTATGAATAAAAAAAAAAATACATTAAAAACATATGCATTTGTTAACATATTTGCACACAATGGTAAATTACACGAGAAGTAACTAACATACACACATACACACACACACACACACACACACACACGTACACACGTACACACACTAAACTAAACGTCTTTTGTCTGGATATACAAAATCCCATGATAGTTATGAAACAGACTTGAATTACCTGTATCTTCTGTTTGTAAAGAGTCTTTGAGTGTCTTGAAAAGCACTAAACAAGATATTTATTCTTAAACTATATTATTCTGATTATTACAGTTTATATATGAATTATATGGCAGTGGCTGTGATTATCTGCTCTTGTTGTGAATATTGTTGTTTCTCTGTCCCTTTCTGCAGAAAAAGAACCCGCTGCAATACAGTTTTAAGGCCAATGTTTTTATTTTTTTCAGTATAAAAATACAATCACATGAATTACGTTTCCAAATGTGATCGACTAAACTGTTTGCCTTATGTCGTATTTTTAAAAGGGAGTTTCAGACATTTGTCGTTCCCACTTCTCCATGGTAAAGGCCTGTGTGTGGGTCACCATGGTAACACATGTATGGCGATCTCCTCTCATTCTGAAGCTGCATTTGTGAAATGAACTGCAAACTTGAGTATCAAGGTAATCACTTTTACTTTGCATGAGTCCCATCTGAGTGAGCAGCAGTTTTCTTTTGTTGGTAATAACTAGGCCTATTCAAACATGCATGCAAACACACAAACTAATGAATACATTTTTTTGTATGCAATTGATACACTTGGATGATATTTTCAATGATTTTCCTCAAAACATTTTACTTACTTATATTTCACAAATCACAAGAGTGGTTCCTCATATGCAAGTTGATCAAAGACAACCATATTAATGGGCCTTTCTACAGACAAAGGATAAAAACATTTCTTCTCACCCCTTCATTATGTTTTTTATAGTGTCCCTGGCTGAACTATTAAGACTAAGAAAGCACAATTGGGATACAAGCAATCTCAATCAGACAACACTACAGCGGAGCGAAGAATGATCTGAATATGTTGTGCCATTAAAAGGGTGGAATAACTTTGCCATTAGCTGGTGGCCTGCTGTGCTACTGTCACGCTTCCATTCTACAGTACAAACAAAAAGGAAAAATGAAGGTTCAAAAAAAGAAAAACAAGACATCGCTCACTTTTCACCCAAATCCGAGCATGTGGTGATAGTGCAAACAGTAACAATAGAACACAACTAGGAAAAGGCATGAACAGCAGTGTGCGCTTTGCCAGGTTTAAGGATGAGCGTTGGTCTCACATTCAGAGCGCTACAGTCTAATTAACACACAGTGATATTGGCAAACAATTGGTAGCATTTAATCTCGCCGCTGTCTGGCAGGGAAGTACGTAGTGCATCTTCACTTAAAAATAGTTAATGACTTTTGTGCCACAAGGCAAAAACAATTGCTTGACAGCCAGATTGTGACTTTTAATTTAACAGAGCTGCTAGTAAACAGAGAAGGCTGCTGCTATATAGTGAAATTATGGTCTGTGCTGCAGAGAGGAACTGGAGAGAGTCAAAAATTAAAAGACAAGTAAAAAGAAGCACCTACTCATTTATTTCAGTTTGTTAAATTAAACCAAGATAGCAATAGCAAACAAGAATACTCTGAGCAAATCATCAATTTCCTTCAAGCATAGTGTGACTTGGAAAAAAAAGTGCTCATTTATATCTACAAAGAGTAGTGAACAGCTCATCCATGTGTACTGTAATAGCATGAAATAAGAATGGAATAGTCAGTTTTATTTAATCTAGAGTACATAAACATAATGTAAAATCAGCCTTAAAAAGCTTTTACCGTAATTGTTTTCCCTCATCTTTAACCCACTCAAAGTTGTATTTTGAGTGATTCATGCATGTTTGAGTACTCTTAATTTGCCTGCATTCAAGACACCATTGTATTAAAAAATCCTGTTTCCCCTACAACCAATACACGTCCACTGCTATGTACTTACCTCATTCTCCTTTTTTCCCCTTACAAAATGGTGATACATGCAGGATTCAGCAATATCGTGCGGCCATTTTGGTACAAATGAAAACGTCCACTTCCTTCTCCTGTAATCTGGCGCTCTACAAAGGCTGTCTGCATGGTCCTGCAGCGCGGCACTTTGTTATGATGAGGTTTGCGTGACATGCAGACAGGCGGGAAACAGGCGGAAATCAGTACTGCAGTTTTGAACTGGAAGTCAGCGGAATTCTGTGTTTTACGATATAATTGTTTCAGATCAATATACAATTTTTCAATTCAACTAAATTGAAATTATTTTTGTAACGCCCAAAATCACAACAGCGGTTGCCTCGAGGGGCGACAGTGAAAAACAGAATGAACAATGTTAATAGGGACTTGGTAATGTCCCAGCATCCCGTGTCCTTAGACCCTCCTTCTCGGCCAGAAAAAACTACCAAGCCTCTTTGGGGAAAAGTAGAAACCTCGAGGAGTTCCACAGTGAAGGAGAGAGCCGACTCCCTCGGACGGACAGACGGATTTAAAATTGTAACAATAAAGCAGAAAAAAGCCTTATATCCAAGTTGTTGAGCATAGTATTAAACACAAACAAACAAAAAACAACATTGTACATTCGGACAACAACTGTTGTAGGAAGTATAGTAGCTTTTGTAAGAGAAATTCTTCCTGTAGCTATAGTAATTGTGATATGAAATATCTCTATAATAGCAGAAAGACTGGCATTAATGCTAGTAATGTTTGCAGTAACTGCATTTGGAATAGTGACATTTTATATTGGTGTAGCTTTAGCAGTAGTACGTAGTCTTGATAGCAAGTAGTAGTAATAGTAGCTTAGCAATTGTGGTAGTGGTACTTGAAGCAAGTCTGTTCAGCAGAGTTGGAGGTAACACATTAGTGCTCAAATTACTTTTTTAAAGTAACGAGGAATGTAACGTGTACGTTTTTTCCACACCCATGTAATCTAGTGCTAGTTACTTTTACAAATCTGTAACGCATTAGTTTTTTTTTTTTTATATATATATAAATAAACCACAGTGCTAAAACAAGTGTGTTCTGTTGTTGTGCATCGGTGCCTCGTCAATCCGCTCATTTTGTTTTAGCCATGTTTTTCATTGCTTGAAGACAGGGCTACACATGCTTATTGTATGCCGTTGTATTGTGGTAATCTGTCAACATAAAAGATGAATAAAGCTCAGTCAAAGGCATTTAATTTTACTGTGTTCAGCAACGCAAAGGGATTGTTGGAAAACAATATAGATTATACAATAATGTCAATTATTGGTAGCCCAATAATTTTACTTTTATAACACAGTAACAGTAACATAAAGCGTTAGTTTTCCAGGGCAGTACCGAGGTAACGTAACAAGTTACTTTCAAAGGTAACGCAACCAGTAAGAATGCAGTGAAATAAGTCACATTTTGTTGAGTACTGTTAAGAACACATTAATGCTTTTACATCACATTGTTTTGAGAACATTTTAATGGCTGCAGTGTTGTTTCAAAGTTGCAGCTCTGAGCTGAAGTTGCCAGTTGAAGGACTTTGATGGATTCTGCCTCCTCACACCTGGATATTGCCTAAAAGTCACACGCAGAATGCTTAATGACCTCATTTAGCCAAGGGGCGGTGAAGGTGCTCTTAGCCTGCCACATTTTCATAATTGTTTTTTAATTACACCTCACACTATCATCTGCAGTCAAACTGAGGCAGCTGGTCAGTTTCCTCATAAAAGATAAACGCAGCAAAAACTGTGATCAAATTCAGTGATTGTAATCATTTATAGTTGACCAAGATATCTGTAGATTGCTGGATGCGTTCAACGTGAGAACCCCATGGCTCAAAGGTGACAACCCTGATCTTTGTGTCTCACCACAAGCCAAGTGCAGCTGATGTCCTGCTGTCCCTCCAGGTGGCTTCTGAAGATGTTGACCTTCAAGATGCACAGTCTGCAAAAATACATTATACATAATACATGCTACTTTGATGGTTTAAGCTGAAATAGGCTTTTGAAATGGGTAAGAGTTCAATTAACATTTACAATAAGTTTGGAAGTTCCTAGGACTAAAACAAATAAATAAAATAGTACGTGATTCCCACATTGTTTTTGATTAATAAAAAGGCAAAGTAAACTTAAAAATATAGTTTAAAATATACGGCCCGGTCCCAAAATCTGAACTTTGCATGTGTGGGCTTTCAGATATAAGCCAGACAGTATGAGGGAGTTTTTGCTTTGTGTACGCTCAGTTAAAATGCCACGTAAAGTTTTTATTTATTAAACGACATAGCTGAGGCTCTATTTCCATCTATGGTATTAACCAGGCTTGGGACTAACACAAAAAAGTCACTGATATTTATACATTTTCCAGTCCACAAGTGGCCTTTATCTTTTGTATCGCTTGTCCACATTTATTTTTACCATGAGAATATGGTAGAATACAAACATGTCACTTCATCTTACATAAAATCGAAAAAGTGTGAATTTGTTATTGTTTCTTATTTGTTCAGTGTCAGAAACACAATGTAGTACATATACAACTGTTGTTAATGTCAGCTGCACAGAGCATATATACTCCCCATGTTCCCCATGTTCCTCCTTCCTGCTGTGCTTTCATTATATGTCAATCTAGATGAACTCCAATGAAGTGGAAGCAGTCAATACCAGCCTTCTCTGGCTAGACTCTGATCACAGAGTGTATCAGGTGCATTGGTCCTATAAGGGACGGCTCATCTTGTGAATAAAACAGCCTGGGCCTGAGAGAAGAGGAACACTGACTGCCTAAACATACTGTTTCCTACTCTAAGTTGTTTGGAGAATGATGAAAACAATGTATTCTCAGATGGTCTTTGCTGATCAGTAAATCCAGTTATTACACTTTAAAGTAGCCACTTAATTGCAGTGTGACTGTTAGATTCTATTGGCTTTTTGAAATGCTGAAAAAAAAAGTTCCGCGATAGCAGCATTAAGACATAGTGTGCACCCATTAGAGTACTATGTAGAATGTAATAACCAAATGATAGTTGGGGCTGGTGGTAATGGTGCCTTAAGGTTATAGCTGTCAGTGATCATCTGTAAGAGCATTAGGAGCTGTGCCCGGAGCAGGTCCTCCCCCTCACAGAGGCCACCGTGTGCCTTTGTTCAGCCAATCAAGATCTGCACGGACATTAGTCTCAAAGCCAAATGGTGTCGTTCAACCCTGACCCGACTTCAGCGCAGAATGAATCGAGTAGAATTATTCTCCCCCAGTTAGGCTCCGTCTCTGCAGCGTCATGAAGCCTCTAATTTTCTTTGACAAATGCTTATAAGACCCTCATACTAATGTGTTGATTCGTCTCTATTTAAGCTAAGATGAATGTAGCAATATTTATCCATACACACACCATTATGCTAATGAGAATACATGCCAATATGTACCACGCAATGATAAATGCAGATTTGAGAATTAAATTAAATTTATTTTTGTAACGCCCAAAATCACAACAGTTCCCTCGAAGGGCGACAGTAGAGAAGCAGATTCAACAGTGTACACAGGAAATTAGCAAACGATTAATGTCCCAGCATCCCCTGTCCTTAGACCCTCCTTCTCGGCAAGGAAAAAAACTCCGAAACCCAGTGTGAAAAAGCAGAAACCTTGGGGAGAACAACAGCGAAGGAGAGACCCTACTCCCACAGACGGACAGGCTGCAGATGGTCCAGGACTAACTCGCTTCCATGGAGCCAGAACCACTCAGGAGGAGAGAAGGTGGCCCATATAGTATAGAGACAGTTCATCCAGGCAGATGAAGATGCATTCATGCAGAGTAGAGATGAAGTTGAGGAGCATCCGGATAAGACACTAGTGGCGATCACGTGGCAAACATTCTAGAATCTATAGTTTAAAATTAAAGCCCATGACATGTTTTCTAATTATGACGTTGTTTGGTGTCCCTGTGGTAAATAATTATCATCACCTGACCAGAGAGAGACAAAAGACGGAAATCATAAACAGTAGCTATCCAACAGAAAGTATAAGTAAATTAAGGCATATATATAAATCAAACCAAGAGTTCCATTTAGCCCACAGTCCCACAAATTTGTCCCCTTTCAAATTAAGTCAGAAAGGGTTTATTGCCATTGTCAATGAACAAAATTCACATATATAGGAACTTGTCTCGGCATTAAGGTGCAACATGAAACATTGATCAATAATAAAAGCAACATATATTCAATCTAAAGGGGATGCATAAAGAAACAATTTAAAATTACTATAGTAAAAAATAAAAATAAAATAGGCATGACTAAGTACACGAGAATTACAGTTAAATTTACAGTTGTAGTGCAGAAAGTGACAGTGCAGTGAGTGGTTGAATAGTTGCAGTTAAAGTGACAGGTGTTTAAGAAGTGTTCATGAGTCCAACGGCAGAGGGAAGAAGAAACTATTCTTGTGGCGGGGGGTTCTGGTCCGGATGGACCGTAGCCTCCTGCCTGAGGGGAGTGGTTCAAATAGTCCATGTCCAGGGTGAGAAGGGTCAGCGGTGATCCGACCTGCTCGTCTCAGAGCCCTGGAGACGTACAGGCTCCAGCGTACCACACGGTGATGGAGGAGGTGAGGATGGATGCAATGATGGCCGTGTAAAACTGCACCATCATCTGCGCTGGCAGCTTGGCTTTCCTCAGCTGGCGCAGGAAGTACATCCTCTGCTGGGCCTTCTTGATGAGGGAGCTGATGGTGGGCTCCCACTAGAGGTCCTGGGTGATGGTGGTGCAGAGGAAGCGGAAGGAGTCCACGGTGGTGATGGGGGAGTCTGTCAGGGTTGGGGGGCTGTGACTTTCCTAAAGTCCACGATCATCTTCACTGTCTTCTTGGTGTTGAACTCCAGGTTGTTACCGCTGCACCAGGACACCAGTCGGCCCACCTCCCTCCTGTAGACAGACTCATCCCCGTCTGAGATGAGCCCGATGAGTCGTCCGCAAACTAGATCAATTTTACGTAGTCATGGCTGGAGGTGCAGCAGTTTGTGTACAGAGAGAGTGCTGAGAGTCCGAGTGTTTGAGACATTCTTCCCTAGCCGCACGCACTGCCTTCGATTCGTCAGGAAGTCGGTGATCCACCTGCAGGTGGAGTCGGGCACGTTGAGCAGGGAGAGCTTGTCCTAGAGCAGAGCAGGGAGGATGGTGTTGAACGCAGAGCTGAAGTCCACAAACAGGATCCTGGCGTAGGTTCCCGGGGTGTCCAGATGCTGCAGGATGAAGTGGAGTGCCAGGTTGCTGGCGTCGTCTACAGACCTGTTAGCTCTGTAGGCGAACTGCAGGGGGTCCAGCAGGGAGGAGGTGAAGAACTTGAGGTGGGGCAAGACGAGGCGCTCAAATGACTTTATGACTACAGAGGTCAGTGCCACTGGCCTGTAGTCATTAAGTCCAGTGATCTGGGGCAGACTTGAAGTAGGATGGGACGTGGCATGACCCCAGGGAGGTGTTAAAAATGTCTGTGAAGACGGGGGACAGCTCTCCTGCGCAGTGTCTTAATGTGGCGGGAGAAACGCTGCCCAGTCCAGTAGCTTTTCGAGAGTTGGATTTCCGAAATAGCCTGTTCCCGAACTGAGAGAGTGCCGAACATGAGAGTAGTGGTGGGGGAGGTGGGAGGGGGGACGTTTGGGTTGGCGGGGGTGGCCACTGTGGGGGAGGGGGTGGTCACATCAAACCTGGAGAAGAAGGTGTTAAATTACTCAGCCAGCTTTTGATTGTCTGCAGCAGGGGGGGCTCAGGTATTATGATTGGTGAGAAGCTGGAGCCCCCGCCACACGGAGGCGGATTTGTTGTCAGAAAACTGCTGTTTCAGACGCGTATTGTACTGTGATCTAGCTCGAGAAACCTTTTTGCTAAATCCATACTTCACATCTTTGTAGCGCTCTGTCACCAGCCCTGTGCGCTGCCTCCTTCTGCTGCCTTAACTGCCTCAGTTTAGGTGTGAACCAGGGTTTGTCATTGTTGAAAGTGACTTTGGTTTGTGTTGGAATGATGCTGTCCTCACAGGATCAAATGTATGACGTCACAGTGTCAGTGTTCTCATCCAAACTATCTGTGGCAGCTCTGAAAACATCCCAGTCTGTAATGTCCAAACACGCGCGTAGCTCCTCTGCTGCCTCACTGGTCCACTTCGTAGATTTCCTCACTGCAGGTTTTGAGAGCTTCCTCTGTCTGTACGTGGGCCTTTTAAGTTTGGCCTGTTAGCCATATTAGCCTCGGGCCCGCTAGCCATGTCAGCTTGTGAGACGGGCTGTTTAACAGTGGAGCCGTGGACCGTCAGCTTTGTTTGTTTAGCTCCCGTAGCATAACCAGTCTTCTGTTTTCATGGTTTCGTCATCTCTTGCTCCTCGTTTCTTGAATTTTCAGGGTAAACTGTACTTTTTCAGAAAAAAATTGGCAACGTCATACCCGGAAGTCCAATTATCAACGTTTTTAATCAGTCAACTGGCACTTTGTGAAGAAAATTTGACAAATAAATGTTGAAAATACCAGGAAGTAGTGCTGAATTCTACAACAGAATACCTCCACCAATGTCATCAAAGAGCGCCATTCCATCAAAAATGCAGAAATAATTGCACATAATTTATACCTTTTTACGTCAGATTAAACAATCGTTTACAAACCAAAGTGTTGTCAGGTGTAAATTATTTGTCAAATCATAATTATTGTGTGATTTCATATGGATTTTGGCCCTTGTTTACAATCTGGCTTCTAAGTAACAGTTGTGGAATTACCTCATATTTGCTGGTCATGTCAAAACCAGGAAGTAACAAAATAAATGTCACAAAAATGGTCAAATTGGAAAAAAATACCAAAATGTTTGGTCAAATCTTAAATATAATCATATTCCCTTTCTTTTACTGAAAAGTGTAGTCTAATGTGCCATATGGACCTTGAACTGAGACAAGTCAGAATTCTGCAGTGGAATTTGCTGTTTAAATGTCAGATTGCAGATTTGTGGTTCATGTCTCTGTTTATGTGGCCTATCCATATGAAACAAAAGTTTGACAGAGAAGATGTTGATGTAAATAGACAAAAGTGAAATATTTTTTTCACAATAGCCTCTGAAAGTGGTGACTGTATTCAACCCCAAAGACGTGATTGTTGTTAGTTGAAAGAACTTCAAAACATGAGATTAATATGAGAATTGTGGAGCCTCACTAAAGGTTCAACACTGATAAGGTTCAACAAGTGTGGATTTTTATTTTGGAAATGTCTTCCAAAAACAGTAAATCTCCCATAGGCCTGCCCTGCACACCGTCATTAGGACATTGTCAAAGTCTTGAACATGAACCAGATTCTGTCAATGCGGTTTGCTATTCCACAGCTAACACAGCGGTGCTCTATCTTTGTGGCTGAACCTTATGGAGTCACTTCACAAACAGGTGCACCACTGGGGCAGGTTTGAGAGCAACCTACTCACTGAAATCCCACACATGAATTTTCAATTATATGTCTGTTTCCGTTCTCTTAATCAGTGGGAACAAATACATGAGAGGATTAAACTAATTGGAATCCACACACTCAATGTCCTGAGGTCCCAGGTGTATGCTGACTTTCTACATAAAAGGGGGGTCTCAATATTTACTATGAAACTAAAACTTAAAAAAAAAAAAAAAAAATCATAATTGTATTTCTTACATGCTGTTTGAATTTTGATTTGACATGATGTTTAAAGGCATTTAAGCACACATTATTAAAAGTGCACTAACTATGTAATCATTCCAAAACAATTAACAGGAAAAGACACAACAAGAAGGGGGTGGACCCTCCACCACAAGAAAAGTTACATAGTGCATCTTTAAAAGAAAGTTTAAGTTAAAGATATTATCTTGCTATCTTTATTTTCATACAGATATTCGAATGTAATATATTTATTTATACATTCTGTGCATTGATTCATACGTATCTCATTCCACAGCAAATAAAAGAAACGAGCTCTGAAACACACTAGAACACTACAATGACATATTTCTTTATTTTGAGCATCAGTCAGCCATAGCTGCTCTGTGTTCTGTCTTTTTCTTCAGGAGTTGATTGTGAATAGATTTCAGTTTAGTATGCACAATGGTCCTTTGTTCCCAAACTTCTGCCGCTTCAAAGTGTGAACAATACCTACCAGCACAATCACGTAAATTAAGATAGACTTAAATGTCTACGTTTTATGTTCAGGGATGGTGAATTATTAATTAATTCACTGGGGGACGGTGGACTGTACATTAAAAACAGGTTGTTCACAGAAATTTACGGGTAGTCAGGTGTTGGGGAGAAAGCTTGTTGCATGCTTGGTTTTATTATGTGGTATGCAACAAAACAAAAAGCTCCAGCAGTATTCAGAAGAGCAAGCAAGTTTTTTCCCTTTTGACCTTTACCGTCATAAATTCATAAAATAATCAGAATCAGAAGGGGTTTATTGCCATTGTCAATGAACAAATTTCACAAACATAGGAACTTGTCTCGGCATTAAGGTGCGACATAAAACACTAATCAATAATAAAAACAACAAATCAAAAAGGTCATGCATTAAGAGACAATTTAAAATTACTATAGTATAAAATAAAAATATTTTGTCCCTGGCTGTGGCTCCAGCGTACCACACGGTGCTGGAGGAGGTGAGGATGGACTCAATGATGGCCGTGTAGAACTGCACCATCATCTGCGCTGGCAGCTTGGCTTTCCTCAGCTGCCACAGGAAGTACATCCTCTGCTGTGCCTTCTTGATGAGGGAGCTGATGGTGGGCTCCCACTTGAGGTCCTGGGTGATGGTGGTGCAGAGGAAGCGGAAAGAGTCCACGGTGGTGATGGGGGAGTCCGTCATGATGTGAGGGGCTGGGGGGCTGTGACTTTCCTGAAGTCCACGATCATCTCCACTGTCTTCTGGGTGTTGAACTCCAGGTCGTTACCGCTGCACCAGGACACCAGCCAGTCCACCTCCCTCCTGTAGACAGACTCATCCCCGTCCGAGATGAGCCCGATGAGGGTGGTATCGTCCGCAAACTTGATCAATTTCACGGAATCGTGGCTGGAGGTGCAGCAGTTTGTGTACAGGGAGAAGAGCAGAGGAGAAAGTACACAGCCCTGTGGAGCTCCTGTGCTGATAGTCCGAGTGTCTGAGACATTCTTCCCCAGCTTTATGCACTGCCTCCGATCTGTCAGGAAGTCAGTGATCCACCTGCAGGTGGAGTCGGGCACGTTGAGCTGGGAGAGCTTGTCCTGGAGCAGAGCAGGGAGGATGGTGTTGAATGCAGAGCTGAAGTCCACAACCGGGATCCTAGCGTAGGTTCCCGAGGAGTCCAGATGCTGCAGGATGAAGTGGAGTGCCAGGTTGATGGCTCTGTTGGCTCTGTAGGCTCTGTAGGCTCTGTAGGCTCTGTAGGCGAACTGCAGGGGGTCCAGCAGGGAGAAGGTGAAGGACTTGACGTGGGGCAAGACCAGGCGTTCAAATGACTTCATGACTACAGTGCCTCCTTCTGCTGCCTTAACTGCCTCAGTTAAGGTGTGAACCAGGGTTTGTCATTGTTGAAAGTGACTTTGGTTTGTGTTGGTCTGATGCTGTCCGCACAGAATCGAATTTATGATGTCACAGTGTCCGTGTACTTATCCAATCTATCTGTGGCAGCTCTGAAAACCACCCAGTCTGTAATGTCCAGACACGCCCATAGCTCCTCCACTGCCTCATTGGTCCACTTCTTAGATTTCCTCACTGCAGGTTTTGAGAGCTTCAGCCTCTGTATTTACGTGGGGATCAGGTGGACCATGGCGTGATCTGAAAAGCCAAGAGCAGCTCGAGCCACGGCGCGGAAGGCGTTACTGACTGTTGTGTAACAGTGATCCAGCGTGTTCTGCTCTCTGGTCGGAATTTTAATAAACTGTCTAGTTCGTAGCTGAGATTCCCCTTGTTAAAATCACCCAGGATAATACAAAAGGAGTCCGGGAAGGTTCGCTCCACACTCAGAATCTGGTCCGCGAGTGCGCTGTGCCACGTGCACGTTTGCGCTCGGTGGGATGTAAAAATGTCAGAATTATAGAAAAAGATTCAGTTGTAGTCATCCAGACTCCGTTTAAGTCAAATAAAACGTTTCGACTCTCATCCAAGAGTCATTCTCAATCTGAATCTTTTACCGCAATGGAACACTCCTGGACGAATGAGGGATTACACCGACAACAGCCAGAATGAATGAAGCGAACTCACGATAATAATTTGCCTTTAATTAGCTGTGCAATGATTTTTATAATGATGTAGGATTTTGAGACATCTTGGAATTACAAAAGAATAAGGAAAATCTCAAATATAAAATTTTATATTGTTAACTAAATTGTTTTTTTCTGATCGGCTGTCTGAAATAGTTCCATAGCTAAATGGATCATGATTTCTGGATATACTTTAGCAATTACTAAACTGTCAACGTAAATGTCTGAAATGTTTTACATTTCTCCAAAGCGTGTAACAAATAATAAAATAAATTTATTCTCCATAATACCTGACTCAAATGCAGTGAATTTGTAGCCATTCTCTAATCTGTTTTTAATTGTGGGTATGTGAACTGGATCTTTCTTTTGTCTGGGATAATGCTGCTAACAATTGTTAGAATTCAACCATGGAAAAGGATTTGGGTAAATCTTTTGCTAGGAGATTTTTGTGCTGACGCTATAACAAGATTAGATTATGTTCAACAACAAAGTTTCTGATAATCCACAATACTACAGGGACTATTGGCTGACATGGAGAAAACATTATTAAACTGATTGGTACAAAAAGAGAAGACATACAAAGACTTAAATTTGGTGTGGTAGGAATTGACGGTAGTCCACTAAGGTGTTTATCTAAATGAGCTGAGATCTCATTTATAAGACGTGCGTACGTACAAAATGGGGTACAAACGTGATGTTCCACGTCAAGTTTGGGATTTATAAAAAGACAATTTGACGTGGGATTGTGCGGTTGTGTCCACAAACTCTGCACCCTGTGTACCTAGTTTTCAGAGATGAGGCAGAAGTTGATCTGCGCTCAGAGAGAAGGAGCCAGTTTGAGGAAGTGCACAATGCATATATATACCTTTACTTTATATGTGCAAGAAATATAAGACAATAACCTATTATTCATTGAATCAACTGTTTGTGTCGGGAATTGTCGGGGTGTTTTGGATTCATGTTAATGTTTTGTCATTTCAAAATTGTCCACACACGTGTGCAAGGGGACGCACAGGGTGCTGGCTCATTTTGTTTAGGAAGAAGCTGAACATAAACTTTGCCTAAAGCAGCTTTCCTATGATAATAAAAAAAAGTTGTGCTAAAGCTAGCTGTATTATTATCAGGCCCTAGCCGAAGGTCGAGAATTGTCCCTATGAGGGACTTATCAAAATTGTATCCGGGGGCCGGAGTTCTAATTTTGAGTGAAGACCCTGTGAAAAAATAATGAAAGACGGCTCGGTAGCGCCACCTCAAAAAGCGACTAACATGAGGGCAATTGGAGCCCGAAGCCAAAAAAAGTCACAATAAAAAGATAACAGTCAATCCAAAAAACAGTTCATGTGAGAACGTGAAAAAAATTATGTTTTGACCCCGCCCTAAATCAATGAGGGACTGTTGGATCAAACAGCGCTGACAAAAGTGCATCTCGTTGTACTTTTGGCATCTCTTCCGAACAGTTTTCATCGAAATTCCCGACACAACAGTTTTCATCGAAAACTGTTCAAATTTGTCCACAAGACACAAAACCCATGAGCAATAACATGTTATCAGTTTGAAGCTGATTTGTCTTCAGGTGTGGTCATAGTGAATAAAAAAAAAAAATGCAATTTTTGGAAAAAAATTATAGGAAAATGTTACTGGAGCGTTTGTGAAGATTTCCAATCTCAGTGCAATTATATGCAAATGTGGTGGCTATCTAATAAAATGTCTTTTTTCTTTTTTTTTCTTCACAAACCACCCCCATTTTGTCCCCCTGATGCTTAACGGATTTTTTTTTTTTCAACCCAAAATTCAGGATCGGTGAAACATTTTGTTTATTGGTGTCTAAAAAAATGTAGGTCGCAAAATGACCCGCTAGAGCAGTGGTGTCAAACTCATTTTGGGCCACGGGCCGAATTTCGACACTCAGGCTGGGCAGGCCGAACATAAAGTAAAAAAATAAAACAATAACAAATATAACACATTTTATATAGCCTCGAAATAGTTACATGTGGACACTGTTGCACAAATCTGCAGCAGGTGAAAGATACCATATTCAACCCCAGAGCGCGGTACATCTTCATCCCAAAGCCACAAACCACTCTATTGAAGACAGTGAGGTGGAGATTCTGAGTAGGGGAAAAAGATGGTGGAACAATGGAACAGTCCTGGACGAATGAGGGATCACACCGACACTCTGACCTGTGTTTTTTACCTGTGGCTCATGATCTGTCCAGGTTTTGCAATGGTTTGGATGTTTTCTTAACAGAGCTGACGTCAAAGAAGTTTGTTTTCTTGTTGTTAGCGTCACATTAGCGCCCCTTTTAGCACAGCTCTAACGTCCACAAAACCACACGTATTTTTCCTTTCTCAAACCTCTACTTAATTCTGTAAAGTGCGCAACGCACATCAACACTCTCAGCCCTCTGAATTTACGCTGGCAGCACACACAGCGGCGCAGAGAAGAACGGGGGAGGGGCCGCGGCTGCAAAGGATTGTGAGAAATGTAGTTCTAGTGATAAAAGCGCTATATATCTTTGGGAAATAAAAAAATATAAACTACAAATGTTCGGTGGGCTGGATTAAAACTTCTGGGCCTTGAGTTTGACACATGTGCGCTAGAGCCACACTACAGTCAAAATACACTACGGGAATGACGGACCTTTTTTGTCCTAGACTTGTGAAACTTGGTACAAAAATACCTCATGTCAGGAGAAGTAAAACATTATATTATGACCCCACCCTAAACCCCATAGGGATTCAGTCATTGTGGGTGGAACCCAATTTATTTATTTTTTTCCACCTTGGATTTTCAGTCAAAAGGCTTGAAAGTTTGTCAAAATGAACTACACCCATATGCAATGAGAGGTCATTCTTTTGATTTTTGATACAATTAAAAAAAATTTATTTAATGTTAAAACTTGTGTATCTCTGGCATGAAATGTTCTATTTTCATTAATATACGTTTTGTGCAAAATTATGATCTGAACGCAATGATATACAATGTCTGTAACTATATTTTACAAAGGCTCTACAGCGCCCTCTCAAGTTAAAAATATTACTTTGACCTATACAAATAAGGTAAGGCATTCATTCATTCATTTTCTACCGCTTGTTACCGTTAGGGGTCGCAGGTGACTGAATCCTATCCCAGTGCCTTTGGTGCACAGCTAAACAAAACTGTTTTTAGCTTGGATTTGAACATTGCCAGAGTAGAGGCCTGTCTCACATCCTCAGGAAGACTGTTCCGTTGGCCGGTGCTCTTTATGCATGTCTCTCATGTCGCATCTGTCACCAAGTCACGTTCCTACGTTGTGAATTTGTTCATTGACAATGGCAATAAATATATCCTGATTCCTGATTCCCATGTTTAGTCCTGACTCTGGGCACCAGCAGGAGGCCGGTCCATGTTTAGTCCTGACTCTGTGTGACAGAGCCAGTCCGTCAGAGGTTGTAGTCTCCGTTTGTACAAGTGCGGAGCCCGTTCATGCCCGCGCGCACAGACCAACACACACTCGTTCATTCGCCGCTTTCCCCGCTGTTTCAACATACTTCCCCGTACTCCTCTGACACTAATTCGCCAAGGATGCACACTTGCGCGCCTTAGAATAATTCTTATAATCATACACGCCAGCTCTTACCCATATTGATTTGCAGCCTCGCTCCTCCGATGCGGCGCGTTTGGACCGAAAACCGAGCCAGTACTTCCTGGTAGGTTAAATAGGCGCTGTTCGCGCCGTGGTGCTGACCATGTGACATGCATAATGCAACCAGAGTTTTACGCCTTTTCTTTTGTGTTATTTTGAACATTAATATGTAATTAATGAGCTCATACCACAACATGTTTGTTATACATTTATTTTGGGTTTTCATTATCTGTGTATTTTGCTCAGTGGGAGGGGCAAGTGAAGAATAAAGGGAGCCGCTTTTGGCCTGGGAGTCAGTCAGGCACCGGTTACAGTGCAGGTAACAGGGGTGCTGAATGAGAGAAAGAGTGGATAGGTAAAGTTAAAGCTGAACATTGTAACACTGTATATATGTATTTTTGGACAATGCTCTTCATCACTGTAAATATTTGCACCATTGTTGCACTTGGAGATTGGCACAATAAATAGCACCTGAGCCCCGCCATATTCTGGCATCAGCAGGAGGCCGGTCCATGCTTAGTCCTGACTCTAGGCACCAGCAGGACGCTGGTCCCTGAGGTCCTGGTGCTAGGCCATGGAGAGACTTGTATACAAGTAGAGCTGCTTTAAAGTCTATTCTCTGAGCTTGAGGCCAGTGCAGAGACCTGAGCACAGGACTAATGTGATCGTACTTCCTGGTTCTAGTCAGGACCCGAGAAGCAGCATTCTGGATGTACTGCAGCTGTTTTACAGCTCGTTTGGAGAGGCCAGTGAACAGGCCGTAACAGTAGTCTAATCTACTGGAGATAAACACATGGATAAATCTCTCCAAGTCTGGTTTAGACACTATACTTTTGACACTAATACAATCTGGCGCAGACACCTTGCCATTCTGAACAAAAAAGCCACAGAGCATACCTCTAACTGCAAGCATGTTACCGTGGCAATCTGACAAATATTGCCGTAGGCTTACCTGCGTTTTGTTAAAATTTTGCCTATTTATTCTCTATACATAAAAGCCAATGGGGATGTAACTCTAGCTTAAACCTTGCGGCGGTGAAAATGTTGAATGAAGTACTATAAAGTTGGTCGTTTGTGCGGGAGGGGTGATGAATGCGGCAGGATTAGAGGTGTGCTCCTTGCGGTGACTCGTACCCCGCGGTTGTAAAAAGGGTTAGGCCCTATATTGCCGCGCGTGGCTTTTATACTTTTGTTCTTTATTTATTTATTTTAAAATGTCCTCCCATAAACCACCCCAATTTTGACCCCCTGGACGTTAACGAAATGTAATTTTTTTTCAACCCAAAATTTAGGATTGGTGAAAAATGTGTTTTTTTGGTGTCTCTCACCTCGAATTCCAAAATACATTACAGCAATGACAAGCCTTTTTCGTTGTGGACTTATGAAAATGTATACAAACATGCGTCATGTCATGACAAGTAAAAAATTACCCTAAACCCCACTGGGTTTAGGCAATTGTGGGCGGAACTCATTTTTTACAATTTTTACACCTCATACTTTATTTTTTTGCACCTTGGATTTTCTGTCAAAAGGTTTGCAAATTTGCCAAAATGAACTACACCCATGTACAATAAGAGGTAAATCTTTAGATTTTTGATACAATTCCAAATATGGGCGTGGCAAGCTCGTTAACAAAAATTGTAATCGCAATGATATACAATATATATAACTATATTTTGGAAAGGCTCTACAGTGCCCCCTTGAACATTTGAATTATGTCAAAAAATTTAGTTTGACATAGACAAATCAAATTTGGCAAAGACATTGTTCTTGCCATTTTGAACAAAAAAAGCCAATGATGGCAAATATTGTCATTGACTTACATGCGTTTTGGTTACAGTCATTTTGAATGGGATGAAGAAGTATACTTTGTCATAAACAGTTGACATATGACACACATAAAGTTGGTACAGTTTCTGGGGAGAGGTGATGTAAGTGGGGGGGTGCTCTTCGCGATGGCTCATACCCGGCAGTTGCAAGGGGGGCGAGGGCCTTTATCGCCGCGCGCGGCTTTTATCATTTTTGAAATGCGGTGCAGTAGGGCAGATAAAAGCTTTTAATGCACAGAAAGTTTAGGATAAACTGCACAGGACGTGAGTTTACTGTGTAATCTGCTGCCGCTTCATCGACTCATCCATCCGTGGATTATAAAAAAATCTCGTGAAGATCTACATTTGCGTAATGTTTTATTTTTTGTAAACAAAGCTTTAAACTGGATTAATAACAATGTTTTTTGGACTTGGTGCCATTAGGAAGGAACAAGGAGATGGATGAGAACAATGTAGATTCACTTTAGTTTTAAGAGGTGAGTAATAAAGTTTTGTCCTGTCCTGTATTCTTCGTGTTTGTATTCTTCATCTCTGTCCGTAATTCCATCTGCTTTGCTCTGCTTTATTGGTGGTTACTTTGGCAGTTTTGCAGATTTTTAATAGTTACTATATCGAAGTGCAGCAGTTGTCATGTGTTTTGGTGTTTGTCTGTGGAGCAGACATCCTTTCGAGTCACAAATCAATTGTTCTGTTTCCACACCCAGGTTTACACAGCACCGCTGAGCACCAGCTTTAATGGAAATGCTACAAGGGCTGAGTGGGGCCACGAGCACAGAGCCGAGCTGAGTAGAGCCAAGCCGAGTGGGTGCTAATGGAAAAGGGGCATTAGAGAATACATTTGAGCATCTCACATTTTAAAGTGTGTGAAGGGCAAACTGAACAGACCAAGATGAGTATGTTAATTGATTGATCACTAGATGGCACATTTGTTTGAAAGGCCTTTTCTGTTGTGACTTTGGGCTTATGGTGAGACTTTATCATTTGATGTGTCTTTTGATAAATTACTGACTGCATGTAGGGTCGCACTGCAATTAATACAATAAATGCTCCAATAAATGCTCATGTGCGCCAGTAAAATGTAGGAATTTATAATGGACATACACTGCCTGTCCAAAAAAAAAGGAGACACACACTCTAGTATTTCAAAGGAGCGCCTGTAGTTTTGATTTCAGAACACATTCTTTTTTTTTTTGTTCAAGAAAAACACAATTCAAATGCACGCAAGATTTTTTACAAAAGTAAAAAAAAAAAGAGAGAATGAAAAACACACACACACACACACACACACACACCAGACAAAAAACAAAACAAATAAGATAAAAAATATCTAATATGTATATAAAAGTTAAAAGTTCTTTCAACATATCAAAGCTTTTCATCTCATTCTCTTTCACGATCTGGTAGAAAACTCTTATGCCTTTTGTTATCCATAGCTTCAATCTCAGGTTCTATTTGGTTTAAACAAGTAAACCAACCAGCCCAAGATTTTAACATCTTTGATTAATTTATATGTTTGCATAGTTTGCATAGTTTCAATAAGCTTCTGCAATATTAAAAGATTTATTTTCATCCAGTGTTGCATTATTTTCACCAATGTATCTTGTATTGATGATGGAGAGAGTGACCACTGCACAAAGTCTTCTCTTCTTTTGGAGCAGTAAATCTCGGTTGCTGGGCGACGGAGCGGCTCCGTGGGCTAGACCTGTCCTATTTCGACTTGGCCTTTGTGGTCCACGGAGGCAACACGGAGGAGCAGCCTCTGTTGGCTGGGTCCTTAGAAGAATGTAGTCGTTGAATTGGGACACAGATACACACCTGGTGTTGCTTCCTGATGCGCTCAAACTTCCACATGCACGTACAGTGCACATATCATGTGAAATAAAACATAGGCTATGGTTTAGAGAGCATTAAGCCATGCTTAAGTACAGATAAATATAGGTTAAAGGCCATCGCAACTGTGCACTACTGTTCTGTTCAAATGTTCAATGACAAGGTAATTTTTCCAGAAAAGTTTTCATTAAAGATCCATATGGTCTGTGTCAATCAGACTCTCATTATTGGCTCATGTTTAGGTAAATCTCATTCATAACTCAGTTTGCATTGTCCTTACATAGTGAAGTGGAGTGGAGGAGGCGTGATCATATGCATAGATTTATTATGACCTGCTCGAGTCCGAACGGAGGGTTTTATGAATCTGAATATTTTTTTATGTATGTGAAGTTTGGGTTTTGTCCCCATGTACTATTTTAGTCAGAGTTCCACGCACTGTTTTATAAATGTTGTTTTAAAAAGGCTGTGGTCATGTTGTCCTGAACCTGTCAGAGCTCCGTGAATAATAAACAAAGAACGTGGTCGAACTTTGTCCAATTTTGATCACCAATTATGTATTTTTCTGTTTTCTCTGTCTGGACCTTATTGTACCTCCTTCCTCAAGGGGCCAGTGGCATCGTCAAGACATATTTTAGTTGGCCATAATAAAGCACCGCCACCTTGTGGATTCTTGAACAGTAAAATCCTGTCCAAGACGTACAGTGAATCCAAATAGTTTGTGTTAGACCTGCTGACTGGACAGGAAGGTATTTCCTATGTGTGATAAGGCCTGCCCCAGTTGTTTGCTCATCAAACTAAAAGTCACACTGTACACATACTATAAGGCACTGTTTATTTCAAAAGTTATCAAACTGTTAATTAAGTAAAGTTGTATTCGGGCCATGCACTGGACTTGGAAAATCTAATGCAGCTAACAGGTGAGATCGTTTGTTCTCCTGCAGACAACACAACATTCTCCTCCAGGATGTGGATGGAGGCCAAGGCTTGAATTACTTCCCCAACCTCAGATTTAGCAGATCCCCAAAGCAGCACCTCACTTCTAATTGGCTCTTGCGATTGGCTTGTTAGATAGCTGAGGTTGTATCCTGAAGAATTCCTCCTCTAATGAAATCGAGGTTTGTCTGCGGACGGTGAGCCACTAAACCATAACAAGATGTCCAGTGCCACAGAGAGCCCTGTGATCCTCCAGAGGGCAATCAGCACACACTCACCTTCTGTGTGCAGCCTCTCCAACAGGCTCTCCCCGAGGTCAGCACAGTGGAGTAGGGATCAACAACTGTCACCTTCTCACTCTGTTTGGGGGACAAGTTCATCTGTCAGCCAACCTCCAGGACACTAATTAAACTCCAGATCCACTGAGTCGCTTCAAGAATAAGTACTCTAAACATGTACAGTGTGTTTTACCTCTGTAGAATCCACCTCAGTCTCCTCTGAAACAACACATGTCCAAAGTGCAGTCAGGGGATTATGCCATTAAACAGTGTGAGATTTCCTATGGCCCTCAGCTTCCTAAACTAAAATCTTCTTTTTATTGCCTCTGATATCGACCAGGATTATCTTGTACATCTGTGCATTTTATTAGTTTATCTGAAATGTATTTCTGTTTAAAATAATGTTCTGTTATTAATCAGAATGAGGGAATTATTTAACTTAACCCTTAGCTAATGGTCTCGGAGGGGATAAAGCAGAGTGCAAAAGATTTCAAATGTGAATACATTATTTTCTACTTTTGCACATCTCCATTAAGACAGCAAGTTTGCTATCACTATTCTTTTTATTGACATAATGGCATCTTATCTGGCTTCAGATAACAGTCAAAACACCTTTGTATTGACTGTTTTTATTGACTTTTAAAATGGTAATATTAAGAGGAATTGCAGAGTAAAGAACTGCATGACTTTTAATTACATAAAATTGATTCAGGATGATACAGATAAAACCAAAACATTATCAGGTAATTCATTCATACAGACGGATAACAGTCAAAATTGGTAGCTGGTTTGAAAGGGCTGTGAGAGGTTGTAGAAATGTGTCATCTTGTTTGAAAACCATAGTATGCAGTATTGCATTGTAACACTGCAATTTTGCACTTATCTGCAACAGTATGAATGAACTTTGACATACATGGACATAGTTGTAAATAATGACTACGGGGTGGAGGTAAAATAATACATAAAACTGATTTATTTCTTAATGATTGATTTGATAATACATTTTTTGACATGGATTTATGACGCATTCAGTTTTGTAACATAGTAGATACGAGACCCAATCAGAGTACTGGGTTCTGAATAACACAACATAGCATTAAACAGCTTTATGTTTAATGTACATTTGACACGCAATTATGGATCAATAATAATTGGGGGAAAAATCATGACGTTTTATTTTCTTTTTTTACAAACTTACCCGTGCAGTGTGAAGACTTAATTGTGTGATCAAGCCCTGCAATGTACCGTATTTTACCGATTTCAGTAAAGTAATCTTACTGTAATCTGAATAACACCAAATGAAAGAGTAATACGTACCGGAAGACAGTATTCGTTTTTAATATACTTATTTTTGGTATGTATTTAGTTAATTCCCAACACTGGATATTTCAGATCTTCTACCTAAAATAAATATTTGGAACACATACTTCAAAAACTACACAATTTATGAATGAAGCGATTAGACAACGTCACTGCTTCTAATAAAGCTGTTTGTTATGAACACAATTTTACAGCAGAAATGCTCAGAACGAGTCTAGTGATGTTTCATGTACTTTAAAACTGTGGAGGAGACTTTGGGGTTTCTGATCTGTAACATAACTATCCGGGGACAATTGAAACAGAGTGATTTCTGAGATTAGTATCAAAGTAAGATCATTAAAAAAGGATTAAACAAGCTAGATACATATAATAAAAGGCAGGTGGTCATAATAGATGGATAGATATCTTTATTACGGACCAATGCTGCATAGTAAAATAAACAGACAGACAAACAAAAAAACACAATATTAAAAAAACAACCATATGAGGCCCTTAACCTCTCAGGAGGCAATATCATTGTTTCCACAGCTGAGAAGTATAGCGGATGGCATTGTGTTCAATATATTAGACAACAATAAAATCACAATATTTTCTCAATTGTTCAGGCAACGCATGTATTTAGGTTTCTTAAAACAGCTTGCAGTGTAGCAACTCTTGAGGAGAAAAATGTAGTCCACACACACGGGTACATCTGGACTTTTAATAAGTCTCAGAGCATCATTGTTGGCCACTTTCAGTCTCTCTTGGCTGGATTTTTTACGGTTCACCCACAGATGTGCAGTGTATAGCGGGGTGCAGTAAGCTCTAAACAAAGCCACTTTCACTCCAACAGAACAGCAGCCAGTGTGTACAACATATGGCCCTGACAATACATGTCCTCATCATCTGTGAATTGATCTGTAAGAATATGCCACAGCATTCACAATATCCAGATTATTGATGGACAATTTAAAGTCAGGAAACACTAAGGCTTTGTCCCCCTTATTTTGACATGTCATGATGACATCTGCAGCTGCTTGATGTGTCTTCTGTGTTTGGAGAACACATTCTCCAAACACAGCAGACACATCAAGCAGCTGCTGGAGACCAGCTGAAGTAGGGACGTCAGGTCATCAAGTGATTGACCACAGTACTTCCAGCTATGCACCCAGTTCTACACCTGTTTAGCTGAAAACAATTTAACAAAACGGAGACAACAAGCACCCTTGTCTCACCCTGTTACTGATCTGAAATGGTTCTGACACAGAGTTGTCCCATTTGACCTGTAAAGTCTGCTGAGCTGACCATAAGACAGACATCTATATATTTAGGCACATTGTCTTGACTTTATGAAATCATTTTCTGTGGTTAATACGGTCAAATGCTTTCGAGACATCTAGAAAACACATAAAACAGTCAAGTGTCTATTTTTATATTTAATTAATAGTTCTTTTAATGCATAAATGCCATGGTTTGCTTTAAAACCAAATGGATTTTCTGTGGAGATAATGATGGGTGATTATTGAATCTACTCAGGATGATTTGTTCAAAAACTTTGGACAGTACACTTGCCAGAGAAATAGGTCTGTACCTATCAGAGCTGCTCACTTTCCCTGCTTTATCCTTTATCACAGGTACTAACAGCACTGTCATCATAGAGTCTGGAATAAAACCATGTGCAACAATTGCAAAAAGGCATATGGCAAGAAGAGGTGCCAATCTCACACTGGCATTTTTAAGATGATCAGCAGAAATATTATCCATGTCTGTTTTGTTTTTTTCCCAACAGAATTTGGATTGATTGATGTACCTCATGATTTGTGATTGTTTCAACATAATCAACATCCTCAACAGTGTATAGTTTAAAGTAGAGTTCTCTTCAAAGCTCTACCATCATATCACACATTTCATTTTCTTTCTAAAAAGCCTTAGTTTAATCTCTTAAACGTGTTTTAGCCTTGGAATCAGCTCTCATTGTCCACTCATTTTAATTAATGAATCTTATGGCATATTTATAATTTGTGTTTGTACGTTTTTTGCGCTCAAATAAAGGTCCCTCTCTGCATTGCATATTGCACTGGTCCATACAAATGCCCTTTTTCCATCAGCACCCACTCGGTTCTACTCTACTCGGCTTAGCGCTGTGCTTGTGGACCCACTCAGCCCTGGTTGCATTTCCATTACAACTGGTGCTCAGCACCACATTTCAAAAATGATAATAATACAGTTTGGACATGCATCTACGCTAGAAGTGCAGTGCTCCACTCTTTTTCTTTGTTGTCTGGATTGGCTTTACTCTTGCTAGGAAACAGCTGATGCTAGCTTTAGCACAACTTTTGTTTATTATCGGAGTGTGCGGTCTTTTTTTTTTTTTTTCATCTTTGCTCTTGAGGGTCATACCGATGTTTTAACACTCTCTTGATGTCTGTGGTCTGCATGTTTATAAATGGTGTGGATTTAGCCTCTAAAGTCGTGTAGAGCAGCTTGTTTACGGAGGACACAGCGGTGTTCTGTCTCCTGCTGCAGAAACACTACTCTTTTACCCAATCAGGGTCTCACGCTCTGTGGATGTCACGTTTATTCCCTGCTTGGCTCAACTTGACCCAAGGAGAAAGAGGGTGCGAAAAACGAAAAGGAGCCTGAGGAGATTGCACCAAATGGAAATGGGCTACAGCAGGGCTGAGTCGCACCGAATCGAGTAGAGCCAAGTAGGTACTCATGGAAAAGGCCTATTATTAGTCCAGACTCTTTTCCTACAGGATAGCCACACCTCCTGCTATTCTCCCGCTCTCTTAATACCTAGTCAGACTTCCCTGGCCCAACGAATCTATCATTATGCAAAGTTATGTTTGATCTCTTTAATACAAGTTTGTAAGTGCCTACAACCATAAAACTGTGCAATGTTTGCGTGTAATGTTTTGGAAAATTGTCCCTTGTTCATAGCAATTGCATTTTATGTTGTTTTTGTGTGGGAAAACGCTTTCTGGGGTAATTGCCTCAAATAGCCAGTTGTTCCAGAAGAAGAAAAATAAAGATGACAAGTGAGATATGACTATAGCCTGATCGATTATCAAGTCTGGCTGGTTTCACTGCTCCTTATTATATATTTGAAAAGCTGCAAAAGAAAGTTACAAAATGTGATTGGGAGGATGAGAATTTCCTTTAATATTCGTGGTAATTGCATGCACCAGACACATATAAATAAATGAATCCTGAGACAAATTTGTTTTTACTATTCCCTGGTTGGCTGCTCCAGCTGTGAGTTTTAGGAGGGGCTCTAGATCATTAGCACGTACCCCACATTGAGGCGCAGCTGGCTCTGGTCCCTGCTCTGTCATTGGCTTGTGTACCCATCTTGTGTTTTTTAAATTATAGGAAGCAAAAAGAATGGCACTAGAGCAGGCCTTGTTTGTTAACGACACAACACCCTCATGACTTGATGTTGGCAGAGTGCCTAACCACCAGGACTGCTATAGAAATCTGGAAGTCAACCCGCTCTTGTATTTAAACATGCATATTTATTTTGTCGTTTAGCCAGCAGTCATTAGAGCTATGAGCCGCATTCATGAGATCTACTTTGAGTAATTATATCAAACTTTCTCTGTGGGTTTTAATGTGTTTACAAGTGTTGCAGTGGTTTAAGAGATTCTGCTGCTTAGTTTTCTAACGTTAAACAGATAAAACAATGTTGCTTTTTGTTTTTCTTCTGCAATTTTTTATGTTGGTGGTTGTGGAATTTTCCATCCCCTGCATAGTCATAACAAGGCCAGTTAAATCACTGTTTACATTTCTATGTAGTTAGCTGTATATATGGCCAATGTCCTCTAACTGTTAGAGTATTTGTCCTTCTACTTACAATATCAGTGTCCTCGGTCAACTCGTCTTACAGATATGCGCTTCTCAATACACCTCAACCATCTGGTCCAGGGCTTCTCTTTATACTCTTGGACTCCTTAGGAAAACATATTTTTTCCTGAACAGTAGCCTCATCAGCCATTTGAACTAACTTCTTTTAGCACCAAATTCGGACTATTGAGTGCACCTGAATATAAGCCGCACCAAGTTTTTTTAAACACGTATAGGCCACACTGGTCTCTAAGCCGCAGGTGTCCATGAGATATTTACACAGAAATATGGTGCATGGCAGTGATGCGCGGATTGTCTTTTATTGTGAGGAAGATTGGGGCGGGCCCAAAACCGCATCCATTTCTGTACACTCATGTTTCTCGTATGTCAATGAACCCTTTGCATTGTAGCTGGGGTTGTGGTCCTTGCTAGTGAAGGATGTCTGTGCAAAATTGTATTTGTCTACGTCAAAGTTTTTCATGCCATTAAAAATTCTTGTAAACCAACGTGAAGATGGTGCTTCGCACATCAAATTCCGCAGCAGGTGTGCTGGAAAAGGTGTGCGTAACGCTGGATACACCGAGAGAAAAGGTCCCGCACACTGTCTGACTTGCAAGGTGAATTTATTTACAGCAGGTGAAGTGGCAACGTTTCGGCAACTAGGCCTTCCTCAGGCAAATGGGCGACTGAGGCTGGAAAATAAGCTTAAATAGGAGTGGCCACAAGAATAGGAGTGGCCACTCAAAGATACCAAAGCAGAATGCTCGAAAAAACATCAAAGAACATCATCAAATATTTAAAATACATTTCAGTACCCAAACGAGACAGTGACACCTAATGATAACAATCATAGTGGTCAATACAATACAAAATTGATAGCAGAGTAAACTTATACATAGATGTATTGAATAACGCTAACAGGTGTCGATGGGAAAACCCTGTAAGTTTCATTCAAAAATACATGTGTACTGTAGGTCGTCTCGTAGATCAGAACCATTACAAGAAAATGTTTGGATTGAATTCATCATTCAGCCCCTTAGCAGCCAGTGTCTGCAAGGTATAGATCCAATATGCTTCACGTTGTTTTAATAACAGGTCATGGTCCCCTTCTCTTGGGGGCGGAGGAACATGTTCAATACCGCAAAAGTGGAGCGTACAAACGTTGTGTTGACGTTCATTGAAATGAACCGCCACAGGATATTCCCTGTCATTGCGCCTGATGGGACTTTTGTGTTCGCTGATCCTCTGTTTCAGTTTCCTTTTAGTTTTGCCGACATGGCCAGGCCACAGGGACATTGTAAAAGATATACAATGTGTGTGGATGCGCATGTGATAATGCCCTTGATAAAGAACTTTTTTCCGGAGTGAGGATGTTGGAAGTTGTTCATTTTAATAGTGTTGTTGCATTGTGCGCAGTGTCCACATCTGTAGTTTCCATTTTGGAGGGGAGACAGAAGCGTTTGACTGGGTGTTGCAGCAGGGGTGACATTGGCATGGACAAGGTGATCCCTCAGATTTTTGCTCCTTCTGTTGACAAACAGGGGTGGATGTCGGAACGTGGAGGAGAGTTCCGGATCAGAATTGAGAATGTGCCAATGTTTCCTGAATATGGTTCTGATGGCTGCAGAATGTGAAGAGAACTGGGTTATACAAGTGACAGAAAAAATTCTTGTAAACCAAAATGCATGTAAGTCTATGGCAATATTAGTTAGGCTGCCACGGTAAGATGCTTGCAGATAGAGGAATGCCGTCATTGGCTTTTTTTGTTCAAAATGGCAAGAAGGATGTCTGTGCCAAATTTGTCTACGTCAAATGTGTGCTGTAGAGCCTTTGTAAACTATAGCTATATATATTGTATATTGTATATTATTGCGTTCAGCTCATCATTTTGCACAAAACTTAAAGGACATCTAATGCCAGAGAAACGCAAGTTTTAACACTTAAAACAATGGAAAGTTTTGTTAACAAGCATTCCACGCATCAAAAAAATAATAATTACCTCTATCGCATATGGGTGTAGTTCGTTATGACACATTTTCAAGCCTTTTGACTGAAAAGCCAAGGTGTTAAAAAATTAAGTATGAGGTATAAAAATATTGAAAAAATTGGGTGACTCCCTGTGGGGTTTAGGGTGGGGTCATACTTTTTTTCTAATGTATTTTGAGATTTTAGGTGGCGCTAGCAATTCATTTTGCGTCATAAGGTTTTTATTTAGACACAGAAAAAATGGGTTTTTTTTGTGTCTAAATAAAAACCAATCCAGAATTTTGGCTCAGAAAAAAAAAACATTTCGTTAACGTTCAGGGGGTCAAAATCGGGGTGGTTTGTGGGAGAAAGATAAAAAAATATAAAAAATAACAACGGACACTCTTTTTTCGCATTGTGCCCGGTCACAAATAAACCCGTTATGACACACATTACTATGACAATGACAAATAGATTGACTTTGTCTGAAAATTGTCTGAATTTTTAAAAATCGAATTTGGAGAGGGTGCTAAAGAGCCAATTTATTAGATAGCCACTACATTTGCATTATATTGCATTTGGATTGGAAATCTTCACAAACACGCCAGTAACATTTACTATTAAAAAATGTTTAAGAAACGTGGATTTAAAAACAAAAAATCCAATAATTGCAATAATTCACTATGACCACACCCGAAGTCGGATCAGCTTCAAATTTGTAACATTTTATTGCTCATGGGTTTTGTGTCTTGTGGACACATTTGAAGTGTTTTCGATGAAAACTGTAGGAGAAGATGCCAAAAGTATGACAAGGTGCCCTTTTGTCAGCGCCGTGTTTAATCCAACATGGCCGACTTCCTTTATGATTTAGGGCTGGGTCATAATGTAATTTTTTACATGTCCTCGAATGAACTATTTTTTTAAGTGAGTGTCATATTTTTACGGCGACTTTTTTTTTGCTTCGGGCTCCCATTGGCCCCATGTTAATCGATTTTTGAGGTGGCGCTACTGAGCCGTCGTTCAATATTTTTTCACGGGGTCTTCACTCAAAATTAGAACTCATGCAGTTCTATTTTTTTTTTTAAATCACTCACGGGCATATTTGTCCTTCTTTACTATTCAATTTTTGCGTTTTTCCGGCCCCCGGATAAAATTTTAATAAGTCCCTCGCTGGGACGATTTTCATCCTTCGGCTTGGGCCTAAATAAGTAGATGAGTAGCATCTACTACACATCTGTAGTAGATGTGGTGATATGGCCCACCACGTAATTTTATTTGGCCCGCAAGTGCTTAACCCCTTACGCTTAGGACGTCCCACAGACTTTTTCTTTATTTATTCCATTTTGTCCACCATCTTATGAAAGAAAACTCTTAACTTGCTTGATATGCTGTACATAAGAAAAGTTTGTCCTCCAAACCCACAAGTAAAAAATTACCCTAAAATAAAAAATGAATAAGACTTTTATATGAATTCCACCTGGACATTTTTGCTTTATTACAAGTCCCTAAAACTTCTTTTTAGTGAATTTACCATAAATTGTTAAAAGAGAATTGTCAAAACCTAAGTCACAAGCCATGTTCCTGTTCATGCTGCCTGGCATGAATATGGACAAAGTCTTTCACCTGCTGCCGATCTATGCCACTGTGTCCACAAAGAATTATTACTTGGCTTTATAAAGCTATTTCATTCTTAGTTTTTATAGTTTTATTTTCTACATTATGTTCGGCCCCTCACTCTCCTTATTATCCAAATGGCAGATTTGAAGCATTTTCCCCTTATACCACTCCACCCCAAACCAGTAGAAAGCAGAGCAGGTGAACTGAAGACTCAAATGCATCAGGAAGAATGCACTTTTAAACCTTTATGGCCCACATTCACTCTGCAGACTGTTGGATAAAACGTCCTGCTCTCAACTTACAGCAAATTGACTTGAAAAAACAGCAAGATGCTCTCACATAACCTCTCTATCTCCACACCTGGATATAAAAGATACACAGTCCTGCTGCCTGTTGGAGTGCCTGCCGTGCTCCATATCAGATTGGTTAAATATTTTATACATGCGACGGACACTATACAAAAGTGGGGAGTGAAGGGTGAGATAGGCCGCTTTTCCAAATGCCTAAATAATCAATGACAGCTCTTAAAGTGGTCACACAGGCACTTAAAAATATTTAATAAAAGGTGCCATGATTTCAGCTTTATATATTAATAATTGCATCTTGTTCTGAAGGCATTTCCAATTCGCCAAGGCTTTTAGACAGATTTAGAAACAAGTGGCAATGTCCCGTTGAGCAACTCGACTTTTTGTAAAGAGAAAAGCAAGATTTATGAATCCTTTTGGGCAAAAATCAATATCACAGGTGGACGATGGTATAGAACAAATAGTAACCTCTAAGTATTTTGATTCAAGTAGAAGTAACTCGACAGGGAAAAAGCCACAAGTACATTGGTTACCTATTTGGTGGAAATCTTTATAGTCGTTAATACACTAAAGTCTCTACAGCAAATAGTGCTATGGGTACTACTATGGGTACTAACTACCACTACCGCAACAACTTCAGTACATTCTACTGTTGTTTTTTGTACTCTTATTGCTGTGGCTACAGTATTTTAACCAGACCACAATATACTGCAGCCGGTATACCTTTTTAAACTTTTGGATTATCCCTTACAAACAATGTCAAAATATAAATATATGAAAGGAGAAATATTGTACATTTTGCATTGTTTTTGGCTTTTAAATATGCTTTACTTTGGCATCTCATGGCTTTTCCCATTCCTGGAATTGACTTTGAGCTCCATCTACTGGCTACAGAAGGAATTACAAAGGTGAGATAAACATATGCTAGCTCCTCCGACATGCTAATGCAGCCACGCAGTTGTAATGATCGTGATTTGATGGCAAAATTTCTCAGATTATTTGGTAATCTGGTAATGATTTATGAATTTCAAAACAGTGCAGAAGATCTCGGACTCCGCCTATGGCAATTCAGAATGGAAAGTTGTTTTTGAAGGAGAAACTTTCTAAACAAGATTCATCAAACTAGCATGAATAAAGTTAATCGTAACTTCAGGTAGAAAATGGTTTAAGAGGTTAAAAAAGAAAATTTTGAGTGAATTACTTTGAAATGATGCTATCATTCAATGTTCTCCAATAGAGGAGTGTCAGAAACTTTGTAAAGCTTAGAAATATTCTTTCATTGTCAAGATTCTTCAAAGGCATGAAGTCAGATCAAGTTTAAGGCTAAACTCGTGCAATTATCTATATACTGCTTTGACTATGGGTTTTCATGTTTATACATGGTTTAGCGCTGGGGCTGTGGGTTGTCAGGAACCTTTGAGGATGAATAAATATGATGAAGGGCCTTAATTATGTGATTGCTGGCTTGGAAACCATATGACTGAAAATAGACAAGAGCTCAGTGGGGAGGGCGCACTCCCACACCCTTCACACAGGGAGAGTGACAGGTACGTTCTGCACTGCCTTTCAATGGAGCTCCGGCACATTTTTCTTCTCTTTGCACCTGTGAATAAATCTTTCATCTGTTGTATGCCAAACAAAGGTATTTTCACACACTAAAATGAGCTAAACAAAGACCAATTCGATGGCACTGGTGAGTAAAGTGGACAGAATATCAGCATCTGCGTACAGTAGTTAAGGTTGTTGGTTATTGTTACAGTTTTACTTTGTTTCTTTGTTTCCATTGTCTTTGTGAGATTAGATTTTCAGAATCGTGGGTAGAGTCAACAAAATATCTTTGCAGCAATTCATTATTACCACAGGGAAGGAAAAGACAATATAGTGCTCTAAGAAAATGTCTCTACAGAAACCCCTTCTTTTGAGAAAATGAGATTCTTGGAGTTAATTGGTTTTTTTATGTAAACTGTGGCCTGTCAGTATTAAAGGGGTCTGGAATCTGCTCTGTGGTTGACTATATGCAATTAGACATACATACGGGGGGATCCCATGGCGTTCCCAGGCCAACTAAGAGACATAGTCATTTCAGCATGTCCTGGGTCTTCCGCGGTGGGGCATGCCCCAAAACATCTCCCCCGGGAGGCGTCCAGGAGGCTTCTCGACATGGAAGAGCAGCAACTCTACTCTGATCTCCTCCCGTGTGACTGTGCCACTCTCTCATAGACCACTCGTGTCCAGGTCTTCAGCAGATCGAAGAATTGAATATATGCAAGCAGAGGCTAATACAAGGCTAAGACACGTTCTAGTCTGCGGCAGGGGGACCGCAATATGTCATCTCCCCTGATTCCATACACACGTCTAATATTGTCCTGCCTGTGCAGTTGACTGTTTCTCGTAGTCTGCTCTTGTCTTTATTGAACTGCTCTGTGGCCAGCAGCAGGAATACGACACACAGACTTCTCCAGAAGTGTTATCGGGATCTTTGAGGGTCAAATCAAGACACCTCAATCTTAGTTTCTGGTGTAACAGGCCAGGTGAATCCTTGCCCAGAATGGACTAGTTATATGCATTTTTTCTTTTTTCTTTTTATTGGTCTAGGGTAGTTATTCAGTTTTCCTGGTGTGCATGTAAACGTAGTGAGGTTAAACTTGAGAACACAGTTGTTTGTACCAGACTTTAAGCTAACTTCCATCTGCAGTCCTCCCCGAAGTTTAGCCCAAACGATAGCCCAAACCTCCATCTACGTATTCCTGACAAATTACAGTACAATTTTGTTTTTCATGATGTATTATTTTCATTTTCATTTGTATTTATTATTAGTTTATTTGAACTGGGACAGTGCACATTAATCAACATTTCTGTAAATATGCCAGTATTAGCTGTAGTTTAGCTGGTTTCCAACTGTAGTCCCAGGCAAGGTTCAAAATGCCGGCAATTATAGGTTGACTACAAAGGTAATACAAAATCATGTTCATGTATATGTTTTGGTATTATACATTTCCAGTTATACATTTCCTGAACAGATATAATTCCTTTCAACAATGTTGGCAACTAATGAGATAATGGCTGGTAGACACTCAAGGGCCCATTATCATGCAGAAACAAATATGCCATTTCTAAAGTATGTTCATTCGGAGTTGACTTAACACTAAGCTCCCCATTGATTCCCTTTTCCCCTGTAGCTCTTTCACAGTCTAATCAGACTAACAAAACATGGGGACAGGTGCTCCTTGAAGATACTGGCAGCCCCATTAAGTATTTAGCAACAATTGTGCACCACAGAGGATGTATTCCCATTCTAGGGTAACCTACTTATCACCACAGTATAAATGCAAATGTTGAAGATTGTTACAGTGTGCAGCCATGTTTAAAACATCAGATGAAAACAACAAGTCTGTTCCCTGCACATATGCCACTGTTAAGGATGGGCTCAGAAAATAAAACATGAAAAAATTATATAAAATTACTACATTTTTAACCGGGTATGTGCTGGCTGTCTACGTGTTTCATGTGGTAATCGTAAGTCTGTTACTGTGTCTGACTTATAAAGCCAAAGCTATGCAAACTGTGGGAATACGTATTTGCCATATTTCAACATGTTTATTTCATGAAGACGTGGTTTCAAATCCTTCCATCTTGAAGAACTAAAAAGAAACCCAGAGTTGATTCAAGCTGCTATTGATACAATGTTGACAGACTATTGTGGAAAGTTTTGTGAGATGTGAAACATTGATAAATAAAAGTACTTTAACTAAACATAATTTAAGTTTTTGTGGTGACTGTAATAGCTCAGTAAAGCCATATTGACGCTGCATATTCTCCTGCTGTGTCTTTGAGGAACGCATTATACCACCGTTTGGTGAGGCAGTAGGCAGTAGGCCTCACCAAACGATTGAAACAAACTCCAGTGCTTCCAGTGTGCTTCCAGATAAGCATACTTTGCCTGTGGAGATGTGACTGGGCAAATCAGAATCTCAACAAACGTGCACACAGACCAAAGTAAAGACCAACATAGAAAATATATATATATATATATATATATATATTATTTTTTTTAGTATGGACGGACAATGAAGTAAAAAATTGGAGTACAAGATGACAAAACTGTATTTTTGTAGTGTAACGTGTATTTGAACCGTTGTAACTCTGATAGTGCATATCTGAGCTTGTTTGTTTTTTCCTTATTAACGTACAAAACGAATGTGTACAGTGTTCATTCAGCACAAAGACACAAACATGCAGCTACATGCTTTTATGGTTAATACAGATTTAAAGATTTTTTGATGTGCACATGCTCTTTACTCTATTATTGATTAAACCATTTGTGTATTCAAAGACTAAGCTGCCACAGAGGGGACAGGCTGAAGAAAAAGGTTCCAGCAGACAAAGCACAAGCACACGTCCAAATTAAGAAGAGAATGTTGGAGCTTTTGGAGGACTCAAACAGACGCGGTGCAGAAAGCATGACAGCACATCAATCACAATATTTCAAACATCACAAGCACAATACAAGAAGGATTCGGTCCCGGTAGGGAAATGCTTATTCAACCACACACTGCACAGCAACACAATAGCAGCAATCGTGGTTATGGGCACTACCGGGCTCACCCACCATCATACATGCACTTTAATACACACTCCACAACTTCAATATTCCTACACTAACAAAGTGGCACATCTAGCCATGCTGGGCTGTACACACCTACGCCACCATTCCCACTGAGACCTCACAGTGACAAACCTCCTTGCCAATGCCCGATATCGTCACCTCTCCGAAGCCAAGCAGGCCTGGTTAGTACTTGGATGGGAGACACTGGAACACCATGTGCCACAGTGGGGCAGCTAGAGGCAAGACACTTCAACCACATTGCCTAGTAAAGGGCTTTGAGTGCCTTGAAGGTGGAAAAGGACTATATACTATATAAATACATTATATTAGTAGTAATCATTTTCATATACACACGCACTGTTTAAAGAAGACTGGCTAATTAACCACAAGGTTGTACATGTTTTCAAAGTTTACTTTAAAGTGCATACGACAAGTTACACTAAGAATTTCACTAAAATATATTTACAAACATGTAAACTGAAGCTTACGCATTTGCCTAGTTTGCCAATGTCGGTGACAATTCTACTCCATAATGTGTGGACATGGGCTGCAGGTGTGACCTACATTGATGTAATTCTGTAACTGTATATCAAGCATCATAATGTAAAAAAGCTTGTGTAATTACTTTACATAACAATAAGGACATACAGTCTCAGGCATATGTGTTACTCATGCATATACTTTCCATGCGTTAAGAGTGTACATCTGATTATGTCTCATGCACTTTTCTTTGGCTCACTATACTATGCAAAGGGTAAGGGTAGTTGTTTTTTGCAATACAGCGTTTGAAGTTATTATGTCATGAATTAGATTTGTGCTATACTGGGATGTGTTGCTAGTTAATAGAAAAAAATATTCTTTAATTGTAAAATATTTTGTTTTTTGTTTTTTTGTTTTGTTTTCTAGTTTTACTTCAAACATCAAAATAGTTGCACAACTTACAATAGGGAAGTGGATAAATCAAAGTAACATATACTAAGAACTAATAGATAAACAGGCTATTATCAGGAGGGGCCGCTCGGTGGGCAGGGCTTACGCAGCTCAGAGTAGGGTAAATATCCGAGTTCTCAGACTTGATCCACAGATTGAGAAAGGCTCTTAAAGTCGAAACATCTTGTTTTTCAAAAATGGTGTCCAAATGATTACAACTGACTATTTTGTCATAACATATTTTGCATCACTTTTCCCACAACATATATGCTTACAAATACAATTACTCATATGAGACGAGGGTTCTACAATAGATTTCAAGACTTCAATCTCATTATAACCAATATGTCATCACATTGTTACAGGGAAAGACCCTGCTCGCTCACACGCAATAGCAGAACTTGGGTCAGAATAGTTAAAAACACAAAGTTTGTTTTTCAAAATTAATACATTGTTTATACAGTGTTTGTCATAAAGTGTTACAAAAATATATAATTTATATATAATATAATTCCTTCAGTTCTCCTGCTCAGGTGACTGAGGGAGAGCAGGGGCTTAGCTATGACCTGATAATGACCAAAGGGAGAATTTGTTTTTATCCCCGAGCACAATTAATTGAAGCTGCACTGTGGAGGTGGCACGTCACTGCACGATTCCAGTGAATTAGAAAGTAAGAAAAACAAAATTTCCGTGGAAACAGGGAGGAGGCTCCACCAGGCCATGTGCAAAGATTGTGGAGCCCACTCCTTTTTAGTGAAATGAAAACATTAAAAAAAAGTTTAAAGCAATTACAATTACTGACTATTTATGTCTTATGACCAAAATGTTAAAACAAATAGCACCAACCTGAAATTGAAGATATGGATAACAAAAGGCGAGCTTTCTACCAGATCGTGAAAGAGAATCAGATGAAAAGCTTTGATGTGTTGAAAGAATCCTTTGGCTTGGAGAAACAAGACTTTTATATGTATTTACAGATAAGAAGTTACAATACTCAAGAAATAAAATATAGCAACGATTATCATAACCCTTTGACTGAAATCTTTATTAAGGCACATAAATCAGAACTTTCAAGGGGAATAATATCGGAAGGATATCAATAAATGAATGACCTGGACAGCCAATCTACTTAATACATCAAAAGAAATGGGAAAAAGAGGGTAATATTTTTCTGACGGACGAGGAGAGGGAAAATGTGTGTACGTCACAATGGAGAACCACAAAGTCTCAGGTTTGGAAGGAGTTCTGTTGGAAGAATTAGACTCCTTTGTTTTTAAAACCCCACAACAAAGTGCAAATTATTCTCGGGGAGGGGCTGAATGTTGGAGAGATTGGGGTTGCCAGGAGGCTCACCATTATCATGTGTTCTATGGCCCAGAGTCCAAATGACAGCAAGTGCCAGTCTACAATTACTTGAAGCAAACAATGCTAACAACAATGCTAGCACTAGCTGCGATCACAGAACAATCAATTTGTAAGTGTGAGTGTGACTGCATTCTAGAGGTTATGATCCTTTTTATGGGCTAATGGGATACGCTCGCTGCAAGCTGGAAAGAAGTCTTATAAGAAAAGGGCTTTAACAAAATGTTTATATCCAGCTAAAAATGATATCCTTTTGATTTAGCAGACTTTGCTGCACAGTGCAGTGCTATGAACAGATCTTCCTTGTTTGGAAACCAACCAATCAAAGCTGAGCATTTCAAAGAGAGAGTTCTAAGCCAATCACAGCAGATAGTCAATTTGAAAAACAGATGGCAAACCTACATTGACCAATGGGTTTAGAGTTTGACCTCAGAAAATGAGTAGCTTATATGATAAGTGTAAGGGGCCTAGCTTGAGACAAGTTTCAGCAAAAAGATGAAATCCCTGCGGTGTCTTTGCTTGAGACAAAGAAAAGAAAATAAACATGGCAAAAGTTTGAGATTTGGTTAAGGCCAATGTGAGATCTCGTTCACATCTACAGAGGAGTCTAAGCTAAGCTGTTCTTATTTCTCTGGAGAAAAAAAAGTCTTAAACAGGAACAATAAACCATATGCTCACACTGGTCTAGGACAGTAACCTGGCTCACGCCAGATTGATTTGTGTCTCACTCTGAATTGAGTTCTTCACCTGAATCAATCTCTTGCCAAAAGCCGTCGGGACATTAAAGAAAACTTCACGCTGGTCGAAGCTTCACAACAGCGGAAGAAGCAGAAAAATCTAAATTGTTTTCAAACCAGTGTTCACAAATTCACAAATGTACAAAGCGCCATTGTTTGCACTTTTTTGCAAAAACAAAATAGTCTGCTGCTCTGTGATTGGTTCCAGTCCCGGGCCCGAAATGTCATGTGTTTGGCCCATTTACCAGTGGTGCGGACTGCAAATTAATCAGTAAGAGCCTAAATAAGAATTCGATTCTCGAGTTTGTGAACTCACAAAAATTGTGAGAATGTATACTGCTGGCAAAGTTACTAGGACAGTGCTTCTCAAACTTTTTCTGGTGTTCCCCCCTTAGGAGATAAATGTAATATAAATACACATGCAACACATTATTATACACCCCCCACTTTGAGATGCTCTGGTCTAGAAGAAAGACAGAGGTCCCTTTTCATATTTTTTTCCCTCTGAGTATTACTTTAAATCTCTGTGGACCAAGGTGTTACTTTCACCTTTCTTTCAAATCTTGCACTTGTTTAACTTTTCTCTATACACATAAGTTCTCAGTGTCTCATGTTATATTCTGATCTAATCAAGCCTTGACAGAAGTATTCTTCTACAACTCAACCCTTTTGTCATAGTCATTCCTAAACTTAATCGCTTGGCTACATTTGAATTTAAACATGTCTGCTGCTCTGACACTGAGGATGAAGAGACTTCATTGATTAACCTGTCATTTCTATCAGTGGTTCTCATGAAATAAACAGAATTACTATCATTATTACACAATTGTTTTCGTGTTTTTTTTAAAATATGTATTCCAAGGACCTCTTTTTAAGGGTTGCATGAAGCCATGTATAAGCACAGGCCAAACTCTTCTCGCTCCATCGCCTGCTATACAGTATGTCCCGTCATCTCTGGCACACTGCACTGTCACAATGTGTCAGTGTGTGTCAAATTCACTTTCCATAAGAAATATGCTGACATATAAGATTTACCATTTTCCTGCCTCATCATTTCTATCGTTAAGAGTATTTTAAGTCCTTGGAGATGGGACCATTCTTTTATAACTGTACGCAAGTGTGCGGACCTGGCAAGACGCATAATTGGAGTTAAAAATACCGTCTCTGATCAATCATAGCATTACTGACATGTGATTACACTCAAGTGACACACATTTCATTACTATGAAACGTCTTAGTTTCCTGATATATCAGACAAGTGAACTTTTACATTAAATTCAAATGCAGAGGACACGGAAAATAGCAATCTATGAAAGAGCTAAAATGAATGTATCTACAAGGGTGGTAGCCTTTCCAAAACTGCAGTTCTTGTGTTCCCCTAAATATCAAAAGTACCATAGTGGACGTTTGTCATGTGATACAGTGTGGCTCCTTTGATTTAATCCAACCGAGATGCTACTGTGGCCCAGCCCACGAATGAATGTAATACTGGTAATAATAAAAACAGTGTCAGAGGACACTGCAATTTGTGGTTCATATTACATTAGGCTGTTGGCCCAACAAATACACATTTTAACCTACAATTAATACATAGACTCATTTTACTTTTAATAAAACTAAATGTCCTTCATTAGTGAGTGAATGCTGAATGAGCATTACTTACCACTTGACACTTTTAATGAAATCCCCTTAACCACCATCCAGCTTAATCCCAACTGAAACCACTCCCCTGTCAGATTTGATATGCTGACATTAGAGGAACCTGAGTGAATTAATAAAAATGAAATATGCTAATGCCAGAGCTATATAAATGACTAATTAAAAATGGCAAAGGAAATTAATATTTGGTGTCAGAAGCTGATGGATGAGTATCTGAGGTACTAATAATGTATCTCAGATTATGTGTGCTGCGCTAAGAAGAACAACCATTACGAGCTGCCTGTGATGATCTATTCTTTAAAGGCACAGTATGCAGTTTTACTCTTCACAAACAAAGTTTGCTGCATCCTCAATGTATGTCCGGTAAGCTGGCTAGTGTAATTAAACTGCAACCCAACATCTTTCAGCAAAAAAGAAAAAACTATCCAAAAACTGAGTGTAATGTTTTTAGATTTGTAGCCCAATGCTGCAGCCGGGTGAATTTATTGACATCGATGTGCTGACGGTGCACAGACAGTAATCCTTTGGTGTTAACGGACTAATCTTTCTATCTAAAAGCAAGGGATAGGTGGCACCACTGTTTCCCGGAGTTAAAATACAGCAGCTCAAGGCAAGAACCCACTGAGCTACTTGTAAATACAAGATCCAACAGGCAGGCTTCACCGTGGTGCCGGTTCATGGGGCAGAGATATAACTCATCCGAACAGCTGCAGGGTTTTTGACTGTTAAACTGAGCCTTTTTTTGTTCAGCCATCTTTTGAAGTCCTCTAAATATATTTTTAAAAATGAGGGGCCTGTATCTGTACTAAATGGGAATTGTTATTAACAAACAACAACAACAACAACAAAGATATAGACGTTCATAATAAGGTTACATCAAACTAAAAGACAATTTTATTTATAGTAGATTCTTTATCACACAGAACATTTCAAGGACTGTGTTGATTTACCTCTAACCTGTAAACTCTAGTTTATTTCAACTATTGCAAGATATATTGGTAACACAAAATAAGTTGATAATCTATAGCAACAGTATAAATGAAGAGAACTCCCACCCCCCTGCATGTACCTATATAATAACTATAGACTAAGACAGGAGAAGATGAATTACAACAAAGTGGGGCAGCTATTCTTACAACATGTCATGTGCCATGAAGAAAGACACATCAACAGCGGCGCCGCAGGAGATGCTCAGCTCATAGGAATACAGCAAATCAGTAATATGTCACACTTTTAGTTCTTGTTTTCAGTGTTGCCTCTGGTCTAATCTTTTAAATTGTTTCTGGAAATACATGCAGCTCGATGAGCTTTGAAATAATAAACTGACCATTTTGATTGCACATGTTTACGCATATATTCCTGGAGCTAAAATCCAAAACTATAAATAGCATGACAAGAATAAACTAGTTCACAATACAATTATATTGCTACATTTTCAGTACTTAGATACAGTTAATATAATTCAAAAATAGTTAAGTATCAGTGTTAGACTAGTTTCACAATTACAAATTAAAAATGGGTCAAAAAATACAAAATACTCAACACAGGACTCAACATGTGTTGAGTTCAAGCCAACAATGAATGAATTCAAGTTTATTAATATTCCATAAAGATGCATACATATGCATAATTTCAATGTACATATATTAACACTAGGACACTGCTCGCTCGAAAGGGAGTGAGAAGAAGTTAAAATACTTTTATACTCCCACCCCCTTCAATAACTATTCAAATATTTAGCCAAAACTTAAACATGAAATGTGTTCTTTGGACTGAAAACAACCTTGTTGTTGCAGCAACGGGCGTCAAAGTAGGGACTGTTGAGTTCCATAGGAGTGAACCGGAGGAGGGGAGGGCCAATCACAAATGTTGTCACACCCACTTTATTGTCTCACACAGCTATGCTATAGGCAATTCATGGGTCCGAAGTGACGTGACACACTTTTTAAGATTATTCTTCCATAACATTTCCAAAGATGATGTTTGTCACCATCCGGAGGAACCACTTAAAGATAAATCACTCCAGACTGTGCAGTGAGCACTTTGTTTCAGGTAGTTAGTAGCTGGCTGACGCTAGTTTACACATTAAACCCCCATGTTAATTGTGTAGCTATGCTAATAAACAATATTAGCCTCTTAACCCTCATCACTCGCATACAAAGTCCATGCTCTTGGAAGCTTTGAGGGCTTGTCCAGTCACAGAGGGCTTGTGAATGGGGAAGCTTGGATGTAAATGTCCACAAAAGTTTGTATTGCCTCTTCATTTTCAGTAAGATTTGTTTTTCATGACTATCTAACTGCAGAGATGGGCTACAACATATGGTGACATCCTCAAAATGGCGACGACAATTGGTCTGCATTGCCTTGTTAATTTCTCTCCAATATTTTTGTGCAACAGGACAGTCCCAAAACACATGACACAAGTTCTCCAACATTATTCGCATTTCCATGTGAATAATGAGCACTTTGACATGGAATTATGATGTAACGGGTCTAAGGACACAGGATGCTGGGACAGTTTCAAGTCCCTATGAATATTGTTTATTTTGTTTTGTTTTCCTTCCACTGTAGCCCCTCGAGGCAACTACTGTTGTGATTTTGGGAGATACAAAAATAAATTGAATTGAATTGAATTGTTCGTCAATACGAAAACACCCTCTCTTTCCCATTTACTTTTAATATATTTAGTTGAGTGGCTGTCCAGATTAGTAATGCATTTATGTAATTTAGATATTTTTCCCCTTAGTATTTCAGTCTGAGGGTTGTAATGGGTGTTGCTTTGTTTGATATCTTGATTATAATAACTCCTTATTTGTAAATACCAATAAAAGTCCTGTTTCTCTAGGCCAAAGGATTAATTCAACATATCAAAGCTTTTAATTAGATTTTCTTTTACAATCTGGTAAAAAACTCTTATGACTTCTGTTATCCAAGTCTTAAATCTCAGGTTGGTACTGTTTGGCTTAAAACTGGTCATAAACCAACCATTTTAAGGGCCATATTTTGCCCCCGCAGGTAGCGTAGCCTGGGGCCAGAGCGCTATTTTGCTACCTTGCAGACCTTGCAGACCTGGCGTCAAGGGGCAGGACTTGGCCACTGGAGGCTGGAGTGGGATGGTGCCCGTCCATATATGGTGATAGTGTTTGATCCAGTGATCGAGAACTGCGGCATTAAAAAGCACCACCTGTGTGGGAGATGTTTGTCATGGCCTCATAAACAGGCAATGAAGTGAGCAATAAAACGGGTTGATTTCCCGTTTTTTAAGGAGTTCCCAATATTAAATAAATAAAAGCAAAATATTTAAATACAGCCTCGGAGCTTTGTTTCTTTATTTAATTCATCTTTATTTTGCACAACGCGGAGTATGTCCTCAAGATGGGATTGTGCCAGTTTAACCGGTCCTGAGTGCTTGATGAGATGCTGCGTGGTCCAGAGTGTCCGAGAATGGAGAACACATGTGGTCAGCTCAGTCTGATCGTATGTGCGGATCTCGTGTTGGACTGTCAGTCTGTGCCAGTTTTACGCAGACTGGGATAAAGATCGTGGGTGAATGTGATGTGAGGATTCAGTGAGGATTCATTTGAAATTTTCAAAATAGATGTTCCTCTCTAAGATGAGCACATGAGTCTGCAGGTCCAGTCTGGCCCAGATCGTGCAGTAACAGGTGCCCAACGCAGCGCAAAGAGCTTTAAAGGCCAATTCATACTTCTTAAGAAGCAAAAAGTTTGTTCATTTACCCACAGGGCTGCAAGAACAAAGTTTGTTTCGGCTCTGGCATTCATACTTCAGCAGAAGGACCGCAGCTAGACCCCGCCCCCTGTGATCCCCAACAACTGTTTCCACGCTGTTGCTATGGATATCATTATCACAGACAGCTCAGTTGAGAGATTGTGGAGAGAGGAGTGTAGTAAGCTACATAATGCTTTGTGTTTTATTACACTCAGTCACATATTCACAGAGAAACAGGCCAAACGAGGAACTGAATTTAGACGCAGCAAAACGCAATGATACAGGTAGAGCGGTCAGTATATTATAATCCGTCTAAACCGCCCCGCAATTAAATGAGAATTTCTTGTCCCGGCCCAACCCAATCAGTGGTTCAAAACACAACTTAGTTACGATTCTGCCATTTCACAGAATGCACCGCAACGCCCCCTCAAATTGCTTCATATTTTGGCATCATCACGCCTCTTATTGAGAATTCATCTATTGCGCACACTGCAAGGTGTGACGATATGAGCTCTGCTGCACGTTAACGCTACTTCCGGGGGCAAAATATGAGTACCAAGAGTTTAAATATGTATTTAATTCATATATTTTGATTAGCTTTTTTCATGTCGTAAGCACAGATTTTACCCAGGGGTTTCTCTACTTTTCCAGATGACGAGGCCATTGTCGTCTGCTAGTAAAGCCTCTACAGTGACCTCCAGCACGAGAAGGAGGGTCTAAGGGTCTAATTCATACATCCATCACGAATTTTTCAATAGCAGAAACAAAGAACCACTCAGCAACACTGTGTATACACCTTAATAAGTGATCGTGAGACAGGTACAGGTAGGTATTTAACTGTGTTCTCAGTTAAACATAGCACAAATGAAACTGTAGCCTAGCTTTACTGTTGTCTATTGGTCGGGTGAGGTTACACATCCAAGAGAGTTCAGGTGAAAAGTCCTTCATAACAAAAAGACATGTTTTGGATGCAGATAAAAGAGAACAATTACAGTGTAAGTGTAAGTAAGTAATCTGTCACAGATTAATTACAGAGTAACAATGAGTACTCACTCAACAATAAATATCCATTTAGTTATTGTTTTAAAAAAGCAGTTTTAACCAGTGTAAATGATGTTTTCTAGCTCTGTGAAAACGAGCTGCAGAGAGCTCCAGTTCAGCACTCTCTCTGTATGATGCAAGCCACTCCCCCACACTCAGAGGTTGTGTTTATTTCTATTTATTTTTTGTTTGTCTTTTCTATAGCAGCTTTAAGACCAGCTAATAACAAACGATGGCCATTTTAGTTTCATATTTGGTGTATCATTTAGCAAAACTAACCCTGAGTGTGGGGTACAAGCCTTCCTGTGATGTTTGACAAAGTATTTGTGATATCTCAAAAAAAACATATAAAAGAAGGTACCAATGTCTGGGCAGTACCTGCCATAGGATTTTTTTTTTCTATCTTGTGAAATTTCTTGGATATACATCAAACTGGTGCATGGTTTTATAAAAGGATCATTTGAGGATTTGGGTTTCTGGGTGATAAAGATATGGTTAGATAAATGTTGTTCCGGTTCCACTTAGATCTGTTTTCCACTGAATATTATATCAGAATATTTTAAGTATTAAACCAAAATTGAGCCATTTGCTCTTATCATCCCCATATGAAATGAAACATAATAGAAACATCCTCAGATGAGAAAATAGAATATATAGCAGGAATAAACTTTTACCATGCATTATTTAGTCCAGGATCACCTTGGCAGCTAGCTCTGTGAGATTAAAAGAATAATTTCAAAGCTGTAAATAATCCGTGCAGGCACACATCACATCCTCTGAAGGGCAGTGAATTATTTATTGTAATCTGGCAATGCAAGGTTGTTTATCACATATTAATGTGATACATCAGGGGAGTCATTCTCCTCTGGCGCACCACGAGCGTTTGGTTCAGTCGGCGACGGCTGCTGCGCACTGTGAGAGGATTCATGGGGCTGTAATCTGAACAGAGCTAATCTACACCTGCAGCACACTGTCAGACACTAGCATTGATTATTTACACTGCCTTGTATTGCTGCATGCCGCTAAATCACTGATGTTACCCATACGGACTTGGTTCACATTCGACATTATGTACTATATTGCTATGAACAGTAACAAACAATACTTTCTCTTCCAATGGAGGCATCAGACGAGTTGTGGCACATATGGATGTTCTTTCTCATTCATTTTCAAGGGTCCAGCTAAACATTTATGTAATGAACACATCATCTCTTCTCTAACATCATACCATCCTCATACAGTGCCTCCTCTTTTAGATGTGCCAAAGATCACCATCACCCTCAAAACGTAGACCTGATGTCCTCACTTGTACGAACTCCATCCATCCATCCATTTTCTACCGCTTGTTCCCGTTAGGGGTCGCGGGTGACTGGAGCCTATCCCAGTGCCTTTGGGCCTTAGGCAGGGTACACCCTGGACAGTGGCCAACTCGTCGCAACACAGAGACATAGACACACAGACAACCATTCACTCTCACACTCATTCACTAGGGCCAATTTACAGTTGCCAATTTACCTAACACATGCATGTCTTTGGGCGGTGGGAGGAAGCCGGGAACCCGAACCCGGAGAGAACCCAAGGTAACACGGGGAGGACATGCAGACTCCACCCAGAGAAATCATGTGGTGTAATGTTCGCCCAGGAATCGAACCCATGATTTCCTTCTTGGGAGGCGAAAGCTCTAACCGCTCTGCCACCGTGCACCCTTGTACGAAGTCATATCACAAAACAAAATCAAAATCAAAAGCTGTTGCCATAGCCCAAGTTCCCAATATTCATTCAATAAACAAATGACAGATTCCTAAACATGTATTAATCCTTCTAGGGACAATTTATTTGAGCAGCATCAGACAATATATGAGGTAACCGTGACAGGAAGACAACATAGTCTCTACTATTATTAACCTTCGTTCAGATAACAAGTTGAACCTAAAAACTCAAAATATTGTTCTAGACAGATTCTAGAAAACAAAAAAATTCAAATTAAAAACACACCAAATAAACACAAAAGGAGCAGGTGGCATGTTCCCTTTTTATCTGTTAACTACTTTAGCAAGACGGCCATTGTAGACTTTTACATTACACATCTGTCATATAAACACCTCAGTCTCGAATTAAAATCAATGCCATCTGTCAGAAATCAATCTATCCTGCCAAGTGTAGCAATGCTAGCATTTTTAGCTGAAAATAATACTAAAATAAATAATAATACTAAAATAAAAAGACCAACACCATCTGAGATAGACCCAGGACCATTAACCGATTGATCGGTTTGCCTTTCATAGATCCAAACCTTGTTCCACATAGTCCAATAGGCCCATAGAGGGAAAAACAGTAGGCCGAGAAGTAGTAAAAACAGTAGGCCGAGAAGTAGTAGAAACAGTAGTCATCAAAAATTCCTGTCCAGTTTTACAGTGCTGTCGGCTTGGCATCAGCATTAAGTTAATAGCATTCATCCTCAACATAGCACATAAGGTAATAATTACATAAACGTGCAAAAACGTTCGTACTCACAGAGGATCTCAATAGTGAACATAGTTGTTGACTTTCTGCCCGACAACACTGGCTTAACGCTCCAACACCACCCATTTTTAACTTCAATAACTTCAGTTATGCAGGTCCGAGCCCTGCACAGCAGATGACATGGGGAGAGGGCCGGTAAGGTGACGGACCCCTCTTTTTATAGAGTGCCACCTACACCTGAATGGTCAATCCGAAAAGTGCTTGAAGCCGACACACAACAATGGCATGCATTTCAGGTAGTATTCATTTGGATATAGTCAAATTGTTGAAATGTGTCTATACGAGACACCAAATGGCATTATGAAAGCTATTTCAATTTGGCAAGAAATTACAACGTTATTCACAGCTCCTTATGTTGCTATAAAGACTTGGGGAGATGTATTTTCAGTCTCCATATGCTGAGGCAGCAACATGTTGTTTACCATTACACTGCTTTGACAACCTATTGCAATAAAACAGAGATTTGTATGCAGACAGATTCAAAACAAGAAGAGACATTGCTGGTACATTGAGCCTAACTGCCTGGCAAAATCGAAACTTACTTCCTTGAAAGATGTAAAAGATCTACTGAACAGTCATGTAATCAGAAAAAATGGTCCAATTACAGCAAACGGCTGGGATTTTAGTGGGCAAAGTGGGCAAAGTCTTTTACACACTTCATTGATTCAGGAGAAAACCTTTTTGAAAACAGGTTGTCGGGCTGAGTGTGAGTTTGTGTGATGCCGGTCATGGCTCTGTGGGCAGATGATACGTCACCAGTCGTAGAGACGTAAAAAATCTGTCTGTGAACGGCTCAATGAGAGATTGCCTTTAGGCTCATTAGGAACAACAGCTGGTTGGGTAATGAAGAGGAAACAGCATGTCAAGAGGTTCCCCAAACTTCCCCAGAGATGCATTTCCAGAGTATGCCATTGAAGGAAAAAGATTAATGTTGATGCATCATCACTTTACTGCACTTAAATGACTCCCAAACTATGTTATTTTGTCTCAAACTGGTACAGTTATGTTAATATGTGGCAACAGCCACTATAGAGGTAAATGTTTATTTGATTCAAGAAATTGGGAAACTGCATCCATAAATGATGACAGTTCACCAGGAAGTGCTTCTCCAGCAGATGTTTTCTGAAAAAATGAATCTGGTCAATAGCAAATACACCACATTAATGTGCTTCGAATTTAACTGAGTATCAAAACTAGGAGCCACAAGTAGGTGTAGCTTTAGTGACTATAGAAATGGAGATGAATGCCTCTGGATTTTGGATCTTGATATTGAAGTCTCTACTGTTTTAGAACATACAAAAAAGAGTTTAAAACCCTACAGTCACAAGCTTCCACGAGTTTGGTGAGAGCTTAAACATCATAATAATAATGTATATATGCAATAAGTTCCTCATTGAGTTGATTAGATGTTTCTTATTTGCACATTATTCTATGTAATAACAATAGCATCCTGGTAATGGGAAACCCAGCCAATGTTGACTTCTGTGCATCCCACAGTAGCTGCAAGTTGACGGGGCAGTAAGTCCAAATGTTCAATCTCATTCAACAGATGCTCAGTTGGGCTGAAGTTAAGAGACTGGACGGACCGTGCCATCTCAAAGAGGCCGACGTGCTTTTTGTGGGGTATTATTCATGTGAACGGGGAAAAAATACAGGTAGTGCATCCATGCAGCTATGGATGCATTTGATAGTGCAGTGATGAAGAGTAGGAAAAGCTTCAAAGGAAGTCATCTGGATAGGTTTTTGAAATTGAGATCTGGAAGTCATTTTCAATCTTTTGGCACTGATCAAGCTGCAACTAGAAGTTATCTATTCCTCCATGTTTCCAAAAAGAAAAGACATTTCAGTATCAATTCAGTTAAATTTATTTTTGTTACGTCAAAAATCACAACAGTGGTTGCCTCGAGGGGCGACTGAAAAACAGAATAAAAACAGAATAAAGTGTTCATAGGGACTTGGTAATGTCTCAGCATCCCGTGTCCTTAGAAAGATGTCCCAAGCTCCCCTGTCCTTAGACCCTCCTTCTCAGCCAGGAAAAACTACCAAACCTCTTTGGGAAAAAGTAGAAACCTGTAGGAGTTCCACAGTGAAGGAGAGATCCGACTCCCTCGGACGGACAGGCGGACGCACCTCAATTTGTAGATAGATGGTGGAGTGGACCCACTCAGGAGGAGAACCAATTCTTCGAGGCTGATGAAGAACCGTTTATATGGAGTAGCGACCGTTTCTCCAGGCAGACCGTTTCTCCAGGCAGACCGTTTCTCCAGGCAGACCGTTTCTCCAGGCAGACCGTTTCTCCGGGCTGTTGAGGAGCATCTGGATCCACAGGTCATCGATGTTTCCTGCTCCACTCCCGTCGGGGAAGTGGGAGAAGAAGAAGGAAAAGCGATGAACAGATGCAAGTGAAATTCAATATTAAATATTGTTTGATAGAAAAGTAGTAGGAAACAGAGGATAGTGCTCAAGCTGCCAGACTTCCCCCAGCATAATTGCTCCTAGAGCAGCATAGCTGGGAACTGTAGGTTTTTATTTCTGTTCCTTACTGGCCTGACCATAAGCGATTTCAAAGAGAAACGTTTTAAGCCTGGTCTTAAATGAAGAGACTGTGTCGGCCTCTTTAACACGGACAGGAAGCTGATTCTATAACACAGGAGCTTGGTAGATAAACGCTCTACCTCCATTTATGTATGGAATCAACACACAATGCCATCAATCTTGCTGTATGATTAAAGAAGATGACTGTGATGAAGAAACATATTTTTTTTACTAATTCTTTATAATACTTTAAGTTTTTGTATAGATCAATTAAAATTAAATAAAGTAGTTTTGCAAGGCAACCGCTTTTGCCTTGTTAAAATACTGGAATGATTCAGTTATCATGCAATGTTCATACAAAGGCTGCATCCGAATGTCCATCCTAGTCCCTAACCCCTCATTCACAACATAGTCCTGCACTATTTAGCAGACTTTACACTCACAGAGTGATTTGGACAATTTCTCCTCGGCGCGGGTCATGTGACTAATGTCTGAGTGAAAAAACAGTCAACAGTGTGCTATAACATCTTTAACATTTCTGTCTACTTTCATTCAGTCGTGTTGGTGGTGCCGTTTGCTGTTGTTTTTCCGACATTCGCAATGTATTGTGGTCTATATTGACCGGTCTAGTGACAAACGCTGGACACTACTTTTCAGGGTGCATTGTGGGAAATTTTTAGTGCACTAGTTTAACAACTGCTGGACATTCAGACAGCACTAAAAATGGTGTGAGCCCTAAATATTGCACTATGTAGGGAATAGTGTGGACAGTCAGACACCAAATCAATGTTTAGTGGTCCAAGAAGGTTTCATTTCAGAAAAATCTCAATTTCTCTAAGGGATACAAAAAAAACTTTTGGGATGAATGTTACAATATTTCTTTTTGTGATATATTTAATGATGTTTTTCATAGTTACAAATGTCTATATTATACTCTGATATGATTAAGGGCGTGTTTATGCTTGATCCTATTGAAGCGAACACTGGTGCTTTATCAGCTGAGTGCGCTTCATTTGTGGAGACGTGAACGCTCTATCAAACCAGATTCGCACCAAGCAAGTGCATACCTGGTCCATTTGAAGTCAGCCGTCTCAGTGCAGTACACTTCCAGCCACGCAGTTCTCCTGGAGACCTTACATGGGAAATAGTATAAAAACACAAGTACCTAACCAAATAGACAAAAGTGTATGAAGAAAATTAGACTACAGACAAGCAGACAGTTTGTGCATGTGGTGCTAATATCAAACTAATTACCTGCCACTTTGAATTGAATTTCCAATTTTAATTTCCAGTGTCCTTCTTTGTAAACTTCAGATTCCATTTAATGTACAAAATCTGCCAACGTTTCATCTTGTTTCTATGCAACGCAGTGAACACTTTCTTTTGAAGAGCACCTCTGCGCAATTACATTTATGTGAAAGGTATTATTAAGCAGTACTGCATGTTGCAATAGAAGTAATCAGAATAGTTGATAATATGATTTGTTAAAAGAGGTTAATGACACATTTGAAAATACTGTTGCTTACTCTATTTAATTTCAATTACCTTTAACACTTGTGTTGTAAATCTGGGGACTTAATCAGTGCCACATTAAGCTTTTATAGCTATTATAGTAATGTTTAGTTTCTTGTGTAGAAGTGTAGAACAGCCTTTGCTAGATCAGCTTTCTCTTATTGCAACGAGTCAGTGGAACTCATTACTAAGAGAGATTATCACATGCACTAGTCTAAAAACATTTGCGCGCCTTCCAAAAAATGGCTTTTGGAAAAGCAAGTTTGTACTCATGTGTGATGAGTGAGAGATGAATGTGTGTGAACTGCCTGAGATGAAGAGCTGAAATTAATTGGTAAATTCTTGTGTGTATTTGGAGTGGTCGTTTTTGGAGTAGTCGTTTTTGGGGATGGGTGCTCGAGGGGCAGCAGGAGGATGGCCCCCGGCCTGGGTTTGGGCCCCGGCCTGGTGGTTGGGGACCCCTGGCCTATAGTATATTATGGGCCCTGTCCCTGCTCCTCTTCACCGGACCAACCCAAGGCAGAGCTGACACGCAAGAGTGGGAGAGCGGGGGCCGTGAATGTGCCGTGGCACTTGTGCGTAAACTGCAGCTGCTTAATCAACCTGGCTGGCAATTTTATACATGGCTGCTCCAAATGTGGGAAATGTGTTTAGTCAATTGTTTGTACATTAAGAGTGATAAGGTGACATGGTCATGTATCTATATACTTTTATATTATGTAAATTGTTCATCAACCTGCCCCGGGACTACAGGTGGAAATTAGCATTGTTACAACCTGGTACAATGCAACTTTCCTTTTGGTCAATGTTTATTGTACACTGTCCCTGTTTAAATTAATACAATACCATACCAAGCATTCTTCTCTTCTTAATGTTAAATTGGCTGAGACACAGCTGATTTTCCACCATCAACACTTGTAGTCTCCTTTTTGGTCCTGTCAGGTTTAAGTCGTAGATAAGAAAAAGGTTGTGGAGGTTGGAGGGTGGATGTTGAGGGATTTATGAAATGTACCGCTACCTTTAGACTGTCTGAAAGTGTCACTTCCGTTTGATAAAATGTGGTGCTTTTATAGGATTGTTTACACTTTGGTTGGATCTGATGATCAGTACTAGTTCAAGGAGAGGCTTCATGGGAGACCAAGGACACATGAATGCGCACTACAGAGGACATACTATACTTTTTCTCACTAAAGGGTACACTGCCTCCTCTAAAATGTCCTATAATGTGGATTAAATCACTCACTTATTACATAATTTCCATTTTGGAGATTGTTGTATAGTAGATGGTGCGTAAGTATTTGACACAGCCAGAATATATGGAGTAGTTCTCAGAGTACAAATGGCTCTAAAGAGTCTATTTCCGTGTCATCATGACCTGAACAAAAGCTGAGGAATTATGGACAGAGTTTTTTATATTGGAATACTGCATATAGTCTAGCATGAAAGGTAATGTGATGATGGCTCCACTATCAATAACCCTTTTGCATGTAGCTTGTCAGATAAAATGTTTTGGGTCTGTTTGACGTACAATCTTATTAAAAAGTATAATACAAAAACGGTATATTCAGAATATTTTGGTCTTCATGTTTTATTAGGTGAAAACAAAACAGTGCATTCCTTCTCAATGATTGCAGCTAAGTATACTGTGTGGTATATGAAAAGGGCAAGTATTTGACACAGCCTGAATATATGAAGTACTTTTCGTAGCACAAATGGATTTGAAGCGTCTATTTCCTTGTCAGCACAGGAGGAGTTATGGACTGTATATGCAACTCGATTCTGAAGTCGTGACTCTCTCCAGTATTAGATGTGATAAAAGTATGATAAAAAATGTGTTAATGGCCGCTCTGTCAGGGGTAAATTATGTGCTCATGTATGGTGGCCTGGCAGGTACAAATGTCTGTGCTAACCTTTCAATGTGACTCTGGCCAGTGGGTCCACTATTGAATTTATAATTAACTTGTAGGGAAATGTGGGCATTTTTCTATTATAAGAGACATCTTGTCAATTACAATTCTGGCGGAGATATTCAGTGAACTTCCTGTTGGAGGAAAGGTCAATAGCTGTGTGTAATGAGTAATTGACTCAAGGCAGAGAGCAGCTCTGACCGAAGCTGCGCTTGTGATCAAGTAGAGAAATGTGATTTATTTCCATATCATTTTTGCTCTCATTTTCCAACCTGTTGTAGAAATCAGGCCTGATTGAAGTGCTACTGTTGGGGCCAATTCATCACCAAAAATGACTTTGGAGAATGGAGCTTAAATGGTCTGAGTGATGAAAAGAACATGGATTTTTGAATGTGAACAATAGCGCAGACAAGGAGTAATGACCTGCTCTACCCACTATCAGACTTAAACAATATGCTAATGTTAGTGATTCACCGATGCCGAAGCCCACAACCATCACGCAAGCATGTCAGAATGCTGTTTAATGAGTATGCCTGCCGTGAGAATCATTTATATAGACCTGTAACACACATGAATGTCGCATCTTTATCTGCAGTGTGCTCCTTTACTGCCAGCCTTTATCACACCATCAAGGTCAATGTTGAACATTTTGTCTCTTCTCTTCTGTGCTTGTGCACTGCAAAGATCAAAACAATTTCAATGCACTTTTCAAGTCTCTTTTGAAGTATGTGCAATAGACTTTTAGCGTTTCTAAACAACATGGTAGAAATTGCACAAATGGGACACAATTTATTTCTAAAGAAATAACACTTACTTTGTTTATTGAAATAATAAAATTATAATTGACTTTAAACAACACATTATTTCATTAATTTGTCTTATTCTGTTTTTACGTTTACCATTAGGGGAATTAATTGGTGACTCTAATTGAGTGGAAGTAAATGGTTGTCATCCAGTGTAGTGTCCAGTCCAGTGGATACAGTCCAGGGTGTAACTATGGATCTAATATCACCTGGATAAGACACACCCCTCTGTTATTAAGCGAGTTTGACACTTTTTTCTTTTGTAGTTTTTTGGGTCAATGTGTGAAATCAAACTGCTGTGGTGGGCTAACACAAACAACTTATTTTTTTTACAATGTTTTAAATCGCAAAGTGTCTAGCTGCAGAATTAGTCTAGCCTTGTTCTCAACCCCCACTATCTCAGCTGTAGCCGCCATCGCGCTGATCGGTCAGAACTGATCAAGCGGTCTACATTTCTGTGGCCGCACGTTGGAGGCGTTTGCCTGTAATGAGGAAGAAAATGCAGAATGGTATAGTGCGCCTTGAATCTTTGATTCATCTTCCAAATCGTATTATACTTTCGTGGGTGTACCCCGTACATGGCCCAAAGCTACTGGGGTAGTGTCACCCACTAGAGCACCTCTTTGCTATATTCAGTTAATTTGTAAAACTGTACATGACCATGTAAACATGTAAATATATTGTGAGGGGATATTTTTATAAGATAAGTGTAAATGTATTTGTTCATACTGGGGGGGTTAGTTGACAGCAAACAGATGTATTGGATTTACTGATATTAGTTTCTTATTTATTATTTTAGTCTGCTGGTCGGGTGCATGACAGCAACGAAGAGGATCTTCTCTCGGGATGAATAAAAGTAATTCTGATTTTGAAATTTAAACCACAATAATATATATATTTATATATATATATATATATATATATATATATATATATATATATATATATATATATATATATATATATATATATATATATATATATATATATATATATATATATATATATATATATTATTATTATATATATAATCTGTGAACAACAAAATAACTATAAATCTTGCTGTATAAACTGTAACATCATCATCACATGAATTTCAGTAATATTTTTTACTGTGCCAAAGTTCTCCAATATATTAGACAAAATGGCCTTGTAGTCGAACAGGAAAACAAATTCATAAGAGGCAATGGAATAAATAATGTACGACTGTTGAGATTGTTTTTTTGAAAACTTGGAGTTGGGTTGCTCGTCAAGCTGATTGAATATTTATAGAAAGTATGACTAATGACACAGACAGTACAGTCTCCACAAAGAGTTTGATGATGGCTTTTGGGCATAATAGTCAGAAGAGATTTGTGTTTACAGCGCACAATAGCCCGTACACACCCGCATGCACATTCTCAGGCACTGCGTTTTATATAGACTTTAAAACAAGGGTATAAATTAGCTTGTCAAGAAGCAAGTTTCTTAGGTGTAGAAATACTAGCCTTGAGGCAGGAGCTTTCTTTTTCGGCCACAAGTCCCCCAAACAACATGAAGAAAACAGTCCAGTCTTGCATGTCTTGAGGAAAATGAAACAGTTTGCAGTTTTTCATCCACATCACTGAAGTAGTTCCCATGATGCTGAGCAAAATCACACAAAGTCACACACGCACTGCAGGGGTGTCTCTTAGATGTTCCTGTGTGGGCAGAGATGTAAACATATTTGGGAGTGTTAATCTTGACAACTATTTAACATGGATGTATTAGGGCTGTATGATGTTGAGGGCAAGGCTTTTGAAATCCAATGTTTAATTCTGTGTGAAGTGCAAACTGAAGAAGTGCTTTTGACACATCCTAGCAGGTACAGCTTTGAGGATTACTGATTTAAGTGCTATTGCGTAAAAGTGGGTGTGACAGATTTTTCATCCCATAATAAATGACCAGGGAACATGTTTTTTCAAACAACTTTTGGAAGAAAAGCAGTTATAATGTTTTGTATGTGCTGTGAAACTATGTGTGTTTTTAAAAAAGGCTGTGGGTCTGATTCCAGATCTGTGTTTATATATTATATACATATATATCTTGTAGTAAGAGTTCTCCAACCTCAACTTGCTTTTTTCTAAGCCTCGCCTAAAGTGAATAAAAGATTCCATTCATTAAATGTCTTCGTGTCAGCTTTGCAAATTATACCTTGGTTGTTAAGCTTCAAAACTCAGACAAATGATTGAATAATATGTTTAAAAGTTAATATAAAGTTAGTTTCAGGACACTATTGCTGTCAAAGATTAAATGTTCTGTCCTGCACAAAGGTACTGGATTATAATCATAAGGAAAATGTTACAGGTTTGTAAAAGTGAAATATCTTGTAATACATATAAACACTATTTTGTAAAGACGTGTCATTCAGAAAATGTCATTCTTATTGAGGTGCTGTCACTGAAGATCACAAATTGGATCCAAATATAAATATCTTCTGTACATATGTATATCTTCTGGAATGTGTATCTTCTGGAATGTGTCCGCTACAAATATATATATATATATATATATATATATATATATATATATATATACACACACACACACACACATACACACATACACACATACACACACACACACACAGCAGTATATACCAAATGTACATGGATAGACATGAGACTTAGTCCTAGACAAAGCAAAGTAACTGATGATTTGTATGCATTACTGAAGAGTGTTAGGATACAAGAACGGGAAGGAGAGTCTGACTTTGCTCCAAAGGAGCACGTCTCCTTTGCAAAGCCATCAAAGCCATATCAGTGAGGCCTCATTACAACCACAATCCAACTGGAGAAAGAGGATTTTTGCAACATTAACTTTAACATTGGCAATCCAGTAAATAATATTCTTGCTATGGTCTTGATCACCTGCAACAGAGAAGTTGTGAAAGACAAACCTATTTTAGCCAGTTTTTTAAGCAATCACAAAAAGGTTTGGTAAATGCCGTGTATAGATTCACTGCGTGAAAACAGATATTTTATCTACAAATATTTTCAGCATTTCCCTGTGGAGCATCACTATACAATCTTGTTTACTGTGGTGTAGCTGGTCAGGGTAGCAGCTACTTCAAAGCAACAGGCATCAAAGCATTTGAGATCTAAAGTTGGAAAGGTCACCTGCATGAGTACGTTCAACACTCAAATCTCATTAAAATCATTTTTCTTTATGTATAGTTTTCCCTGACCTGAAAAGTCCCTATTTCAGAGGTAATGGCTTCAATGAGCTGCAATGGTCAATGTTAATACAATGGTAAGCAACTAAATAGACGAATATCTACTGGTGTTTTAAAAATCCAAACTATTTATTTTGAAATAACACTGTTGAGTAACTCAAAAAGTCACAAACTTAAAAATACCAAAGTATTTAAAATCCCAGTGTAAAAAATAAATACAGATATTTTAAATGTTGCAGTGTTCTAACCAATTGGCCTTACTTAATGGAATAGGTGTGGTATAAATCTACATCAAATCCTATGTATACATATAATGGTATTTTTGACCATTTGACAAGTTTAAAATTAACCCACTCAAATTTTAAGGCTTGTCTTATATTCTACTTGCTTCCTGCAAATACCATACCTGCCGGAAGACTTCCACAGCAGTCCTTTTTGCAAAATTTTAATTGAGCATAAGAAAATCATTCTGAGCGTGCGTTTGTCCATTGACTGCTGAGTACCCCACAAAGTCCAAGCGCAGGTGTAAAATGCAAATGCTTATGCAGCAGCAGGAGCACAATGGACTCTTTTTGTATCCAGCCACTCTGTTTGACACTATAAATGTTTTCTGCATTCATAATACTATCAAGTCAGCAACTGCCCGAAATACAATTGCTGTGTTTTTCCTCACTTGACAAATCTGAACCAGGAAATCTTCATGTGTCCAATACAATAAAGCAAAACTCAATGACAAAAATACAAACATATTGATTTGATCTGTTATTTGTTTCCAATAGGTAACTTAGGGGGAAGGGCATCACAACAATCTTCATATCAAACTCACGCATTTATGTTTACTGCCATATATTGTTCTATATTGCATACGCATAAGCATAAAGACAAGGTCAATGCAATTTTTATAATGAGTTTTTAATTTCAGCAGTCAACAAATTTCCAATATGCTGTGCTCTTATTTTATCCTTGTCTGAATCAATATTGCAGAGAGGCAATTATAGATATTATTTCAAGACATCCTGCGAGTGGACAGCAAATCCATGGGTCAGTTGTCACAACAGAGTAAAGAATTACTTCCTTTGGAGGCAACACAGGTGAAGTCTTAAAGGCTTAAAATAGAAATGGCGGGTTATTTATTTTGTGCTGTTAAGGTGCCCTTCCTTCCTTGTCCTGTTTGTTGTATCTGTTTTATTTCTATCTGTCTTTCGATCTGAGTGCTGAGTTGGCTAAAGGGGAGTCAACGAGGATAAGTGGACCACACATGGGCAAAATAGTTCAATAAAGAAAGCGCCGGTTGATGTTAATCATTATGGATTTACAAGGATGGGGAGGAATACACAATCACACCTTGTGCTACAACTTCACTCCTGTTCTCTTGTTAAATTAAAATGTATGATGCTTTTTCAGTTTGGGATTGTCAATTCAATTAATAATCATGGTCACTGGTAATGCCTTGAGTGACATTAACTGATTCATGGGTTTCAGAGTGATAATACATGTGCACTGTTGCTATAGCAATTAACAATTCAAAACAAAATATGACATTTTTAATGGTAAAAAGTATGGACCAGGGATCGGCAAACCGGCACGCGTGTCACGGAGGGCACGCCAAGTATTTTTGAGGGGCAAGCACAGCAACATGGTTAAAAATAAAAATACATTTGTGTCCAGCTGAGCTCATTGTGCATCATAACAACCGTGCTCTCGCTCCCAGACTTGTTGACAGCTGCTTCTGTAGCGACTCAGTCCTCGTTCACTGAACCTCTCCCCTCTGTGAACACTCCTTGGGTTTTTTTTCCCCCGTTTGCGTGTACGCTGGAAAAGAAGCAAAAGTTTTGGGGCAATCGTGTTTGAGTGCTGCTGATTGCATGTGCAGAATGTGCCGTGTAGTCAGACGTGGGAGTAAGCAACTTATGTACAAGTCACAAGTAAGTCTCAAGTTTTAATGTCCAATTCATAAATGAAAATCACCTGGGCACGATCGAGGGTCATGTTACCTGAAGTCAATTCAAGTCCCCTTGTCATCGTGCATTTGAGTATTGCCTAATCTTCCTACTATTAATGTTCAGGGCAACATAGAGCATTCGACTTATAAAAGCTCATGCACCTTGCCACTTTTCAACAGGGTTAGGGTTACCCCAAGGAACCGCGCATTGGTAATACAACGTTTTCAGACATTATGTGCCCACATGTGTGGATTCACATTTAAAGAAATGCTTCCATGTTTACAGATAAAAAGTGTTGTTGTCGTGTGGATGTCTACATTGATTTCTACATATGTTTGAATGTGCAATATGTACAGCAAAGAGGTTAAAACACTGAGACAATAATTTGAGGAAGGGGGGGTGAGGGGCCCTTTTCCAGATAAAAAATAACAAAACCGTTTAAACATGGGATGCTTGTCTGCACAACCTGGGTGATGACACTCAAGTCAATTTAATTGGATTGAAAATCTGACACTTTTTTAGTAAATGGTTCCACCATAAAGCCTCAAACTGAGTGTATTGTGCGTACAGAAATATAAAATGCCTTGGGCGTGACCATACACGGACACCCAAGGCGATGCAGAAAAATTGTCCTTGTTTGGTTATACGTTGAAAATTGGTTGTACTCTGTAACCCAGTTCAGCTTACACGGTGCAGGCTATACCATACACCTATGGCTAAAGCAGAATGGCAAGCACTGTCTTTTGTTTGTTTATGAATACATTTTGCCCGATTATTTATCAAATTTGTTACACCTCAGGTCAAGTGGTCTCAGGACATTTTTGTCTTACAGACCCATTGTCTCAACACAGAGACAGGAAAAAAGGCTTTCAGCAACTTTGCTCCCTCCCTGTGGAACAGAACACAGAGCCTTTTTAAATTAAATAATTGTATGCCTTTTAATGATTTTAAAGCACTGGTAAAGGACTTCCCGTTGTGCCGATGCACTTGTTTTATATACATTTATCTCATATTGTATGTGTAAATGTGTTTTGTTTTTTTATTGAATGTTTTAGTAAAAATTGTCGCATTTATATAGTGCTTTTCTACCTTCAAGGCACTCAAAGCGCTTTACATCAAGGAACCAGTCACCCATTCACACACCAGTGTACGCAGACACTGGGGGCGCTGAGGTTAAGTGTCTTGCCCAAGGACACAACAACAGTATTCACATGAGGCAGCTGCGGTCGCACTGCCAACCTGTGGGCCAGTGGTTCTGACCGCTCTACCAGGATGCTGAAGTTGGGATTTGAACCGCTAACCTTCAGATCAGAAGACGAGCACTCTACCCTCATTGGGTTTACCCTGTTTAAAAAGAGAAAATGAATGAATGTCAAAACGCCACATTCTTTTGCTATGCTGATTAACTGTGCGGCTTAAGAAGGTGGGGGTAAACTATAAATACAGGTCTCTCTCTGTGTAACCATTTTCAGACGTACTCGCTGTACATTCGTGTACAAAGTTGTCTGTACCTTGTGCTCCTTGTGCAAGTAAAAAAGCTTCCTGGCTCTACTTCAGTGACTCTACCTTCTTTATCCAACAGATTACGATTAATCCAACAGATGCCCAAAGAAACGCCTCCCAAGAACTGGGGCTACGTTATGTAACCTTGAGACAGTTGCGCAGCCATGCAAAGTGTATTACTGCACGGGTTAACAACGCTTCCAATTACAACAATTACAAGGTTGTGATTGGACATTGTTGAATGAGACCTCGGACAAACCTAGGTCAATTTACTTCAAATAAAGGCTCTTTTCTGTAAAGTTAGACCCTTTACACGTCCAATATTTCTGGGGCTACGTGAATGTTGTCCATAAAGGTTTTTGTGTGAAAAATAAACTTCTAATCAAGAATCTTGATTTTTTTTTTCACTCACACATGTAGTAGTTTTAATCCATCCAAAGACATGCACATTTCTCCGTCCATGCCTGATGTGACTTGAAGTCAGATCAGATCAGAAGATCAGAGTCTCAGGTCAGAAAAGGTTTATTGCCATTATTACTGAATACAGTTCGCAAACATAGGAACTTATCTTGGTGTTAAGGAGCAACATAAAACAATGAATAATAAAAGAATAATAATAATAATAATAATAATAATAATAATAATAATAATAATAATAATAATAATAATAATAATAATAATAATAATAATAATAATAATAATAATAATAATAATAATAATAATAATAATAATAATAATAATAATAGCAACGTCTATAGAGTCAAATATGGCTTGCATAAATTAAGAATTGACAAATAAAATAAGGTAAAAAATAAACATATATATATATATATATATATATATATATATATATATCTATCATGTGACTGTGACTTAGGGGTAGCACTGCCCCACTGAAGGTCTTTTAAATTGAATTAAAATGTAAGAGGATGTTCAGTGGTCAGTGGATGATTGTATATTTGTACTTGTATACCACAGCTCCTTATTTAGCTATCACCTATTTATTATTATCTGTATATTGTACTTACTATTATTACACTTCTGGTTGGATGCTAAACTGCATTTCGTTGCTCTGTACTTGTACATGTGTAAAGACAATAAAATTGAATCTAATCTAATCTAATCTAATGATTACAAGAACCATATCAGTAATCGAAAATGAAAGTTGGGTAGCTCAGATGCCAGTTTTTTATCATTTAAAACAAAACACCAAAAGGATTACACACTTAACCATTTTTGACCACTCGTACATTTGGTCCATGGGTTGGTACCAGCCGACACCCTCTCAATTAGCTATAATTTGCATTATTTTTTTGGCTAATGCTAACAGGTGTAGGAAAAATACAGGGGGCCGCTCCCACAAATCTTACTGGAGTAGCCGAGTTGCTAAGTGATCGATAGCATAAGCATTGAACGTCCTGTCTACTCATTTTTATGGCTATGGTAAAAAGTGCTCAAAATGGCTGGGACAAAAAAAGCAGAAACCCACAGATATTATAACAGCCAATGGGTGCAAACAGCATTACTCAAAAGTTCAGCTTCCCAAAAGTTGATTTGTGATTTGGTGTCTGTTCGGCAGTGGCGAACCATGGCTTCGGGACCTAGGCCTTCAGACACTCGTATTTCCAAACACAACTATCAGTAAATATGCCAAAGCTGGTCTCACCTGTGGAGGTGCACTTAGGCGCTGCAAACACACGAGACACACTGTTTTCAATGCACATTTAACTATCCACAACCACTGTTCACCGGGAATTTTAACTACACTGACAATCTTTAATGCATAAAACAAGTTTGTGCAACAGATTAGAGTGAAACACTCTGCTCGTCTCCACCTCTTTATCACAACATCAGCTGATCGATAACTGATCAGTTTGTTGTTTTGTGTTTCTCATTAGGCTGATCTTAGTTTACCACTGCACATGTATTATAATGAATATCACACTATTATTCCGCTTACTACTCACTTTTGTTGCCTTCACCAGATGAGAATTTCACTTGCTGTACATGTCAGTATCATGTATAATCATTCATTGACCTTGTGCTCGTGAGCTCCGAGTGTCATAAATCCAGGTTGATTTTATATGCACTTGTGTATGTTCCAGGACAATTTACATAGTGAACACAAACTGCTCCATAAGGGCAGAGTCCAGGACGCGCAACCAGAACGGCCGACATGGCACGGCAACCAATCAGAGATTACGCTCCAGTGACGTTTCTATGCATTTCATTATCCGGAAGAAGGACCAAAACAAACCCTGCACCAGTAAAAAAAATAATCTAGATGCAGCTCTTGGCACAATTGATGATATTCACTAAACATGGCTCTCCTCTGAAATATCCGAGCCGATCGTCTCAGTTTTGGGACTTTTGGACCAAAGCCACTCTCAGCCTGGTCTGCCATCGCAACAAGAGCACAGCCACACCGGGAAACACAACCACTTCTCCACTGCGCATGTGCACTGGATGCCTCAGATGCACATATGCTGGTGAGTTTATTTAGCATCTGACTTCAAATGTACAGGACTCTGACGCAAATTTGAACGACGTGGTCTGAACGCAGCTTTGCATAGCGAACACAGACTGCTCCTCTTATAAACTAAATCTCATCATTAGGACAAATGAAAGGGTCAATCTAATCCATCTTCACCTTATTTATTGCTCTTAAGTGAAAAATTATACATTATACAATTATACAAGACTGGGCAGGTGACAAGCAGGTGTGTTCGTTGCAATGTAGATTCTCTCTCAATGACACCCATGGCTCCATGACATTGAGTGGGAACATGTACTGTATGTTTGAGTACTTTTTAGTATATTGTAATAAGGCCAGCTAACTTAATAACCATAAAGCGCAGTAATCCCAGAAAACCCTTATTTAAATGTGCAATACCATTAAAAATAAATAGCAGAATGAAACACTTTAATAGTTAGTAAGTATCTGTAATGTTTGGAGTTACTGATCAAATCTTATCTTTCTACCTCAAAAATAACCAACAAAATATTGTTACATCTGTCATCTATTGACTGATAAATTGATAGAGTAATTATCTTGCCATGCCTAATTGTATTAGCCCTCCTGCATGTATGTCAAATGAAATGAGGGAAAAAAAGTGAATTTTCTGTATCACTGTATTTGGTGACTTTCTGCTCCTGTCCCATTTCTAACACATTAACGAACACTATCAGTTCCACAACCTTGGCTCATATTAATTTTTCCCATGGTTGGTTTTATATCCCTTTTTTCGTTCACCCCTAACTCTTTACTCGCTCACATTAGGCTGCATACTAATCATTCCTCCTTTTAACACCCCGCCGAGATTAGCAGGTACAATATTTTGGAAGACATCTACGGTGGGCTGTGATGGCAGAGAAAATCTCCAAATTTGCATGTATTACAACAATGGCACCTATTATGAGACCTAGGCATGTACATCTTGTGGCACATTATGTCATCATTGTGTAACATTAGAATGCTGTTAAGTAGGCATTTGCATATCATCACTGGCGCTATATTCAGAGCTTTGTAACATAAATAACACAAGGCCATTGGTGATGTCAGACCGGCAAAGTTTGTCCATGTAAGGACGATGCTCAGGAATCAGAGGCGGCAACCTTTTCCACAGTTGAGCTGCTCATTAAGTAACAAAACAGGTCATTGATTTTACAGCTTTGTCCAGAGATTTTATGGGACATAAGTGACTCTCATAAGATTTCACTATGCATCATTAAATCAGGGATGTAGATGGGCCCCCAAACATTTCCCCTCTGTAATGAGAATGAGCCTTTAACACCAAGAGGTACACAGCATAAAGGATAAGTCAAGGTCAGATGCTATTTTCTCCCTGCAGTGCGTGGATTATAACATGCGGACGAGGCAAACAGGAGATGATGAATATCTAAATGGTTCCATGAAAAAGGCAGTTCTTCAGCTCAACCCAAGAAACACCAGTTCCTTCCCTTTTCTAAAATTAATTTCATAATACATGAAAAAGCTTTTAAAGCAGTGCATAACTTAATGGGTGACCTTCTTGCAGCGAAGTGCAAAATTGTTGCTCCATCCTTAAGAGTGTGAATAGACATGCAAATGGGGCCATCTGTCCACTTTATATTTAATGCCCTAATATGGGAATAAAATTAGACTGTACATGCCAATAAGATGGTGCTACATTTGACTTATTCAGTGTTATATCTTGCAATGTTACTGCTGCAAAAGGCTAGGTTTAGTCTGAACATCAAACCATCATACATGCGGATACATCATGTGAATTTCTTGGATGCACAGAGTGGTTAGTGCTCCTGTTGAGATTCAACACAGGTCAAGGTCATGAATTCAATTTGAGTTCAATTCTCAGTGTGTTATTGTAGGTTCAATAGCTTCTTTTCTCTGTGTGACAGTGGTTTTCAAACTGCTACGAATCCCACTGGTGTTAGTCCTTTTTTGAAGATGGTTTTGCGAAAACCCCAATATGCAGTATATAATTCATTTGCAAAAACAGAAGTTCAATGCTTACAATTTACTCTTTCCCTATGTAGAAAAAGCTTCAGTTGTAGTCATCTGGACACTAATCTAGAAAGAAATAGATTAATATGTAAAAAATATTATCCCATCCTCTCTTGAGCAAATTCCATCAACTATAATGTTATTATGTAAAGTAGAAGATGGTAACAAAAAGAAAAAAAAGTGGGACCAATTTTCAAAACGGAGATATCTGTTTTTGCAAAATGTCTATTTTTGTCATTTTCCTAATTTTTTTGTGTCCAGACACACTTTTGGAAATGGGGCAGATAAAGTTACCACAGGCTTTTAGACGGAGGGATTAATCAAACCTATTTTTTCCAGCGTGTGCCAAAAGACAGATATGGGATGATTGTTTCTTTTCTGGAGGACGTTTACAGTAATGAGGTGAAATGTTGCATGATAGCCACGTGGACGGCACAGAGAGGAAGTGAATCACCTCCACCCGGGTGATCTCTGCAGTCGCGGATGTCGGAAACATGAATATCTCTTTCAAGGGTAAATTATTTGCTGTCCGGGCCTCTTTGGTTTCTGAAGAGGAGATGCTGTCCGCTATTTTATATATAGAACATGCTGCAATTAGATAAGATTTAGAATAAAGTCAGGTATCCCAGCTTAAAATATCATCAAAGCTGGTCTATACAGTATTTAGAGTATTTAGTGAGAATTACAAGGTCATGGATGTAAGTAAGCACCACAACTGGGTTCATAGCACGGCCTATTAATTAGGTGCTAACGGCTCTTTTTAGATGCACACCTCGAGAAAAGGCTGAGTGCAGTAAAAGTTAATGACAGTAACCTATAACCACCTTTTATTGTGCGCTCATGTCTTTACTGCCTGCTGCATGAATATTAACCGTATCACAAGTCCCCCATTTCAAGTCATTTTACGAACCTAATTCCTCGGCTTCCTCTGCTGGGAGGATCCTGGTATTTTGGACACACGGAATGTGTTGCTGATCCAATTCAAATAAAGCCAAGTATACACACACATTCCACGTGACTGAACAACACATTTCCAGAGAAATGTCTGAACTGGCTTCATTTTGGGTCTTTTAAGGCTACATTTATTCTAGTGTCATATGTGGGCTCTTTCACGGACACAGAGACAACCTTGTAAAGAAATAGAATTGGAAGCCATTAATCATATTATTTCTAGAATTGGAACATATGTAAGTTATTGTTTTATTGGACATTACTACTACAGCGACACCAAACATTAAAAACAGTTCAGTGCTAAATTACCAACATGTATTTACTTCACAAGCACCCCTCAGTTCTATCAATAATCAATATTTACCTCAAGCCAACCATAACTCAGGTCTTGACTGTGCACTTGTAGCTGAAAGGAATTTAATTTGCATGCAAGTACAGTATGTCTATGTGTTATTAGTGGAGTTAAGCTATCGCACTTTTATATCACAAATAATATTCTACCTGTAGTGAAGATGGTTAGCAAAGAATCTTTCTCTTTCCTAATGAATTTATTTGCCCAAATGTCACACAATCAGATAAATTACTGAGGTTGTTTGAGAATTTTGTTTGAGATCAACGTCTCCCCGGTATTGTCTAAAAAAGGTAATGCCCTTTAGTGACCTCATTAAATTCGTGTTGGGGTGACATGTACACCGGGACAGAAGTGAAAATGGATATGAAAATTATCAAGGAGGATACATGTCAAATTATTGTTGCGGCAGGAGGAATAGAATGCATCTGTAAATAGCTGAGATTGTGATGAAGTCCTCGCCTGGAAACTGAGTGCGACCCAGAGGGGACATAAACCATATTCAGAAATATTCTTCAGCTGTAAAACCAGAAGGAACGAAGACCGAAACAACATTTGCCGTGTTCTGAAATACTGTGTTAGTATTTATTTGAGCTGTATGAGGTCAAATTTGAAGGTTAAAATGCAGTTGGCTAACAGTAAAATAAATTAGTCCTGACCTGGATCTTTGCTCAAGATCTGGAGATGAGTTGATTTTAAAAAAAATAACACAGGCCATTATTTTTGTAGTTCTTTGCTGAGCTCTTTGACACCGACGATACTCATTTAATTTAAACATTGTCTTTGCTGTATATGCTATGTTTACTTACATTTCTTTATAGAGTACAATGAAACAGAAAATATTATTCCAGCAATGAGACTGTATTGCTTCCTAACTGAAATATGTTAGATTTTAAAATCAGAACGCTTTTTAATAAACTACAAATAGATCAAAGTAAACCCCAACGAGGATTTGACTGGTCAAGCTCTCTTCCAGCTCTCTCTTTATTATCCGGTGCCTTTTGTCAATTACTGTGATTTGGGTCCTCGCTTGATGAGGTGCTCTCTTGTCTGTGGGGATTACATGTCTGGCTGGTGTTGCCACTGGCTACACTAGTGCGTTAGAGCAGTCAGAGCGGTGCACTACTTCACTGCTAACTGTGAGATACTATCTAAATGTTTGTCAGATCCATTGGGCCGCTGTTTAGAAACTGCAATTACTTTTATTCTGTCAGGATTGTCACTTGGGATGGGGCAGCGCATCAGCTCATGTTGTCCCCTCCAGCGGTACAGGGCACTTTGCTCTTCCACTGCAGCAGCCAGGCCTGTATCTGCGCTCTCTGGATAATGTTACTGTGGAATGGAGCTGTTCAGATCACGATTTATGATATGTGACGCTGTCAGTTTGAGACTTTGTTTTTGTTGTTTTCACTTTATTAACTTTGCAGTATTCAATATCAGTAAGATTTGGACAGTTCAGTCATACAAGGACACCTAGGGAGCATTTTTGTAAGTTTTTAGGGACATTTGTTTTCATTAGATGCCCAAACAACCTGCTGTGGCCTGTAGAGATCGGGAACACACGTCATAAATGGAAAAAAACATATTTTGTTGCAGAAAAAATAAGTGGCTCAGTCCAATTCAAACAATAATCAAAGCTTTTTTGTAACCAAATTACTTGATTTACTCGATCAATCATTTCAGCCCTACACGTGTCGTTTTGTTTTGATGCGCTGTATTCAAATTCAAATAAAAACGCTGTGGAGCGCAAATAACTCGTGATAATGCACTTCCTAGCATGTCTGAAAATTAAATGTTCAACATAAATGAGATATTGCTAATATGTTTGCGAAAAGCATGGTTATAGGCCTATGTATGATTGCCGTTTTTATTACCAATTATAGCACCAGACTTGAAGCTAATGCTAAATTATTTGACGACCCTGAATGTCTCTCAGCTGCCACTCGCATCAGTCCTTTTAGCTGAATGTAAACTAGGGCAAGAGTGGTCTCACAGGTTTTGTCAAGACAAAGTGAATTTTCTGTGCATGTAAATGTACTGCGTAACAGCGTTCATAAAGATGCATTAGCTAACCCCATAAACGGGTGTTAACTGTATTACTAAATAATACAGGCGCCGCACCAGATTTTTATTGTTTTTAAAACAGAACTAGTTGATTTAAACTCTTTACAGCAGCCCAAATGTATCGCTCACTTACCTTATGCATTCCCAGCATCCTAAATATTCACAGCAAAGAGTTTATAAGCACTTTTTATGAATCCGTGAGGCCAGAGCAAGTTTTGCCTACTCTGTAAAGCTAACCAACATTAGCATGCTAACACCACACTTTCTGTTGTATGTTTAGATGCAGCAAAAACGCTGTGGACTCATTTTCACAAGAATAGATGCTTTTACAATATGTATGTACTGGGGCAAAAAAAATAAAAAACTTTATAAAGCAAAGAAGGTAGTACATGAACTAGTCCTGTTTTTTACATGCCAAAACAGTGCAAATGAGTTATAGCGGCTTGCATTAATTCATCGCACAAAATATTGTCAGAATACTTTGAGTGAACGCTAAATCAAGTAACTAGCATCCTACATTCTCCATTGGTCTCTATGTTTCCAGTGGCAGCACCAAAACTTTGGAATGAGCTGTCCTTCCACATTAGACAGGTTATTAAATCAGTTCTTAAAACACACTTGTACACCTTGGCCTTTTGACACGCTGTGATATGTTGGCATTTTGATCAGATTGTGTATTTATTACATACACATGTTGTTTTTATTGTATTTTATGTTATTCTTGTAGCCCTGAGGTTAACTTTGTTGTTTTTAAAAAGTATGTTTTAAATAAAGTTGCGGTTGCAGTATAAAGTAATTAAGTATTAATCCCGCCGAGAAGTCGGATCCACTGGCCCACAAGCTGGCGGTACAATTCCCGCTCCCTCAGGTAAATACAGCTGCTGTATCCTTGGGCAATACACTTAACCCCTCTTGCTCTCAGTGTCAGCGTGCACTGGTGTGTGAATGTGTGAGTGGTTTCTTGATGTAAATGCTTTGGGTGTCTCAAAGGTAGAAAAGCGTTATATAAATGTGACCGTTTATATTATTCACTGTGGCAAACTCCAAAAGGCCGAGCTCAGACTGAAAAAGACCATGATGTAAGATAGAAAGTAAACAGAGTTTTCTTCCAAGAAATCCACAGTTTCTTCATTCATGTTCACCAGTTCCATCTGCTAATGAAGTACTTGTTTACGATGATGATGTTGTGCCAGCATTTACACCATTCGCGTCTGAATCCATGTTCTCATCATTTATGCGTGTTTATTAGCTTGTCAATCTTTATCTGTGTACTGTATGTATAAAATAAAGATCTGGCTGCCATCCAGTGTCATCAAGGACAAGAGCCCTCCCACACGGTGCTCATCAGCTCCTCTGCCTCTTCATACCAATACGACAGGTGCCACAAACACTGCAGCACCAGTATTCAGTCAACTATAGTGACTTATGAATCTGTCTTAGCCTCCTACACCACCTCCATACCGTTCTCTATTATTACCTGAGTATTGCCTGACATAACCCACAAAAGCAATTTTAATAATAATGTTAGTGTTTTTACAGCCAAACCAATGAAAGATCAAATGTTGTTTAATTGAATTTGCCTTTCTTGGTTAAAAGCGGCTGAAATGAGTTGATTAATTTAATGAATGAGACTAATAAAAATATATGACTGTAAATAAAACTCCCGGTCATTGCATTTCAGTGGAGAAGGCAAGGACACAGAAATATCTAATGCTAAATAAGTGGACTTTAATATCCATGTAGCAACACGTGCAATAAACCCTTGACATTTTCATAACAGGTCCCCATCATAGCTAGCCCATGAAAGCAGTGAGCAAGCATGGGAACAGAATCTAAACATGGTTATCACCTATGTTGGGTGTAACACTGTAGATTACAATTTTAAAGAACGCAATACAGCTACGCTTTACAATGAAAATACTTGTAATTAGATAGTTGCAATCAAAGTACTCCGTTCGTTACTGAATACGTTGGGCTCAGGATCAAAACAAACTCCTGTGTGAGATTGATAATGGGACAAACGACCTACAGAAACATGTGAAACTATCAGAACATATATAATATATCACCGTTTCCAAAATAACAATGTTGTAAAGATAAATGGAAACAAACATAAATAAGAATAACGCTTAAGCCGGTTTTAACATGTAGGCTGTATTCTGCCAGTATTAAGGGTCTTATGGGTAAATGTGATGATGTCATCCCTCATAAAACAGTTGAGATTCTTATCACATTTTATTTACCCAGGGCAATCCGCCCAGCTGGCTCGTACTCTCCTTTCCTCCTGATGTGAAAACATATTATGCATGCTCCAACGTCTTAGCTGCAGATCACAGCCGCACATGTGGGGCAGGTTGTGCACATGTGGGGCAGGTTGTGCAAATGTGGGGCAGGTTGTGCATATGTGGGGCAGGTTGTGCACATGTGGAGCAGGCTGTGCACATGTGGGGCAGGAACCGGCCTCTGAACACGGTCACATGTTGCTCCGCTATGGTCAAATCAGAACCAGTAATAAAGCAGTATTGCCCAGCGGCCTGTAGGGGACACTTAAGACACTGTGACTTCAGCCAAGCTTCAGCAGCAGAAGTGAGGGGAAAACAGGCTTATTTGGATATATTTTAGAACAATGTGTATATAGTTGTGACACAATTTTAGATTTTATTGGCCAATCACTGGTTGCCTTGATTGCCTTGACCGCACGCCTGCACTGGAAGAAAGAACATTACTGACTGGTTGACAAATATTGTACTGAACTGGTGTAGAGGCAAAGAGTGTCCATAGGTGCTCGCCTCCTGGCTGCTAAATTTTAAGGGTTTCCCCAATGCGTTTTTCCAAAGAGCAGTCAAAAATATTGTGATAAATCTTTATATAGCCAGTAATATATATAACATCAATAACACAAAACCACAAGCAGGTAGTTTAAGCAAGGTAAGAAACAGTGTACCTAATCCTTTTTCTGCCCCTTTTATAGCATAATATCCACTGTGTCAAAACTATCTAATCCACATGTTTGCACTTTAGGTTTAACTGTTGCATGTGTGTTTCCATATATTTACAGAAGGGAAAACAAACAGGCAAAAAAAAATCCCCATGCATCAAAATGCCTGTCCTAATGAAAGATTTAGAACAATTTTGACAATACATTTTTATTGAGAATTTCTTCTAATTTTGGCTTCTTCTAATCACTTCAGCATAACAGAGCTTTGGGACGAGTGTTTGCCCTTTACCCAAGAAGTGTTAATGAAACACATCAGGAATTACAACATTCACACTGTTTCTAACCTCAGCCAAAACATCTCAGATTCTTCTTATTGTGGTACTGCTTGAACATGAGTTTATGAACCATTCAGGAAAAGAAAACGTGATCATTTCTTGCATGGAAAAGCTTCTCATAACATGTGTGAAACCAGTGGTTTTATGTTTTTGTAATGTTCTGTGTTTGGATGTGTTTGTTTGTGTGTGTGTATATATATATATATATATATATATATATATATATATATATATCTTCCAACAAAAGAAGATATAATAATCAAAAAATTCCTCTTATCCAGATTCAAACTCTCAATATTTGCTTCACACACAGACTTTGGCAGACAGCTTCACGTTTATCAAAGTGTGGTCAACGTGGTTATGTGCTCTTGTTGTTGATGTTATTGTCAGTCCTTTTCTCTCAATGATAAAAGCGCACGTACATCAGACATATGAGCTAAAAGTTGCAGTCTTAGAAAGATTGTGCATTTTTCCTATTCCGTGACCACAGCTCCTCTGCCTCTGCTTGTATCTACCACTCGCTTCACAGAAGAGACGAGACAGCACGGGCTTCTCAGGGACTTGTATTTGTTGTAGAAACACGCCTTTAATGCGGTGTGGAGCAATCTGAAACACTCACCGCTCACCGCTGGCTCCTACTTCACTTCATGTTTAGAGTGTGGACTTTGAGTCACGCGTCACAGGTAACTAAGGGTTATAATGATGTGCCATTATCCTTTATTTGTTTGAGTTTCAATATGCATATGGTTATTGGCTTAGTTAGAAGCCTAGAGCAAGTATTTTGATTACAGCTTTATTTGTCAACTTCATTATTGTTATTTTATTTACTCAAGTAAAATTGACAGTATCACATCTTAATACTTAAGTAAAAGTTATAAAGTACACCTTTAAAAATGTTCTAATTGAGTGAAAAGTAAAAGTAATTCACACAGATTTTTAGAACTACCGAAGCATCAGATGTTGATCTTGATAAAGAATTGTCCTTATTATTATTGAAGCAATTTTCCTCATAATTTATACAACCGAAATTTGCTGAAACTAGATTTTGCTGAAATTTGACATAAAAATGTAAGGTAAATGAGCTATTGCTTGTATACCACTGTTTTAGAAGAAAAGTGAAATTTAAAATGAAACAATAAAAAAATGTTGGGGTACAGATCAGACAATTTATTACTTCTAAAGGAAAGCAATGTTGAGCAAAGTGACCAAATTGTTTGTTTTTCTTTGCCATACTTTTACTTTTGTACTTATTACATACTTATTATTTTCCACGACTTATGAAATCAGAAACGGGACCATTTATTTTTTACCAACTTGCCCCTGCCTGTATGTCTGTGATTGGACCCCTTTCTGTGTGTGTCTCTGCCTCAACCCCTCACTTTATTTTTCTTATAATTTTACTGCCTTTCCCTCCATATCTGATCTGAATGCTAATCTGATAATCATGTTAGATTGTGTGCTTGTTGCTACATCAGCAGTCATGGAAAGATCCCCAGTGACAGGTACATACGTCTGGCATATTTAAGACCAAAACACGCGGTGAAGCGAAAAATCTATCACGTGTGATGCAATACATTTCAAACTCGATTAGATTTTCTCTTTGCAGAATTTTGATGCCCGAGAAGTGAATTATCTCAGCTGGAAGTGGGATTGAGTGCGCATGTGCAGTACAAGGTTGTGAAGACGGTTCGTTCCGTGTCCGCCTTGCTCCAGTGAGCTGAGTCCAATTTGCCCTTCTTTGAATATTTGCTGTGGGAATGCAGCGGCTGGTGGTCTGTCTCCCCTTTTCGGAGAAGAACGGTAAATACACCTTTGATTGGCAGTGCAACCACGAACCAAACCCCTCCTTAGACACTCCACCTGCTGGCGGGGCTTTTCTGATTGCCCAGCGGTAATTGACACATCTCTTTGTTAATTATCAAGGTGATGTGACACTGGTAGTGGTAGACATCAGGGTAAAATGTGCAGTCCTGGCGCAGCATGTCAGCAAGGTGTCCTTTGAAAACAAGCCTCTGTCCCAGGTGATTAAAGCTCCTGTCATGTCACATCTCCCCCAGCCGATAATTAAAACAGAAATATAAAGCAGGGTCTAATGAACTGCAGCCTGATCATTAGTTCATCAATAAATACATAGCATTTACATCTTTCTTTGACCCCTAAGTTAAGGCTGAACGCGCACTTTGAAACACAAGGGGAGAAGATAAATATCAATCAGAACGTTTTCAGCTGCTACACTACAGCCCATTAAAACCTTTTTTTAGCAGTGTCCCCAAAAGGCACATTTCTCATTTCTTATTACTCATAAGGTATGACTTAATTTATTAGTAAAAAGTAATTTGTAAAAGCCTCTCATACTCATTTTGTTTTAGACTGTAAAGTTCTAGCAAGAACAATTTGTATAGCTAATTAAATTATTTACATTAAGTAACATACATAACTGTTTTTTGGCTAGTTTAACTTTTTTAGTTGTGAATAATTTTGCAATAATGGGGGTGATTTTTTAGCTTTCACAAAACAGTATTCTTTTTACGTTTCTTCACAAATGAATCATTATTTTTATATCAAGGGCAAATATCAGTGTTTGCACAGTAAGGAGGAAATGTGTTCGATCATAAAGACATCCAAACACTCTTCTCTGACATACTCTCCCTGGCTCTAAACTGAAAATTAACAGACACAAATACACTAAAGTCCAGGTTGGCCCAAAGTATCTGGACTTTAAGTTATTGCCACAAATGAATTGCCATTGTCTTTGCAGTTCTTTGGACAATCTTGAGGCAGTTCCATTTCCCTACACCTCTCACACTCCATGAACATTCTGAATGTCTTGCCGGTCAAAGAGTTACGTCCTCTGGCTCACATAGAGACTGACAGGAGAGGTTAACATCCTTGTCCGAGGAGAAGGAGAGTGTCACCACGTCATCAGAGACAGGAGGAACCCCAGGCCCCGGCCCCCCGGCCTACAGAAACACAAACGACTAGAGCAGCACACTAAACATATTCTTTGTGCTCAATAAACCTCATCTTGATTTATCTGCAGGCCTCATTGTCATGTCTGCGTATTTTAGATCCATGTGATTAAGTGACATTTCTCTTTGAATCCAAGTCCTCCAACAGTGTGAGCTAAAGTCAAAATATTTTTCAGACTTTAACCAACCCACGTCCTGTCAGTGATGATGACTGATATAGAAATGTTAACATAGTGTTTTGAAAAAGATTTAACCTTGAATTTTTTCATTAAAGATTTATTCTTAATTCTGAAAACGTTATTTATTACTAAACTTCTGAATTTGTGATAAGCGCAGACAATTGCTGTGGTTTTCAAAGAAATTGAATGAATTTTAAATCAATGCAGCTTTTTTCAACAATAACAATGTCAAATTGAGTTTAAGTGCTCATGCTTCACCTAAAACATAGATTTATGTACCAGGCATCGGAGCGCAACCAAATTAGATTTGAGAGAAAAATATTCAAAACCGTAAAACTCATGTTACATTTTCTCTCGTTTGAGAGTGAATCCCGTGCTTCCACCTCTCCAAAGAGCATCCTCTCACATATTCAGATTAGACTTGTCATGTTTAATACATGACAATAATGGGTGAGGAGTGGACTAGTTCACATCATGTTCTTTGGCTGGTGTTGGACAAAATGAACTCCCAGTGTGATTAAGATCACAGTGCAGCCATGTTATTGTCTATTGTTGTTCTGAAGCGTTAACACAACTGGGTTAGAAGGTCAAAGTCTACACAGTCTGCACGTTGAGGCCCAAGGCACAAAACAAACTGTCATAATGAATGATTGTGTCCTATTGAACATGTCTAATTATTTGATTATTCCAACTACGGGGGACAACAAGAGGGGCGCGCTTAAATGAAGAAAAAATAAAGGGAAGTTAATAGATTTGACTTAACAGATACTTAAAAAGGCTTCAAAAGAAAAAAAAGAAGGGGGAAATGCTTTTTGCCAGTAGATATATATTTTTATTTTCATTTTCAATTCACAATTTATAATATAACCTAATTTTACAAATACGTATTTATTTTTATCACTGAATGAGATCGATAAAGAACAAAACAGTTGCTTTATTAATGTCTTTTGCAGTGAATTATTTCTTCTGCAATATATGAAAGTATAGATACTCAATACATATAAATTGAGTTATATTTTATATTTAAATGCCGTTCTTAAAATACATTCTGATTATCATTCATTCTTATTTTGGTGCCGATCCGTTCTGCTCTGCTTTAAAAGGTCTGACTCCGGAGGGCAAGTGGCAGAGTGAAAACACACAGTGGTTAGTAGTTGGCACCAGCGTGAATGCTCTTGGGCTGTAACATGGTGCGGTGGCATAAGGAGCGTACAGATAAGAGGCCTGGTGTTGCACACAGCTGGGGGCGTGAGGGGCTCCGCAGTGATATGTGCTGACAGCCCTGTGCCTCTCAGTTGACACAGCCCTCCTCTCCTGGGCACGAGGGGAGGGACTATTTACGCCATCATACGCCTTCAAAAAGCATTCACTAAAGACACCCCCAGAAAATTCTCCTCTGCAAAGCCCTTTAATTGGATCAGATCTATAATTTATTAATACGCAAGTCAAGTTTCTCCATGGTGCTTGACTATTAATGGCGGCTTGATCAAAAGGCATGCTATGACCTGTACAATACTCCATGTCAGCCTGTAGAGGAATATACTTCCATCATCAGAGTGCAGAGGGCTGGAGGAGGGCCGCTGTCGTTACCAGCTAAAGAACAGAGCTCGGGGTTCGCAGAGTGCTGACCCTCTAAGACATGTATGGTAATTCTGTTGAAATCTCCTAAAATATTGACTTTCATTGACTTGCATCATACTGTGACTTTGAATAGATCTAAAACAGTCCATCTGCAACTACATTTTGGAGAAGAGAATAGTTTCAAAGAATTGCAAATTTGTTCCAATTCAAGGTTACTTTAGTGTTTTCTTGTGCCAAACACTTGTATTTACTCAGTACACAAATAACAATGTATCAAGTTTCATAAAGAGAATGGGGCATAGAGCACATTTGGAAATCCAATGCAGACATGTACTCCTTCTGCCAGCACAAAGCGCAGGTAAAAGGGAAGTGACGAGAGGATCCTGTTGATTGATCATTTTTTCAGGTCACAGAATACTCAAAAAACTAACAAATAATAATTGTGACTATTTAGAAGCAAACTATTAAGTGGTTTAAGTCAAACTATAGTCCACATGTGTACTTTTAGTATCTGGCTGTTTTTTTGTAATTGTATTTATTTATTTACTGACCTTTATTTAACCAGGAAAGTCCCCTAGAATCAGGGGAGTCCTGGGAGGAGTCTATTTACATGTTTTTAGTGGTAGGGGAAACTGGAGCACCCGGAGACAAAGGTAGAACATGCAAACTCCACCCAGAAAAGCCCCCCTCCGGTGGAATCAAACCCAGGACCTTCTTGCTCTGAGCTCTCAAATTCATAAAACTAGTTGCAAACTTACGTGTTAAGACAATGGGGGTAAAAGAAAATGTATGATTTAACTGATCTCCGTAATTGTGAATAATCGTTAAATTGTGATAATTTCTCACACAATAATCGCAACACTAAAATTTGATATTATCATTAGTTTTATTATCACAGTGTATTTATATATCATAGCATCTCTAATGGGGAGTGATAAGTTTATTAAAACCAGATGACCTAACTAAATGTTACATAACATTTGAGACCATCTTGAGTGAAAAAATGATAAATGTTTCTTTTAGTAGTTATTTTCTACCACGTTTGACAAACCCATGTAACCCATAAGCTCATTTTCATTGCTGCCTAATAAACGTGCCATTCTTTTGACTGCAAACTTCCCCAAATTAAGTATTTATAACCTGAATAGCAAAGTGTGTTTGATGGAGAAATTTAATTGTAAAGGTCCCATTATGCAAAGGGAATTTTCTTGTCACTCACCGCACTAAATTGTATCCTTTCACCCAGGCTCCTCCAGCATTTTACGATAATTCAGTGCAGAAAAAATATGTACATACCAGGCCTGGCTATTGAGTGAAAATTGTTCATTTAAGGTGCAAAAGCATCACTGTCAAGTTGGCTCCAAAGAGGCGTCAGCTCCCAGCCACGTCCTGTCTTTATTAGTTCAAAATAAGGAGTGCAACAAGTGTGCCACCAGTCACTTTCAGAACGTCACTGAAAATGATGATACCTTCTGCCAATCATGCTTTGAAAAGACACATTAAAACGACAATCACAAGTTAAAGAAAAGCCCTCAAAGCTTTTTGTGCATCAAGGTACTTCCAAGTGGCTGCGAGCTTGTGTCAGTGTATTTTTGCACTTCAGTTCCAACACCACAACACTTGAACATATGTTTCTAGTGTTTGTCCCGTGACATGTAAGAGACACCTTTTTTCTGTAGCAAAAGCCTGAATGATTTTGGCAAACCCCAAAGTTCAGCAGTAGTGTTTGATGTGACAGATGTGAGAATGGGAGTGGGCGGGCGTGACTGATGTGGAGCTCTCAGCGTTGTGTGCTATGATTGAGACTGGAATTACAGCTGCTGTGAAGAGACACTTTTGACTGATGTCCTCTCTGTGTATATACTTGAGAGCAGGACTTGCAATACTGATCAAAATATTGTTGTTATGTAGTGGTATGCATTTAAATCAAAGCTGTGATTGAATCACACAACTGCTACATTTTGGTTCAGTTTCATACCAAAACATTCATGCTCTAATAGTTAATATTCCTTGTAAAACAAGTGTCTGTGAAAAAAAAACAAAAACAAAACAAAAACCCTCAAAACATTTGATTGACTTGACTACTTTACAGTATTTTTCACACATATCAAATACTCTTCTGCAGTGTGCCCTCTTGAGTAGCACCTTTCAGTCCTAAGCTTAATAATATTATTGGCACACCATTCATCATTGTGATTCAAACAGTCCATTCACCTAATTCCGCCCCGCTCACTTTTGCCTCCGACTGCTACTGACCGCCACTTCTGATGTTTTTACAATTCTGTGAAAACTCACATCATTTCAATTAAGAACTAGAGAAATCTCACCTCTAATATATTATATAGAGTAGGCTGATTTGAGTTAAAATGTTCAGTGTTCATGTTCACCAACAAGTCAACAATGCACCTCTACTGTCGAGATTGGCAGTGCTTTGCAAAATCATACAATCTGAAAAAGGGCTAACATTTCTGAAGAAGATGAATTACACATTTTTTGTAGTTTACTTTCATAAATTATCTCATCCTGTTTTTTTTCCGTACCTATAAAGTCATGCCAAAGTCCCCTGCAGTAATAGCAGGTCCTGGATGCTCCGACAGCAGCCTTGAACATTGAAAGAATAAAAGAGTAAATCCACAGTGACTGGGTGTGCTCCATGTGGGAAAGGCCTTCATATGCTAATGAGATCAAACAAGCAGTTTAACCCAGGACTGTCAATCAGGCCCTTGGCTTGTGGTCATGTGACAGCTGGGCCCATGTTCCCTCTGGGACTCTAGTCATTTGCCCACTTGGCTTCTGCACACAGTGAGCTGCACCACTGTGGTCCAAGAGGCTTGTGTTTGAGCATGAATTAACCATGTCTGCGAGAGCTGAGATCAAGGTCCACTTAAAGAGTCATTTAGTTATTTATTTATGAAGCAAAATGTATTTATTTTTATTTAAGCCACATATTATTGATATGTATTTCTTCTGAAAATGATCAAAACTTATATAAAACTTACTGTTAACTGTTCATTTATCTCAGCTTTAAATTGCGTCCTTAGTTCATTTTGAGCAGCGGGTGTATTCTCTATAGTACTCACTTTTTCAGTAATTAAAGCAAAGTAAATTTTGTTTTACTGAAATATACATTAAAAATGTTAAACGTAAAAACACATTTTATCCCACAACAGAATTGAACCCTACAGACAGGACCATGAGAACTGCTTTCACTACAGTATGTGTGGCATAAAAAAGACAACAGCTACATTCACTGTTTCCACTTTAACTGCTGTCGACTTCTTATTTGGGCCATTTTCTGAAGTCATTGTGAGGAATGAGGAGGCTTCAGAAGGAGATTTGTCGAAGGGCTAGTTATCTTGAGGCCACAAAGAGACGTAGCATCACGGCCCGTCCACACTTTCCACTGTCACAAGGGTTTCAAGAAAGTGACTGAAATTGTATTTTTAGAGTTACTAACTTTTGACTTGTCAGATTCTTGCAACCTGTCATCATTTCAGATGTGTCTGTGGGCCTGCGCTGCTACCTTAAAACTCTGACTCCAGTCCTGTATAATTTCCCCATCTTCTCCACTCCCTCTGTGCTAAATTGCATTGGAAGATGGATTTTTGGCATCTGAGGTTGTCAAGTCTTAGCCATGGAAGACTTTATGCACTGCTACACCCGCTATGAAAGTGAATTCTGGAGGGATGTAGGGTATAAGAGAGGAGAGTCAAGTGCTGCCACTGGAGCAGGTCTTGGGGCTTCGCTCTGTGATTGTATTTAACAATAATGTCCATGTAAGATCCTTCTTTTTACCCCTCATCTCATCTTTCCTTTCTCTTACGCTCCGTCTCATCGAAACAATTTCTCTCACTCTGGGTCTGTAACAGGTTTTATAATGATGATGGGGTCTGGTGTGGCCACAATCTGAAGACCATCACCATTCAGAATTGGACTATTATCTTCACTTTCATTACACTTATTGCAATGTGCATATGCATGGGCTGTAGAACATATTCCCCATTAGAGCACGGCTTGAGTGAACACTTCATTCTAACTGGCTCCAAGAGGCTTTCATTTTGGTAAATATCTTTAATTCTCAGGAAATCAAGTTGATCCTAAACAAACTAACTATATGTTTAGTAGGAAGTCAGATCCATCCCCCAATGTGAGCGTTTGTACATTAATCAGTACATAAATAACCAGTTTCCTTTCTGTGTTATAGCTGTGGCCTTTCAACTGTTCAAACCAGACTGGTGCAACTACTGAATATTTGATCCAAATCTCCATGTCATGTTGTGCTAACAAACCCCTTTTCTTTCTTTGCTCGCTGTAGTTTCTCTACTTCTTCTCCACCTCTCCTTCCCCTCTCCATGTGAAATGATCTGCCTGAATGCCTCAGAAAGAACAAGCAGGCCAATCAAACTGCCAATATTTGCCCATAGTTACTTGGCAATATTAGCTAACAAGTGTTTGCAGTAAAAACCTGACATTAATGCTAATGAAGAACTGGTCGCTTGAGAGGTCCCCAAGCAGTTCTATATAATTTAAAGGGCACATCTATTTTGTGGGAATGGCTCTAAAGCAGCACCGCATAAGATTTATACCTTAGATATTCATAGACACGACATTCTTTATCTCTGCCAGTTGCTCAGACTTGATCACTTAGCAAGCCGATGCAAGCTGGAGTTACATCCATTTAAATTTTCCTTCACATTACAAATGATTGGTAAGAAAAATCCCCATATTAAAGTATATAACATGTTTATTTCATAATATATTTCATAATTTATATAACATCTAAAAGAGGATGCATGTTTCATCTTGCCTGAAGACCACAAGATAAGATGCAACTACGGTCGCATTCACAATACAAACTGAAGCGGACTCGGTTCGATTGGGGACCAAAGTTGTAACATTGTCTCTTTCTCTGAGCTGGTCTGATTCACTTTCACAATACACTTTTGTCAATCAAACCAAATGTGCAGAAAGACACATTTCCCCCTCGCCTGTAGCGAGGGCGCTGTGTACAATATTAAGCAAAGGAATGACAAGGAATCGTGAGGAAGAGACTCGGCGCTCTGCCTGATCCGCGTCACATAAACAAAATTGAAGCTGGACTTGGGAAGTGTTTGGATTCATTCTTTGGCTTTTGCAGATTTACCCGAAAACTTGCCCCACTTCTGCGGGCTCAGTGTGAGCTGTCAATGCATTTGACATGGCATTTAAATTGCAACAAGTGACTTTGAGTTTTTGTCACCATGAAATATCCCATTTACAGCCAATGAAATAGGGAAATGTTTGTGGAAGTATGTCCCGATTTTTCGTATGTGTCTTATGCACATGTATGTATGTATGTACTTTCCTGTGAAATAAATAAAGTTATGTAAAATCAAGCAGTGGTAGTAAATCTCTTTGCAACTTGAATAACTTACCTATTATAAAACAAGCAATATATAGTAACAGTTTTCACAGAACACAAAAGCTCCCTTTCAGTAGGCTAAATGGCAGTACTGAGTCATTGTGTTACAGTTCAAAGAATTAGCATTTTGGATTAAATCTAAGATCAAGCGAGTTGCATTACAATTTTAGTGGACTTGATAGTGAAGCCGTTATTATATTTATAATATTATGTTTATTATTATTGTTCTTGATGTAAAGGAAAGACTAAACAGTTTATTGTACGTGCATCACTGGCAGCAACATGCAGGTAAACAGTTGATCTCTCGCAGCACCACATAAATCTTGAAATTGGAGTCTCCACGTCCACAGCCCTTTAAAAGAGATGTGGGATGTGGGACCGAAAAACATCAGGAAGAAATATCACAGAGAAACATGAGACAAGACACGCCCCCAAACAACAGTAACAGTTAAACTAACTCTAGACAACCTGAAACAACAGCCATTTTATGGATTCCAAATAATATATTGAGTATGTGCGTCAGGGATGAGTCAGAAGTTATTAAACCACACTCAGGCAATACTACTTGTGTACAATAGCTTATTTTAACTAAATGTTTAACATATGACACCGTGGTGAGACGTAGTTGTGTTTAGTGTTTGCGCCTGTGTACTGGGTGTGTACGCATGTCTCCTCTCCTCATATCCTATTTCTCTTCTGCTCATCCTCCGCTCTCCTTTTCCTCCACTCCTCTCCTTTTCCTTCATTCATCCTCCGCTCTCTCCTCTGTGTTGTTCTTTGTAAAACCATAAAGCCACTTTCTCCCCTCGATATTCCACACGTGCATCCACAGCCGCTTTGTGAGGTGAAATTAAAATGTGAAGCTGTGCGCTCTCAGAGCTGGTGCGCGCTGGCTTTTTGAAACATCCCACGTACTTTACAATGCCGAATATGTCCAAGAGAAATTTGAACAAAACTCAAATCCAGCAGCAAACAAAGTTGTGTCCGACATCTGCCCCAGTGTTGATGTCCGTCACCAGGGACGTCACTAGACCTTCATCTATAGTGGGGCACAGGTCCCTTCAATTAACTCCTACATTTTGTCATAAAAGTCTGAAGTAGTGCACCTTGTCTATTACTATTACAACAACAGCAGCAAAAGTAGAGAGCTGTCTTAGCTGCTCACTTCCCACTGGAGCCCCTGCCCTCTGCTGCCTCTCTTTGCCCCTTAAAAGAAGAGGGGTCTGAGAGCAGGTGTCTTAGTGCAGTTCATAAGAGCGAAGCCTCCGGATCTGCATATTTATACTACTGTTGAGCCTGCCTTGAGTACAGACATACTGCGCCTCCAGCCTCACACTGTGGACTGAGGACAGAGCCTGCGATGTCCTCGCGCTCTTGAATTTACTCTTTATACTTTCACAAATGTTTACGCATCTAACAACGCGAAAATGAGGCGGATTGTCTAAACCAGGTATGTCCAAACTACAGCCCGGGGGTCAAATACGGCCCTCAGACCAATTTTTGTTGGCTCTCCGGCTTCCTGCAAAGTTGGTCCAAACAACAAAAAGTAGTACTTTTTACTGTAAAATTTGGACAAATTCAAGCATTTTGATGTTATACCAACATAATATTAATGTTCCAAGTCTCATTAAAGGTGTGGATGCTCATCAAAACAATGTCAAACGCTAAATTTCGAATGATTCACTTCATTGTCAGGTTGTCTGCTCTGTATAATTTCAAAAATGTGGCCCTTGGTGAAAAAAGTTTGGACACCCCTCCTGTTCTAAACTGTTCCTACAGCACTTGTTTTCTCACTATAGGCTCTTAAGGATCAGGCACATTCAGGCTCTCAGTCCCTCAGAACCAGGCTCATGGGTCTTGGTGCTATCCCAGCAACTACCTTCTCTGTGCAGTAGAAGTAATGATCGGGTAAGCTTTTTAGGGCCCATTTGATATGACAAAGGGCGCCAAAACTTTACAGTTTGGGACTAAAGCAGCTAGAGTACTGCAGGAATCTGACGCAGAAGTCTCCAGGTGAGGAACTTTTGATCTTAAAGCATACACAGTCTAAGATCAGTGACTGTTTGTTCATGCTGGAGCATCAGTTGTGTTGTGTTCAAAACAGTGTCGACTTCTGATAACGTGGCTGCTCCATGCGCACTAAACACCAGATGCTTTTTCTCTCTGTGAATCAAAGTGCACTTATGGGTCAAATTTTCTCTTTGCGCAGCAAAACACATGCAGGCGCAAATGACAGCAGGGGCCTTCAATAATATTTTCCAGGGGGCCAGATTTTTTGAAATGCTCAGGTCCGGGGGCCGGACTACAAAATCCCACAACAATTTTATGTTTTATCTCTATAAGATCCACAAACAACTCACATTCAACCACAGAAATCAACATAATAAAAACATAACAATATGACATTACTAAAACTGGACAAAAGCACTAAAACCCAGTGTTTACTGGAAACCTGACTCGACAAGTGCAAAGCAGACCTGAACCAAGACCAGGTTTAAACCAAGACTAAAACACACCATGTTTACCAGAAAAACATGGATAAACTATAAAGCGGGTATAAAACGGGTCTAAAACAAGACTAAAAGCAGGACTAAAACTAGGTCCAAAGCAGGACTAAAGCAGGACTAAAGCAGGACTAAAGCAGGACTAAAAGCAGGACTAAAGAGGACTAGCAGGACTAAAGCAGGACTAAAGCAGGACTAAAGCAGGGACCAAAGCAGGTCTAAAACAGGTCTAAACAGGTCAACAGGTCTAAAACAAAACTAAAGCAGGACCAAAGCAGACTAAAGCAGGACTAAAACAGGTCCAAAGCAGGACCAAAGCAGGACTAAAGCAGGACCAAAGCAGGACTAAAGCAGGTCCAAAAGCAGGTCCAAAGCAGGTCCAAAGCAGGACTAAAACAGGACTAAAACAGGACTAAAACTAAAACAGGACTAAAGCAGGACTAAAGCAGGACTAAAATAGGACTATTTTATAATAAATGTCATTAGAAGATTTGTTTCAGATATATATTAAAAACATAGTACTCTAGAGTAGCTGCCAAAAAAAAAAAAGAACAAACGCAGCTGTCACTAGGCAACATGCACAGTATCATGCATGTTTTTGGAGTTCTCTGACCTGCAGCAGTCTATTACAAATAGCCCAGACGTAGCATTGAAATATATGCAACATAATGAAATGGACAACGGGAAAAAGTTTTATTACAATCCGACACATATTCACGGAGAAATTAGCTTATGAATTAGTAGTATATTTAGTATATATATATATATATTATAATGCGTATATATATATATGCATATATATATATATATATATATATATATATATATTATATATATTATATATATATGCATATATATATATATATATATATGCGTATATATATACGCATATATATAAGCGCATATATATATGCGTATATATATGCATATATATATATATATGCATATATATGCGTATATATATGCATATATATATGTGTGTGTATATATATGCACATATATATGCGTGTATATATATATGCATATATATATATGTATATGTATATGTGTGTATATATATATATATGTGATACATATATATATACACACACACATATATGTTTATTTATTTTTTACATTTTTTTTTACATTTTTTTTGATAATTCACAGGAACACTTTCTTCTTGACTACTAAGTTTTAATCACACCTGCACCTAGCATCATTCTGTGCGTCACATTCAGCAGAGTCATGCATATTTTTTGGGATAGAAATATAAAACACATCGCTTAGCCATTTGGTATGGCATATATACAGTAAATTGGATGTTTTAGTTTGTAAGTACAATACAAACCAAAAGATATATTCAAAAACATTTCTTGCCCACTGGGGTAATGAAGGGACAAACCCGACTTGCCATGTGACCCTGAAATCTTATTACGATTTTGACACTGAGAGGTCAACAAAAATAGTCATTTTAATGTTCTGCAAGAATTCTTACAACTAATATCATCCTTATGCATTTTAGTGTGAAGCATTTATTTTGTGGCACTATGACCCTTTGCTGAGTGGATGTGCTCCCTGATCAGAGGCTTCTCCTGCGCTATCGTGGCCTCCCTCTCTGCACTCAGGGCGCTTTCCTCCATGACACACACTAACAATGAGTGAGGGCTAAAAAAGTCACATTTCTCTCGTGTGCGCAAAAATGCAAATCAGGGAGTAATGGTGAGGAAGTGGCTTAGGGTCAAGGGGATCAAGGCACACTTATAAAAGTATTCATATCTGACAAAAAAGATGTACCGTACTTTTTGGACTTTAAGCCGCAACTTTTTCCCCACGCTTTGAAGCCTGCAGTCATTACAATCGTGCGTCTGATTTATAGATTTTACAGGCTAACGACCACCGGGGGTCACTCTAACAGGAAGCGCAAGCGTTTGACACACTGTAGAAGAAGACTTCAGTAGACAGTGGTCACTGTCCAGGGGACACATTGTGTTTTTCTATATTTTAAGCTTCAAAACGCTGTGTGTTTTATTTACAATCCAAAGCATATTCATGGCGAAATTAGCCTAATGAGGAAGAGAATCTAGACGCGCTTGAACGCAAAGACTGTGTAAATATCTCATGTTACAACGTGGGCACATGCTGTTTATCGACAGGTGCGGCCCGTATATGTACAATTTATTTTTTCTTCGTAAATTTCATATGCGCGGCTTTTATTCAGGAGTGCTTTACAGCCTAAAAAATACGGTAGAACCAGTTTAGACTAAAGAGCAATACAGTAGCGTGGTTAGAGCTGACCTTAATTTTGATTTATCTAAACTTCAACATTAGTTGCATTTCCACCACCTTGTTTTTAATGAGAATTTGAAGTATTGCACAAGTAACGGGAGGTGGAAACACCATACTGAGAACCCTTCATTTTGCAAGTTTGTATGCTCGCTTCAGATTTATTTTATTTTATGTACACATAAAGGCTGTAGCAAATGTTGGGAAGATGGACATTTACTTAGTCACAAAAAGTCACTAAGTGTTTGTATTGCTTTAAAAGTGTTGCAAGACTTCAACATCTTTCTTTTCAACTTCAGCATAACTTTTTGGAGAAAAAAAAAACTTGTCAATAGCATTATTTAAATGTTAACAACCTGCTACCTTTGGACACGATGAAAAAGAATGCAATTGACCGCTAAATAACAGTGAAAGTATCTCTTACGAAGCCAAAGCCATCAGAGTGTGCGCCCTCTGCAGGATTAGCGGTTATATGAATGCCCAATTACAGTGATATTTGCATAGCTATATTTAGCATTTATCCATTTTAGTTTTATTATATTATTATTTGTTTAAGTTTCATGTAGCATTCACTAAAGTGCATTATGTAAGTGCATTCACTTAAAATGCACTTAGTTCATTATGCATGTAAATATGATGTAAGGGTGAAGTTAAAACATAAATGTATTGAGATTTTTCCGGAAGTTTAGCTGATAAAAAGACAGATTTGTTGGATTATATTTGGAAAATCTATTCTGTCTTCTTTTTGATATTTCCTTGACGAGAGAGCATATGGCTCACTCATGGGACTCTGCGGGGCAGGCGTGGTCAATCTGATAGGTCTTTCAAACTGACCACGCCTGGGAGCAAGTAAATGAGCTCAAAGCTTTATTATCTGTTTTATTAGAAGAAGACACATCTAGATTTATTGTATTGGTACTGATACTGATATTTTAGTTAACTTTCTTATTTTTGTTCTGTTGGTCGACAGCATCTCATGAAAATAATTTCCCCTCGGAGATGAATAAAAGTTATTCTGATTAAGTTAAATGCTGATAAAACGGATGGCACATACAATGCAATCAATAAGCAAGGAAAGATATCAAAAGTATGTCGTAAAAGGCTTCCAATCAAAATAGCTGTGGTAAGCTAGCGCTACAGAGGGGGTTTATGAGGCTTGTAAGTGGCAGCTCCACATCTCCACAGCTCAGTAACACTGAGGCTGCGTGGCCTCTGTGTGTGGACTCTTAAATCAGAAGCCTCTGAGTGCTGCTGGTCTTACAGGGCCACCAGGGTGATCTGAGCGGCCCTCCGCAATGGTTATCCTGAACCACTGAAGCGAAGAGAGAGAAAAGAGCTTTCTATTCTATCTTGCTCATCTAGAACTCCTCGAAGGCAATCTAAGTTCTCTGTATAAATATGCTGATAGCCTGCACAGTTTCCAACGCATTTATCTTTGATGCTGATACATTGTCTTGAAAAAGGATTCTCAGGATTTTCAGAAATGAATGTTGCTAATGTAATAATATGACAAACCCTTTGAGGTATATTTTCAATTTCAATTGTGTCTGGATAAAATAATTTTAAACCTTGGAAAGAGTTTAATTCATCATTAATAATTGAAATAGACCATTATTTGTCATGAATGATGCACTTGCAGCTTTCTAATACCTGCATGTCACCTAGCAAATTCACATATCAGGTATCTTAGGCGGCCAATCCAGAATTTATTCTATAATTCATGTGAATGGGTGAGATGAGCCATATTTGCTTGGCCTCTGGCCTTACTTGCTGCTGCGCTGTGTGCTCAGAGCAAAAAGCTGCAGGAGCCAAGAATATTTGCCTGGTAGCATGCCGACGGCTTAAAGCCTCATGCCAAACAGAAACAATATTCACACTCTTTGCTTTCCTGGAAAAGTTTACTTAGCTTAAAATAGAGCTTCACAAATATTTATCCCTAGGAATCCCACATAATCAAGAGCACTACCATAGCATAACAGTACGACCACTGACATGAAGTGTCCGATCATGTTGGTGGGAGGGTTAGGCAGCAAGTGCACGTGTAACAAGCAGGTGTCCGGGGGCTTGGAATATCTGAAGACAGTTTGTGTTATGTGTTCCTTGCAGGAACAATAGGATTGTTTTTTTTTTACAAATTAGAATTAGATCCACTTTTAGAGTTGTTGCTGCCATTGCTTTTTTTCTCCATGTATACTCTACATATATCTATATATACGTTCAGTTTATTTAATGATGTATTTGTCAGAGTCCATGTAAAAAAACATAAATCTTTTAAAAGAGAAGATGCTTTGCATCACATTGCAAATTCTACCGGGGTCTTTCACCTGCCCAAATTGTGAAACCCCCCCCCAGGATGATCACTACTTCATATTTATTAGCACATAATGTATGCTTTTGTAGGGCTTCTCAGGCAGTATCGATCAAAAGTGGTTCAAATATGTTATAATGATGGTGGTCTCTCTAACGGACACTGTAGGGAATAATATAGCAGGTTTTGTTAGAATATTCTACAATCAATCTTGTAGGAGCTCTACATGTTTAATTGTGACTGGCAACACTTACACTTATTCAAGTCTACAGATTAAAACATGAAAATAAGTGAGAAAGAATTATTTGTATGGTGTTATTAACGTATTTATTTATTTATAACATGTCACCTAAAAAGGGATAATCAGAAGCGACGTGTCTAATATTTTCGTTTTAACTAATAATAGAAATTAGCTCGTCAACACTTAATAATTCATGTTTCTATGGTGATCAACATAATAACCATGTGTCGCGCACTGTCACATCAGTGAAGACGATTGTGCTCACAGGAGGTGCTACTGGTGCCTTTCTTTGGGAACACCTTTTTCTACATCTACACCAGGCTCCAGAATGATGTCCCCCTTTATTTGAGGTCAAGTAGCTCTGATGACCATTTTATAAAGGCATACTTTCTTTGGCTGAAGACTACATTTGTACTCACCGACTGTGAACTGTGTGTGCATTGTAGTGTCTGTATTTGGTTTTTTTGACACTTTTTAACTCAGTCAGACCTGATTACCCCCCCCCCACCCCCTTTTACATTTGAAAGTAAATCTCAAAGTGCTACAGGGCAAAAACAACAAAACAGTATAAAAATAAGAGATATTAAGTAAAAGAAAAATACATTTTCAGTCCTTTCTTAAAAGCAGCCAGCATGTGTGGAGCCCTGAGGTGCACTGGAAGGGCGCTCCACAGATGGGGAGCAGCAGTCTAAAAGGCTCTGTCCTTACTGGTCTTGAGCCGTGTCCTGGGAGGGAGCAGACGGTGCTGTTGGCCTGACTGGGTCTATTTGGTTGGGACAGTGCACGTTAATGATATACATGCTGTAAACACGCCGGAGTGTAGCTGTGGGCTCATTTCCATCTGCTCTCACAAACACACTCTCATTCATACAACTGTGTATTTCAATATTGGAGGCACTGCAGACATTGTCAGTCCCCCATCCCAGCACTAACCAGGCCCAACCCTACGCCTCCAAGCTCAGACAAGATCACGCATTGACAAGGCAGTATGGCTTGTGGATCATGCTACACTTCTGCATTGCTTCACTTGGTGACATTTTGTCCCTTTGAGAGCTTGGTGGGTTTGCTGTTAGACATTGTCTTTATGTTGGTCATAGAGTAGATTTGTTAAACTAGTTTATACAAATCATCTTTGTGCTTTTGATTAGAAGGAGGAGTTAATCTATAAACTTAGTTTACAGTACACAGCATGTACTGTAAACTAAATTTACAGTACATGCTGTAAAAAGTCACTATTAAGATATGGTTTTGCTCCATTATAGTCAACAAAAATCTTTGTTTAAAGGTCCCTTATTTTTCCCTTATGGTCTACACTAGCACATCCAGATCATATTTTGCATTGTGCAACATGCAAAATACAATGTTTATGAATGTTTTACCCATCTCTTGGAGTGAGCTCATCTACCCAGAAATGGAAATGGCTATCTTTGGTTTGCTTTGAGCTTATCTCCTGTGTCCCTTAAAACTAACTAAAAAGTGCATTTCCGATGTTAATCTTGCTTATACAGACTGGACAGGAAAACTTCCTAGAGGAGGGTGCAGATGTTGGCTCTTCAAAACCCCTCAACCCATTTCAAATGAGTAAACCTACTAAATGCATGGATGAAATAAAAATATTTTTTGAGGTACAATTAAGAGAATGATAAATGCTCACCAATGTAAATTTTGCATGATATGGGACCTTTAAATACCTGCATCACCTTAAATTATATTGTATATTGCATCACTGATTGGTGGATGCAATGATTGTAATTCTGATCTCTTTATCTCTAACATGAAAATCATTTAGAGGCTGTTAAGATAAGTGAGGACCATGAGCAGAGAGCATGCCATCAGCCGTGTCACGCTTGAGTGCGGCAGACACAGAGGCAGGGAATATAAACTAGATGCTTAGGTCCCAGACAAGATGGCCACGACAGAGCAGTGTCATGGAGCTCTTCTGGACCTATGAAACCTATGCACATGGTAAATGGTGACTGTGACGGGGCCAGGCCGTCTCTGTTTGTAGTCACCGTTTGTTTGCTGAACAACCGCGGGGCCCGTTCATGCCCGCGCGCACAGACCAACACACACTCGTTCATTCCCCGCTTCCCCCGCTGTTTCATTCATTCGCACCACGCGCACCACGCGCACCACGCGCACCACGCGCACCACGCGCATCATTGGCATATTTCCCCGCACTCCTCCAACACTAATTTGCCAAGGATGTACACTTGCGCGCGCAAGGTTAATTCTAAAAATCATACACGCCAGCCCATACCTATTTCGTCTTATAGCCTCGCTCCTTCGATGCGGCGCGTTGGACCAAAACCGAGCCCGAACTTCCTGGTAGTTTAAATAGGCGCTGTTCGCGCTGTGGTGCTGACCATGTGACATGCATGATGCAACCACAATTTTATGCATTTCTATTGTGTTTTTTGAACATGAATGTGCAATGCATGAGGTCTTGCGTTGTAAGAAGATGCCACACATGTGTTTTGTACATTTATTTGGGATTTTAACTAACCATGGAGTCTGTCACCTGTTACAGTGCAGGTCACAGGGTGCTGAGAGAGAGACTGCGATAGTTAAAGGAAACGTAAGTTAAAGTTGAACTCTACGTTGGAACGCTGTAAATATATGTATTTATGGACATTGCTCTTCCTCACTGTAAATATTTTGCACATTTTTTGCACTTGGAGATTGGCACACTAAATCCACCTGAGCACTTGGAATTTGACTTCGCCTATCTTTTAAAGAGAGCCCCGCTACAGTGACACATTAAATTGACCGTCAAACGCATGGTTTGCACCAATGACACAGAGCAAGCACACTACCCAATGCTTTTACAATGTACATATCTCTAAAAATAAACACAAGCAGCTCAGATAGTCAGCTCAGTGTATGTCATCCCTGTTTTTCCAATGGCCTTTTTCCCTGCTGCCAAAAGTACGCTTCAATGTTATCCATTTATTGTATCCATAGCAATTATGAGGCCAAAAATACATCTTCTTTTGAACTCCTCTTCCAAACTAAAGACAATGAAGGATGGGGAACCATAATTTTGAGCACTGTACCTTGCAATGATACCCATTTTCATCCTGGTAGCTTCATGCTCACAGCTTTTATTTCATTTGTATGAAAATAATCTATAAGAAAATTATTCATCTATACTTGTATTCTTGTAACATCTTGATCACTTATAGCATTTTATATCAGTCTTTTGTTAAATGTCTGCTTCGTTCTTGTGTTTCTGACAGATTGCATGTCATGGCAGATGGATGGGTCGGTGGACTGTAGGCGCTTCCTTGTCCTCTATGAGTAAAGAAATAAACAGCCCATGTATTGAAGTGACAGCATCTAATAAAATCCTGCTTGATTCTGTATTTTCTGGCTTGAGCGATGATTGGACTAAAGCAGAAAATTGCTGACCAACAATAATGAAAACGCCCAAACTATATTAAACAGTGGAAGACTATTCAAATTGAATTCAACTTTCTCTCTCTAAGATCAGGAGCGGTAACCCCCCTCCATAGTCAGGGGGTTACCACTTTCTTGCTATTATTTTTGATTAGTGTATACTTGGGCTTTTGTTTGTGATCCTTTTGTAATTCTATTACAGGTGACTCTTCTGAAATAAAGAGCTCCTCTTGGTAGACGCTGTTACATAGAAAACTGTTCTTAGTTTTTGAAAAAAAAATTGTCTGGAATTTTACTTACTTTCTAATAATAGAAAAGAGAAAAACTCTTATGGTATATTGCTATATTCATCGTATTAATAATCTAAATTGTATTACTATATGTGGTATTTACTCTAGTATGGATGGTGATGAGGAATTCACTCAAAAATGGAAGAAAAAATATCGTAACTGTATATTGTAACACTAAAAAAACATGTACAATAGGATCCTCCCCTCTAGGGCCAGAACTCAGCTGAGTGGGACTTTCCTGGTTAAATAAATGTCAATAAGATTATAATACAATAAATAACCCAAGACTTATTAAGTAATGTAAGTGTTCCAAGTCCAAGTAAATTTAAGTCATTAAATCAAGTCAAATTGTTATCTAAACTCCATTTAAAATCATTATCATCATCAAAACTTGTTTAATAGCATCTCTCAAGTCCTTGGTACAAACTACCCACCTCTGAAACTCACAAGTCTTGAGTCGAGACCCAAGTCATCAGTCATATGTTTGATCTAGTCCTGCAAGTGTTTTGGACAAGTCAAGAGACCGAGTACTACATCTCCAGAAGCAAGGATATCAATAATGGATTCAAACTCTGCATGCCTCACATATTAAATGCAAGCGTCCTATAGAAAAGCCCTGTGATTCAGCTTGTGTCCATAGAGACACTTGTTATAATTGACAGTACAATGCAGTGCCAGGAGGCCACCCCTGTCCAATGATATACGATGAATGCTTTTGAGTGGGTTTCAAATGAAGATGTCAGGGTCTGTTGTCCACTGACAGCTGCTTTTAGCTTAATCACACGCCATAAGCGCCATAAAACGGACCGCAATAATTTCTTCAGGTAATAAAGTAGTAGTGTTTGTCAGGACTCAATGTGTAAACAGTGCAATAATTCAAATCCTCTGCAAAGTGCTGCTGACAGGATGTAAATAATCACACAATGTCATTCAGAAAGTCTGGGTCCTTAACCTGGTCACAAAATGCATATTCAATTCAATCCAATTTATTTGTGTAGAGTCCAAAATCACAATAGCATTTGCTTCACAAGGCTGCGCAAAATAGTTGATTTTACCAACAGAAAGTCATAAAATCAAACACTGTTCTGATATATACATTATTTATGTCATATTAAGAATGAGGGCTTTTCGAATCGACTGCAGTGCACATGGTGAAGGATTCATTGAAAGAGTGTTTTTTCTAAAAATATGTTTGTCTCGTCATCACTAAGACATCGATGTGTTTGCAGTTTGGTACTGCCAAATGAGAGGTAATTTAGTGAGGCTCAGACTGAAAGGCAGGTGTAGAGAACATACATTTGACAAACCCACAGCCCATCGACTTTGCACACAGCAGTCGCTCTAATAACTTGGTCTGAGCCGGACCAAAAGCTTAGACATGTGGCACAAAGCTCCACATGTCCTTTTCACTCACAAAATCAGATGTTAGAATGATCCACACAAAAAATCCATGTCTGCGTGATGTGCTGAGCGTAGTACTCTGGCTATAGTTGGATCCCCCAAGGCACTGTTTCTTTTCCGACTCTTCTCCTCAATCACGTAACCCTTACCAGTGCCCCTCTTCCATGTTCCTGTCCTAGTCCATTTCTATGGTTCCTCAAAGTGTCCCCAGTCTAGTGTTCTCAGCTGCCCCACATTTCTCTACATAGCCCCTGTGAATAAATGTTAAAAAATAATACATAATATTGTCATTTGTTATTTTGTTGTTGCAATGTCATGTAATGTCATTAAATAACTTATTGGCAATGACCTACGGCCTTTTTGTGTGTTGTGTTCAAGCTCAATGGGCCACCGTACATCTAATGGCCCAGCAGAGGTGCTACACTTACGAATTGTTAATCACAGAAAACATGAAATAAGTAAGTTATGCTCAGGTTTTCTCTCAAGAATAAAATATAGTTAAACCATAATGAAGTGTTGCTGACTCTACTTTCTTACTAATTGTTAACATTAAAACATAATTAAAAAGTGACGATCAGCAGTGATGCAAACTAGCTTTGCTCGGCTAATTTAAAAGTTAACAATAGCTGAATCCCAGGTGAGTCTCAGACTGGTGACTCTTTTTAGGGCAAGGTGGCTAATGAGCACACACTGTACTGAATTAAATGCATGGACTAATTACATTGACAAACCTTGAGAAATGTATTAAAGAGAGAATCATGTGGTGGAATACAGCAGGTGGGGCTCTTATTTTATGTCTTTAACTGTAACTGTTTAAGTAGCTGCTATATCATTTTGGTGAGACTGCATCTACGACAGAAAGGACACCATGTGTACAGGGCTAGCTGGGGCGATACCGCAATGTTTGTATTGATACGATACCAAGCACTTTCGGGGTCATTTTTTTCAATACCAGTCGATACTGGTCCAACCAAAGGGGTTCAAATAGACAAAGCATTGGATTTTCAGACTTGCTAGGAACTGCATTATTTGCTCTCAACACATTGAAGCTCTGGAAAGTTTTCCTGTAACTAAACTAGTCTTAGTTAACCAAAACAATGAAACAACACAAACTAGTCTGCAGGGGAGGGACTGCAGTTTGCGTCATTGCTGCTGATCTAAAACGAGTGAGTACACATCCAAACATGTCTGTTTCTTACCTGGTGCGGTTGAATGCCTCTCCTAGTCTGCTCCTAGTGTGAGCGGACTGCACTGTCCAGCGGGGATCCGAGTGCACACAAGATGTGTTCATGAGATCCAGGAGATGTGAATCTGGGAACTACGATTGATGTGTCTTGATTCCAATGTGTTATGGGCTGCTAGCAGTCTTTGAGCGATTTGAAAATATAATAAATACTGAGAGCAATGAAGAACCGAAGCGTTGCCTTTCATGTCCAGATTGCGTTTTTTAATTCTCTAATTTTACAGTTTACAAATAAAGTGCATTTGTCCACAATTGCATCGTCTTTTCTGCAAAAGTGATAGACTTATCCATTCAGCCACTCTTCACATGAAAAATAAAGACCACTATGTTTTAGTGCAATAACAGGATTACATAACTGACTTATGATGTGGACTGTTGGACACTAAAATGTAAATTATCTCAATAATAATATCTCTGTAGCAATAATTTACATTGCTACAGAAATATAGAACAAGTTCTCAATAGTTAATTGTCTCATAAACTCTGAACTGAAATGAAGAAATGCTTAAACTCTTCGTTTGGGTTACAAAAATAAAGCACTGTTCATACAAATGCTTATGAAGCCGAAACAAAACCTTGACACCAGAGCTCCTGAGTTATCACGATGTTTCTCTTCCAAATCTTGTGTGACTTCAGACATGGGTAACTTCACTGCTAATCTGAAACATTGACCGCTAACTTGCAAATATAAGCAGAAAAGAAAGTACCAGTATACATTGAAAAATTACGAACTACTACTCACCCTAACATTACGCAATGACTTTACAGTATAATGTGTAAGTGATTTTACAGTGTACTGACTTGAAAGTATAATAAAAAGTTAGAGCAATGAAGTTCCGAAGCGTTGCCTTTCATGTCCAGATTGTGTTTGACGAAAACAGGAAATTTCACCAACAAACCAACCTGTTGCAACACCTCCTGCACAAGGTCCCGCTTTACTTTTACAATTCACCATAAATCAGGAGAGTACTTAATAATGACACATACTATGTCGAAATAAAAACTTAGTATTCCTTTACCAAAATAACATATATATGTAGTTACTGAAAAAGACAAAACTACCAAATATAAAATAACTAAAACAATGTGGTGGGGCCCCACACATGCATATTGAAAGCGCTGTATAAATTGAAGTAGTCCAGCTATTCCAGGCGTGCATGTAAACGTATTGTGAGAAACATTTCTAGCACTCCGGTCCAGAGAGCCATTCTGTACCTGCCAATAAAATGCAAATTAAGATTCATCCCATCCTGTATATTGGCACATTGCACTCTCCTCCTTCTTAAGCCCCATGCCAAGTTTTAAGCCGCAAAAAGGTCACCTGTCTGATCATTGTCAGTGTCAGCATTGTGATAGACCTGTTAACCCGAGATGGATTGACTATTGACCATTGATTAGTTTTGGTCCGGAGGTTGCTTTGCATTATAATTCCCAGCTTTCACTCCATCTGCAAAGGGCATGTATTTTGGCTCTATAAGCGTCCCTTTGTGTCAGCGCTGGCTTTTTTCACTGTAGTGCTGTTTGGGACGTGACATTCGAAAAGGTCATTGTGTAGCTCTCCGGGCCTGTCCCATAATCAGCCCTGGAGCTGTCCCGCTTAAGTGTCTGAAACCAAGACACAATAGGGCCTCAGCCTTATGTGTGACACTCTAGTCTGACCTATGACCTCTCTTTGGAGGGTACAGGAACAGGTTTCTCAAGAGGGAATAATTAAATAAGTTCAAACTGGAGGGGTCACTGTGAGGCACCGCAACGCACACATTGTTTTTCTTTTGGCTGCACACCACGTTTTATTCCAGATGTGTCATGGAGAAAATGTGTTCCAATACAGTATGAGTGACCTTCGTACTTTTATATATTGACCTTCAGTAGCTTGGGTAACATTAGAAAATAAATTGTACTTTTGGTTCAAACTGGGAGTAAATCTAGTGACGAAAAGCTTTATCTCGGCTCTTAATATATTTGAGCATGTGTGTGTTTCTTGCACTGCTAATTCAGATGTGATCTATCTTTTCTAATTTTCAAGAAAATATTTTGTACATTACGTAATGTTTTGTCCTTCCATTTACATTAACTTCAAGCTATATCTGATTTTATATCCTGACAGTTACTCTTAAAATCATGCTTACTTTTATATTTATTATAGTTGTTATTATTATAGTTATTTTGACTCTTATTTGAATCATTTCTTGGGCCATAATATTAGATGTGACGTTACTCTTACTTGAATACAATTTCTGGCTATTCAACCCATCTCTGTTCAGTTGCGACAAAAAAAACTAAGTACAGACTTTTCATGGCCTTGGTCATATCCACAAAGACATTCCTGAATCTGAACAATTATTTACCCAAGGATCTACTGTAAAAGTTGCACAATAGAAACAAGTAATTATTTGTCTAACCTGTGTCGTTTTTCGATTTTCAATAAGAATTGTAAAAAGATTTAGCTCATCTTTTTGGTAAGATTTCCCAATGTTGAATTTTTGATATAAACTATAACATTCTCAAAATCTTGCTAATATCCTAAAATTAATTTCAACCATATCGCTAACAAACTTTAATCAACCAACAAGCTCATGAACGGACTGGTAAAGAATATTTCTAAAGCAAAATCACATAATTCAGAGCCTCTTACGCCTCTGACTTAATTATGTAAATATCTATAATATGTATTGCTATATAATTATAAAAACACTGCTGTTAAATTTAGAGGTGGAAACATGGCGTCTTGTCCATTGGGTTCAGTAACGTGGTCACAAATCCCCACAGTCAAAGTCAAAATGTGCAAAGATTTCAATGAACAGAACCGGCAAAATAGTTTTATCTTAAATATTCCTTATGCAAATGCAGAGTATTTTGTGCGCCAGTGAATATGAGCTTGCTTTAAAATAGAAGGCCCTTTTAAAACACTTCGCTGGGATGTCTGTGAGACTTGTAATAAAGAGTTAGGCATCGCTTCATTGACTTTGTTCAATATGTATGAATCCAAATCTCTGGGCGGCTCCTCTTATTAAATGAAAGAGGGTTTGTTGCCTGAATCGTGTTGATTGCAGAATTTGTAGGACATGGTGAGGACATTTGCAAACATTCAAACAATGTTACATTTTAAGAAATACAAACAACTTTTCATTTCTGTTAAATACATTTTCATTCATTTGATACTATTGTTATCTTAGTCAATATTTTAGTGGCAGATTCATTTTATCTTTGAAGTTTGCGGACATTGCTGTATTGTAAAAAGCTTTCAGAATTTGCATGTGACCTTGAAAGACGTTTATATTTTATTAAAATGTAGCAGTCAATTTTCCAAAAATTCTGGGGCTCTTTGGACGTCTCTCCAATCCTGGGCCACCACTCTACATCTTAAATAGACTGTATGATGGATATTTGATGCAGCAGCAGCTTTAAAAGAAATAATTTTACATTCCAAGTTGAAGAAAGAGAGAGAGTGAATCTTGTGCTGTGCTACAAGTAATTTCCCAGTATATTCTCAGTACGGCCTCCTAGGAGCAGGGAGTCGCAAATCTGGAATGTTTGACCCTTACTATTGTCACCGTCTCCATTTATCACGGCTTGGGACTGGTGCAAGGAAAACACTAGCTTCTAGTAGTGGCATGCAGTCAGGACAATCAAGGAGCAAGCAGTGATTGACCAATAACATCTAAAATTGCCGTGTGTCACAACTATATTTAAATTGGTCCGAAATATATCCAAATATGCCTCCCTCACTTCTGCTGCTGAAGCTTGGCTGAAGTCACGTTGCCTTTTAGTGGTCTCTACAGGCGGCTGACCAGTACTACGCCGGAAGCTTGATTTTTTACTTATCCCGCCCTTGTGGCCGTGTTCAGAGGCCCATTCATGCTCCGCTCTCTAACATGAGCTTTTAGATCCAGAGACAGCTTCTTTTAGAGGCCTGCGCATGCGCTCTGAGGACCACACAGCCTCAAATCCATGGATCTATGTTCAAGCCACGCTGAATAAGCCTGTGTGGGAATCAAGGATGTTTCCAGGTTTTGCCCCTAACTGAGCGTGTGCAGAGGAGAAGCAAAGCAACAACAGCGGCAAGTTTCAATAAACAGACTTAAAATCTATCTTTTAGAGACAAGGCTTTGTTTGTAGCTCAGGCTCTGTTCACGTTTATAATGATTAGATGTTAGTTAGAAATACAGGCATTTAACAACATAGAACAATAATCATTACATAGAAAGTGCAATGAATTGATTGGTAAAGTGAGCCTTTTTTGTTCATTTAGCAACTTTGACAAGCATGAGAGTTTAGCTCATGTTTGTATGTTAGTTTTTATCTTAATTTGATTATTTTTTCACTTTTGCGTGCAAATGTTATCCACTAAATATTGATGAACACCCTGAGTCTACTTGCCCATCGCACGCCACTGCTCTCTAGTGATCAGACACTATGCTTGTTACTGTCATTTAAAAAAAATATATCTTGCTTAATTTTGCTAATATTATTTCCATGTTTACTACCCAGTTGGAAAGATCAAGATCTTACATTTAAATTAAATTGCACAAATACATAAATAATATCATAATTCTGTTATGGCAATAATTCTGATAAACATTTTGTAAATAAGTAGGAGTACTTACAAAAAAATAACAGAGTTCAATCAACAAGCCTTAGCGTTTGCACTGACCAATCAAATTCTGCCTTTGGAATTGATGGACAGGTTTAACCAGCACAAATGACCTGGTTCAGTCTATTGCAGTAGCCAGCTTTTTTCATATAGGCTAAATAAATGGCTACTGCATTTCAATGATGTGCTCTCTTAGTGTTTATTCCTCGTGGGATCACTGAGTAGCTACAGTACACTCAGTTCTACAAGCATTTTGGTGAAATGATGTGCCGGTGATGCATTACTGCATGTGCATGAGACCTGTGCAACGTCACTGCACGCTCTTGAAGTCATCATTATTATAAGCTTTATTTGGTCGGGATAGTGCATGTTAATGAACACGCCAGATTGTAGCCATGGGCTAATTTGCCTACGGTTTCACTCTCATTCATACACCAGCATACTTGGTCACTAGAGTCCAGGTAGGTGCCCAAGGACACCATGACAGTATGCACAATCTCCTGTGGCACCTGGCATTCCAGCAGTCTCCCCATCCAAGTACTATGCAGGCCCATCCCTGCTTAGCTTCCAAGATCTGACAAGCTCAGGCAAGATCAGGCGTTGACAACTTGGTATGGCCACAATCCTCAGCTTCTCTGTTGGCCCTGCTTTAATTACCTGGTGTGCGGTGTGCGTGTGTTTGAGTACCTCGTCTGTGTGTGCTGCTCAGAGTTAGGGCTGTTCTTGTGGTCGGATATGTTCAGCCCATGGTTTTTTCTTCAGTATATTTAGTAGGCTGTCATTACCACATGGCCTTAGGCGCTAGAACGGGCGTTACCAAATCAGCTGCTTGTTTTTCATGTCCTTCAACCAGATGCCCCTAAACGGCCCTCAGTTTTACCACTAATAATAAATAATTTATCAATGCACGGCTGGTTATCTCAGAGGGATCGTTATGGTGATGAATGACTGAGTGTGAGGCTCCGGCGTACAGGAGTAGCCTAGAGCGTTGACCTTGAAACACACAGGTGACGGAGGGATGATGGCACTTACCTTGAGAACTACGTGAACACACTGTTCAGAGGTGAGCAGCAGGATTCACTAAGGGGCTGAACACTATAGTGAACATAACTGCTCAGATAAATGCACCTCTGGGACTTGGACAAACTAAATGAGTTAGAAGTAAGACAAATATTTTTTTAATTTTTTTTTTATGTTTAGAAGAAAAAAATATATATATTTTTTTTGCCTATTTTTTTTTTTTCCTTGCCTATAGGAATCAACACATATTTGTAATAGTTGGGACATGATCAACAAAAGTAATTAGATCAAATATCAACATGTATAAATATAACAGGAAAAATAAATGTATGCAGCTACTTGAAATGTATGTAACATTTTAAACAACTTGGAATCCCACTAACACGGGAGTCCTGGCGTCGGACGCGACCCTATGATACATATTTATTTCAATGAACTTGGCGACACATCTAACTTTGCATCCAGTAAACGTGATCCCTCTCATCTGCACCATTTGTGTTTAGGGTGGAAATACAGTTGTTAGGACAGCCTTAGAGCGCATTAAACATTGAATCGGAAAATCTGAGTTTTAGTCTTTTTACACATTTAACAATTGAATTATTTTTTCCATTGTGTTACATATTTGGGCATCCTTCATTAAACGGTTGTGAAGGTTATACATTTTGAAAGAATCTAAGTAAGAGAAATTGTTTTGCAAATTTCCAATTACATATTTTTTTTGGGATTTTATTGAAAAACATAGACAGGTGGACTTCAGGTATTTCAGGTTGTTTTTATTTCTTCTTTGAGCATGTTCAACTCTGACTGTTGTATGTTTTTGTAACATTTTGTCATATTTACACTGTAACTGTTACAGATGTTCTTTAATATGCATTGCCCCAACAAATAAATAAACAAAACAATATGTTAAAAAATACAACTACATGAAGAAAAGCTAGGAGAGGCTGAGAAAATGTTCCGATTTTAAAGTATATTTCTTGAGCCTTTTGCTTAGGACGCCTTCATGAGAATGGATCTGAGAAGTTTGTATTCAAATGGCTGCGTACATTTCTCACCTGTAAATAGGACTAAAATGAGAGGGTTAGCGTTTGAATGGGTCAGACGAGAAAACAGGACATGTCAACTAAAGAACCATCAACATTTGAACAAGGGAAGCATTTGTTTCCGCCTTGGGGACTTGTAGCTGATATCCTGAGCTCTGCACTGCACCGATCTGACAGTCCGGGGCTCAACGAGACTGCAGTGTTTAATGAATTATGAGAAACTTCTAAAGGATTCGGACAAGCTGACTTTGTGGAAACTCCTGGTCAATCCACCAATGGAATAATAGTTTTATCGCTAAGTCACCATTTGACCAACATGTGGGACAGATGTTTCTTTGGCATGTTGCACTTTCTCTTCTCTTCTAATGCTTCTTCTGCTGTTAGTTCTACATTTTAAAACATAAATAGAATCAAGGTTGCAAATCTCTTTCTCTGCAGAGCTAGTTTCGCTGTACATTTACCAACATGTTTCATCATTGCCTATAAAAATCACATTGTATATCATGCTTTGTGTTTTTATTGAGGACATTTTGGTTTAACACTAGAAATTTAAATTGGATACAGATTGCAAACGTGAGGTGAGAAAAAGAGACGCCTCTGCTTCCCCATGGGATCAACAACATTCACAGTTACCGTGGTGACCGATGAGCGACTGCGCGGCCCTTGCCACATAAACCTTATTTACTATTGCAGCTGTTCAATTTTGCAACACCCCACACACCTTTTCCCTTATTTGGCCCTCATGTCCCAAGACGTATGGCCTCTGCCTTCAAGATGGATGCCTTCGAAGCCGCTGCAGTAAAGGTCCCGGGTTTCATGGAGAAAAAAACTAAGGTTAGGTAATCCAACATTCAAATGAGGCTGTTTAAACTAAAGGAAACTGTACATTTTAGAGGAGCCAGAGTATTAAATCAGTGCTTCTTGAACTTTTTACTGTTGAAAAAGGCTGGACTGTCAAAGAACCTTATTTTGTATATTGCCTATTGACTAATCCTAGATCAATTCTAAATATCCAATATGTCAGCCCTTTTTCAAGTAATCTATTGTGTGTACTAATACCCATAGACAATTGCAATTGCAATCTTTTACCTCGAAAGGTCCTTACATAACCGCCGTAAACACACAAACACATTTGCTGGCTAACCATGGTGCTGCACCCCTCCTCATATGCACAGACGCCGGTGACGATAAACTAATTAAACAGCATGGTGGCCACTGTGCGAGGGGCTGCAGTGTTGTAAGCTGAACACTCATCCGCAGCAGCATTTCCTCACTCCAAATCTGTTTGACCAAAAATAAAATTGTGGGACTCCAAAGCATGGACTAGTGTTTTAAGAGCTTCACTGATTACTTGTCACCGTTATAACTAAATAAAAAAACAAAGACAGCCTGATGGTACAGTTTTTACAACAGTGGTGTTGCACAAAATTCTTGGAATAGAAAAAAAAACATATATGTGAAGCAGCTTAACTTGTTCTCTATGAGAAATACAGACTTTGTGAAGGTCTTTTCCTGTTTAGGCCCTTTCCACAACTTGTCAATGCAGATGGTTTTATTTTGTAGGCCACAGGAAGTCTTGACATAGCATTATGCACTGAACAAACTTTTCCAAAGGGCTATGCTATGCCGGTAATGAAACAAATCAGGAGGAAGCAATGTGCAGCAAGAATTGGCCGCAGACAGGTCCTCAAAGAGCCGCAGAAGACGCCAGTTTTAGTGGCCTGTTTGCACTTTCCTGTCACTCTAGAGGCTGCTTCCCCTTCTTGCATCTCCCCCATCTGGCATCAAACGGGATAGGCTGCCAGCCGACCGCGAAATCTCCTGTGTTTCCATGTTGTCACTCTGTCATTGTCCATGGAGATTTTATGGCTTTGCCTGAAATGTTTAGTATGACAATATATTCTTCACTTTAAAAGAACCGAGAAGTTACTAGACAAAGAATATAGGTCATAAATAGTGTTGGACATTTTTAAATGTATTTTATCCACTGAAAAAGAAAATGTAACAATGTCAATACAGAAAACATGAACACAAAGCAGTTATTTGTTGAAATATTATCATCAACGATTCAGTAATATCTTAAATAAAAACTTTTGATAAATGTTTTCATTATGGCCTATATGTTGCTGTCCATGGCACTGAAGTTTTCAATGGGGAGTCCACCACCTTGAATGTTTAACAGTCTGGCATTACATTTATCTATCTTGCATTTTTCGATTACAAGTACCTTTTATACTAAAAATCCTTGCAGATCTGACCTGTAACTTGGGCTGGTGGTGTTACCTGCTTCTATGCAGGATATGTTTAATGTCATAATGTGGAATATTCCAGGAATACCAAAGATATCTCCAGTGGTTTAGAGTTCTCGCCTTCCAATCAGGAGATCATCATGGGTTCGATTCCCGGACTAACATCACATGATCTCGCTGGGTGGAGTCTGCATGTTCTCCCTGTGTTACTGTTGGTTCTCTCCAGGTTCTCCGGCTTCCTCCCAGAGTCCAAAGACATGGCATGTGTTAGCTAAATTTGCAACTGTAAATTGCCCCGAGTGAATTGTTGTCTGTGTGTCATGTATCTGTGTTAATTCTGCAACGAGTTGGCCCCTGTCCAGGGTGTACCCCGCCTAAAGCCCAAAAAACTAACGAGAACAAGAGGTAGAAAATGAATGAATGAAAATGAATGAAGTAGGAAACAACTGAGGTTGTTCCATAGACAAGGGCTGTAGAACTGGAATCACGTGTCCTAACTTTGGGAATGACTAGGATTTGGCCCCCACAGGAGAGCAGGGCCCACAAGGTTCATATGGTAAAAGCAGTTCTGAAAGATAAGAAGGTCCAAGACCATCAAGAGGTTTAAAAAAAAACAACCTTAAAATCGATCTTAAAACACACAAGGAGCCAATGCAGATATTTTATCGTGTGATCGTGTCGAATGAGGGATTACACCGACATTTATCATGTGATGTGATCCCGCCCTCTGGTCTTAGTCCGGACACGTGCTGCTAAATTTTGTAGTAATTAAACCTGAAATACTCTTTTTGGCAAGACCAGGCATTACAGCATTAGTAAGTAGTAGTAGTAGTACTAGTAGTAGTAGTAGTAGTAGTAGTAGTAGTAGTAGTAGTAGTAGTAGTAGTAGTAGTAGTAGTAGTAGACCTAGTAGTATGACTGGTGATAAAAGCATGCATCAAAGTCTCCGTGTTCGAGCATGTGAGAATGGGGCGGACTCTGTCAGTGTTCTTTAAGTGATAAAAAATACATTTTTGTGTTCTTAATATATAGAATAAAAGTTAGCTCAGAGTTAAAACAACAGCCAGGTATTTTACTTGTGATGATAGATTGAAAGATTGTGCTCATGGTTTGGCTAAACGTTTCTCTCTCTGCGCCTCAGGACCGATGGCTAAAACCTCAGTTTTGTCCCGGTTAAATTGGATTACGTTTTCTGCCATCCAGGATTTGATGTCTAAAATGCAGTCAAAAAGAGCATCCATTGGCCTGGTGTCATCAGGAGACACGAAGATGTAAAGCTGTGTATCATCAGCATAACTGTGGAAGTTGATTCCATGTCTCCTGATGACACCGCCAAGAGAGAGCATACGAAGCTTAAAAGGCACGGGACCAAAAATCGAACCCCGGGGCACACCACATGTGATTTTATACTTTGGGTGTGCAGTGTCAGACTTACCTTGAGCAGTAAACTGAAATCTTAAAATCCTTCAGAATTATTTGAGCAGAAATGCATTCAAAGGCCAACTCTTTTTGCATTTGTCAATAAAAAAGATGAATGTAGATTCAACAACCTTTAATGTATGTTTGTTTATCAAGAAATAGAAGAAAATAACTAATGAACTAATGAACTATACTATTTGTACATAATTCCACTGGGGCCTCATCATAATGAAAGTAATCAATGGTGAATGTTAAATATTTTAAATGCCCTGTAAATATTTAAATCTGGTGGTTAAGGTGAAATGCAGCCTCTGGCCAGAAGAGAAACGCTTGTATATGAATGGTGATGTGTGACCAACAGAGTGAGGCTTTGCTGGAGGCACTCCGGATCTCAAGGTCCTGTAAGTTTGGCATTATTATTGCATACTAACGCACACATCTCCAGTTTAACTCTGAGTTTAAAAAGGGCACTGTGTTTGATGGAAGTTATCAATCAACATCAATTATTTAGTTTTGCAGCTCGTGGCTCTAACTGTGCCCAGTGCACTGCTTGTTATTTTTTAATGACCTGGCACACCATTGTGTCCAGTGGCAAAATATTTCAAAAGAATGACATATAAACTATAAAAACGCCTCTGCCTCTTTTTTATCATTGTAAACAGATTTAATTAGAATGTACATATGACACTTGGCCCTCTAACAGTTTGTTTTAATGGGTTTGCATAATAATTTCACTCAGAAAACTTAGTCAGACAGTAAAACTGATAAAATAACAACTCTGCAATGTGATGCAAAAATATAAATAGCATGAAATGAGAAAGAAAGAGTTGTACGGTGAGGCTGTAGGGTCAAGTTTTGAAGTTTGTTCTTTACAATACATGTTTTGCCTCAAAGGGAGCAATGTGAATGTTATATAAAGGAGTCACGCACATTTTTGAGCACTCCAGTCGCTATGGGAGTTGTTAGTGTAACCCAAGTCTTGTAAGAAGAACTTAGAACATTGGAGTCCAAACATGAAGGCAGCAACACTATGCAAGTGAGAAAATGTCCAAGGGCTGCCAATGTACTTTTTTATTTCTTTTTGTATGCATTGAACACAAGTTAAAACACTGTTTTAAGCATTTGTTATTTTATAATTATTCAATAAGCTTTAACTAGTTTTGTTATTTTTGTTACCTTATTATACTTATGAGGTTGTATGTGTGGCAATCCGAGTTTGATATGAATTCTGCCGACAAACTAAATAATAAGAGGTCCAACAACACCACTCGATCTACAATGGGCCCAGGACCAAGAAGAAAAGCATACAGATTTGTTGCTGACAGAAGCAATAGATATTGTTATAATAAGAATTAGAATATAAATGTAAATACAGATAGTAGTTTCACAGTTAAAACATGTTCCAGTTTAAATTTACATTAACAACTGTCCATCAGTTTTAGTTTTTTATTATGGTGTGCATTATCCCACAGTTAAAGACATTTGTCCATTATTTTAGTCCTTTACATAAGCCACCAAATAAATAGCAACTAAACAAGGCATGTCCGCAAAAAAGGCAAGATGGTGGAGCAGCTCGTCCCGGCACCCCATAACCTACAAGTTCAATAGTTGAGATTTAGTTAAAGGCACAGCAGATTGGCCTACAAATGCTGTTTTCCTGCTGCTGAGAAACACTTACCTAAAGTTAAGCGTATTCATTCAACAGGCCACAGGAGAACAGGGCGTAAACAACGACCAAACGGGAGGCGGAAGTGGGAGGGGTGTCTTTTTCTACTGAGCATGATCGACACCTGCTGGCCATTTTGTTTACAACTAACGATAATGTCACATCTGCATGAAACAAGATTGTTAGCAGGTAGTCTTCTTCTGTAGCGTTAAATGTGGCACTTGCAGAACACAAAAAAAATCAATATGTATGAAATCGCGTTTTCTATTGTTGAATCTCTGATTTGATTTGAAGTTTGGCTGCGCCCTTTAGAATGTGTAAGGAATTGCCTCAGTATTATTTTACAAAAGTATCACTCGCTGTTCAACTATCTCTTTACAGACAGATGAATATTGATATTAGATCAGGGAGGAGAGTAATGTTTACTTGTGATTCTGGCATTGATCTTTTTGTGGTTGTTGTTAGTTCAATGCAACAACATTTGAGTTTTGTTTGATCAATCAAATTGCATGAGAACATTTTCCAATAAAACCCTCACTGGCATCCCACATTAAAGCTGTGTTCCTTAATAAAAAAAAAAAAAAATTCAGAACAGCAATTTGAATACACTTAATTAGCAGTTAGAAAAGAGACTAGGTGAAAATTCTGCTCAAATTGTCCGTGCCAAGAATTTGGTGAGCAATCTTTAGACTCAAACCTATGATGGTATTAGCGCTCGCTCAATCACTGTGATAAAAGCTTTGGGTCACCTTTAATGTCGTGCAACAAAAGGGCCTCGGTAAAGGTCCAGTGAGCAATTGAAGTCAGTTCAGCACCAGTTCAGCTGCAGCAATAAGAAATCCTTTTTATGTCAGGAAGCGGGCCTGATTGAATTCCTTTGCGTATCAGCCAATGGATCAAGAAAGAAAAGGGAAGCAGATTTGTGCTTGTGATAAACTGTAGCCTCTGCTGAGCTGAGGATTTACAGTTGTGCCTTGTTGATGAAATCCACTCCAGTCATGGCGGCTGGTCGTCGAGGTTCTGCCATGCATAATACACACATCTCATCAGTACAGACAAACCATTCACCCAGGTGCTACAGTGTATTTATTATTTCCTGCAGTTCCTGAACAGGCTGATGTCAAAAATGGCAATTCATGCCAATAAACTACAATAAATGTATGCATTCCAAGTATATTAATACAATCACTCATCCAGTCTTTCATTTAGAAAAACCAAGGCAGTTTTCTGAAAGTGAAAACTGCCCTTCCTTTGTGTTGGCTGTTTAACAAATATTTAGCAAATGTTATTTAATAGTAAACATAATTGTGACGGAGCCAGTCAGTCAGAGGTTGTACAAGTGCGGAGCCCGTTCATGCCCGCGCGCACAGACCAACACACACTCGTTCATTCCCCTCTTTCCCCCGCTGTTTCATTCATTCGCACCACACGCATCATTCACATAGTTCCCCGTACTCCTCTGACACTAATTCGCCAAGGATGCACACTTGCGCGCCTTAGAATAATTCTTATAATCATACACGCCAGCTCTTACCCATATTGATTTGCAGCCAGTCAGCTCGCTTCCGATGCGAGCGTCGCGGTTGGATACCGAAAACCGAGCCAGTACTTCCTGGTAGGTTAAATAGGCGCTGTTCGCAAAGCGACGTTAAGAAGTTTGCTGAAGCCATTGTGACATGCATAATGCAACAGAGTTTTACGCCTTTTCTTTTGTGTTATTTTTGAACATTAATATGTAATTAATGAGCTCATCGCACAACATGTTTGTTATACATTTATTTTGGGTTTTCATTATCTGTGTATTTTGCTCAGTGGGAGGGGCAAGTGAAGAATAAAGGGAGCCGCTTTTGGCCTGGGAGTCAGTCAGGCACCGGTTACAGTGCAGGTAACAGGGGTGCTGAATGAGAGAAAGAGTGGATATGTAAAGTTAAAGCTGAACATTGTAACACTGTATATATGTATTTTTGGACAATGCTCTTTATCACTGTAAATATTTGCACCATTGTTGCACTTGGAGATTGGCACAATAAATAGCACTGAGCACTTGGAAATTCAACTTCACCTATTTTTGAAGAGAGTCCCGCCACAATAATATAAAAGGATTATGGGTTCACTTTTTAAAAAAAAAATGTTTAAATTAAAAATGATTGTGTCGGTGTATCCTCATTCTCCAGGAGTGTTCAATTGTAGAGAAAAAAAAGATTCAGAATTGTAGTCATCTGGAGACTACTGTTTTAGAAAAAACTCTGTTCAGAGTCAGATGACTACAACTTGAATCTTTTTCTACAATTAAAATATTATTCAAACAACTAATATCCCTAATTAAAGTTCCTAATAAAACTGCAGGAATAACAACATCAACAGAACAACACAACATTGATATGACAATAGGGAACAAGGTTATTAAAGCAATTTTAAAACTATTAACCTAAATTATTTTATTATTTATTTTATTAATCTTGGGCATGTGATTTAATTTACAATGGAACACATATTACATACTTGTAGACAAATAATGCGGTTAAACCAAAACACAATAACAAAACAAAATAATACAAAAACAAAAAAAAGGCATGTGATGTAATGTGCAAGGTTATTTTTCCATTTTGCCCAAAAAGATATATTAAAAAAAAAAAGAAAAGAAAAAAAAAAACCAATCCATTCTCACCCTCCACGGTGGTCTCATCCCTTTTTTTCTTAAGCTCGGATCTTCTACCAGAGGGCCTGGGAGCTTGGAGGTTCTGCGCAGTATCTTTGCTGTTCGAGTACTGCACTTTTCTGGACTGAGATGTCTGATGTTTTTCGCAGAGATCTGTTACAGCCAGTCACTGCCCCGAGTGCTCCGATGACCAGACGACAACTTTCGACTTCACCCTCCACGCCTTCTCCAGCTCCTCTCTGAGCCCTTTTGTATTTTTCCAGTTTCTCGTGTTCCTCTTTGCCTGATGGCTGCCATCACTTGGTATCACCACGTCAACCACAACGGCTCTCCTCTGCTATTTCATCCACCACCAGCAATGTTCTGGTTGGTTTGCCATTTACCATTCAATTGTCTGTATCTGGAAGTCCCACAGGATCTTGGCCTGGTCATTCTCGACCACCTTTGGGGTGTTTCCCACTTTGACCTTGGGGTTTCCTGTCCATACTCTGCACAGATGTTCTGTACACTATGCCAACCACTTATTTATGGCGCTCCAAGTATGCTTTCCTGCCAGCAGCTTGCACCCTGCAGTTATGTGCTGGATTGTCTCGGGGGCCCTTTTGCACAAGCTACACCTTGGGTCTGTGCTGTCCTTCAGACAATGTTACTTGTGGATCTTGGATGTTTCATTCTGAATAGTGGCTTTCACACTCACTAAGTCCACGGCCTCCTTCCTTACGGCTAGTGTACAGTCTCAGGGTGCTGGCTTTGTGGTGGAACCTCCATGCATGGTGAGCAGCTTTCGCGTCTTAACATGTGGTCTGTATCTCTTCCTTTGGCCACCTTATTATTCCGGCAGGGTATCTGATCACTGGCAGGGCATAGCTGTTTATTGCCGGGACTTGTTCTTGCCATTGAGCTGGCTTCTCTAGGACTTGCCTTACTCGTTGTAGGTGTTTGGCTGTTGCAGCTTTTCTTGTTACCTCTGATCAAGGTTGCCATTTTCCTGTGGTATTCCAAGGTACTTGTAGCCCTCCTCAATGTCTGCTATTGTTCCTTCTGGGAGTGAGACCTTTCCGTGTGGACTACCTTCCCTCTCTTTGTCACCATCTGACTGCACTTCTCAACCCGAATGACATCCCAATGTCAGCGCTGTGAGATCCTGGTCGTGTGGATCAGAGTCTATGTCTCGCTCGCTCTTAGCGTACAGTTTGATGTCATCCAAATAGAGGAGCTGACGGATCGTGGCCCCATTCCTGAGTCGGTATCCATAGCCAGTCTTGTTGATTATCTGGCTGAGTAGGGTTCAGACCTATGCAGAACAGCAGTGGGGACAGGGCGTCTCCTTGGTTGGTATATGCCACATTTGATGGACACTGGTGCAAGTCCCATTGGTCTCAAGGGTGGTTTTCCACAGCCGCATCGAGTTTGCTATGAAGGCTCTTAGAGTCCTATTGATGTTGTACATCTCCAAGTATTCAGTGATCCACGTGTGTGGTATTGAGTCATATGCTTTCTTGTAACCATCCAGGCAGTACACAGATTGGTGTGTCGGGTTCTGCAGTCTTGAGTGACTGTTCTGTTAACCAGGAGTTGGTGTTTGGCTCCTCTGGTGTCTTTGCCGATGCCCTTCTGTGCTTTACTCATGGATTGATCCATGTGCCCACTTATCTTAGCTGCGATGATGCCTGACATGCGCTTCCATGTTGTGGAGAGACAGGTTATTGGCTGATAGTTGGATGGGACTGTACCCTTGGAGGGATCCTTCAGGGTCAGGATCGTACGCCCTTCGGTTAGCCATTCAGGGTGAGTCCCATTTCTTAGCAACTGGGACTCACCCTGTGTCCCCAAGCGCTCATGGAGTGTTGTGAGTTTCTTTAGCCAGTAGGTGTGAATCATGTCAGGGCCCGGTGCTGTCCAGTTTTTCATACCTGAGACTCTTTCTTGGATGTCTGCCACTGTGATGTTAACTGGGTTCTGTTCAGGGAGGTTGCTGTGGTCTGCTCTTACATCCATCAGCCACTGTGCGTCGCTGTTATGTGTTGCCTCTTTTTCCCATATACTTCCAGTATTTTTCAGTTTCCAGCCTTGGTGGGTTTGCTCTGTACACTTTTACGGGTTGAGTTGATTTATGTGGAAATATTGCACAAATTCAATTAGTAATTGATGAAGTTCAGATTCAAAAGGTTTATGGATTTCTTTTTTAATAATAGATGAAAATAATAGATGATAAAAATAGATGTTGTAATCTATTACAACACCTACAAAATTGCATTAGTTAGAAACCGCATATTAAATACATGCAAGGCAAGATATCAAGAAACATATCCATTATCCATTATAAATACAGTAAAAAGAAGCATGTACTAGATTGTATATCACGCCATATGTACTGTTCATTAATCTTACCGTATTTTAGCTACTGTGCAGAGTCCTGGGAAAATAACTACAGCACGTCACTAAAAACCATTTATACAGTAGCTCGGCAAAAAAAAAGAGGCCATAGTAATACATATCTGTTGTTTGTTGAATCAAAGCTATCAAAACTTGCAGGTATAGTAACAAATCATGTACAGAGCAAGTAAAAACCTTTTGCCAGTGAATTTACAAAACATTTTCAAGAATCAAGAGGGGAAGTATCTCTTAGTTGGACAACATCATTTTAAAGTCAATAAGACCAGCACAAGTAGGAAAATATTGTGTATTTCCTCTGGTGGGGTAAGCTTATGGAATACTATAAGTGAGGAAATAATACATTCTACAAACTTAAGACGGTTCAAATATAAGTATAAAATGAACATCATCAAGAGCTACAGGGAAGAAGTATCGTGAAAGTTTTATTATGTAATTATTATTGATTGTTTATATTCTGCAGCAGACTTTATATAGGGAAGCTAAACTGCTCGAAGCATCAAATGTAAATTTGTGTTGGAAGTAACATGGGTGGGATTTGTTCTTCATCTTCATCCTCCTTTTTGAACAAAACATGTTGTTTATGTACTTTACATGTTTCTTTTCTCTGCAATGTTTGAAATAAATAAACTAACTAACATAATGATTAGTGTAAACTTAAAATGAGAAATACTGGCCACATGGACAAAAGTGATTAATTTCTTTGTAACATACGTATTGACTATGTCAAAGGCAATTTAGAGTGAGAACATTGGATTTCCTTATTTAGATGAAGAAATGAAACATAGTACAGTAAAGCTGTGTTAGAAACATACATTCTGCAGCTTCCTTCAGCCCAGTCCCAGCAGTCTGTTGTGAAACTAACCGGTTGCTATAGACTCAACAATATAAAAAACTCTAACCTTTATTGGGACCATTTATGCCTCCATTGCCCCTGATGGAAAGCGCAGTAACTGTCCTGGATTTATAATGGTGTCCCTGCTTTCAGCGCCTGTCCTTCTCTATCTTCTCTGCTGCATGACCCAAGGGGATAAAAATAAGATTTGATTTTTATGTGATCGACATTGTTTGCTTTAAACTTATGATTTACAAACACATTGGTGCAATGGAAAATGTGTGCAAATGAATGAATGGGTCCACCGCCTGCTTGTGTGCATGGAGAGGCTATTGCCTTGCCATGAATGTTCCACAGTAAGGCATTAAAGCATGGAGACAAAGAGGCAACGGCCCCAGGACACGTTACAGGTCAGATTTTGTTATTCAAGGTATATAAATTTGGCTTTAAAAACACCTAAATGCAAGATACATATTTAATAAATAAGTATTAACATTTCCATGGAGACAAGCATGTAGTGGACCCCCCGAAAAGTTACAGAGCATCTTTAATGACACAATTATGGGGAGATTTTCCAATGCATAGAGTATTATATTTTTACAGTCGCATGTTATATCTTTTATCCTAAAATCTAAACATGTAAAGGGAAAGATAAATACAGTAAAGCACTTGTAGTTGAAGTTTGTAGTGGTTTGTTCTGGTTAGACTTTCTGTTTGTCTGTCTTATGGAATGGATGTTTTGGCAAATTCTATGTACAAATAGAAGGGTCAATAATCAATACTGAGCATGTTTCTCTTGAGCTCAGTGATCAGTGCGCTTCTTCTTAACACAATGTCCACCTAACAACAAACTCGCTATCATCCAAATCTGTTCCACCTACCAGTCCATGCATTAGAGTGGTCTTATTGGCTTTCTACAAAAACACAATGATTGTACAAATCATTGACAAAATGGCTTTGAAATAGTGCAAGGATATTTTTAGTGAGGATTCAGACACGTTCATATTGCTTTTAAGTCTTGATACAAAGAAATAAAATGATCATATTCTTTATCCTGTCCCTCATTATGAGTCAAACTTAAAATTCATATTAAAAATGAATTCAGCAAATATACATCATCCATATTGTAATTTGCTAATTAATGAAGATAATTTAAAGTGAGTTTATTTTGGCATCAGGACCACACGACTCTTCCTCATCTTTAATTAACTCATATTCACACTGTATTCTAAGGTAGTGTCTTTGTAACTGAAATAATATTACATTCTAATAATCACTTGATCTGGTCTCCTGGACTATTAGCGGCAAAAACATTCAAATCTTTCATTTTCCAGCCTCTGAACTCTATATATAAATATACAGTTTCTTATTAAAAAAGCAGTGTTTTACAAAATAAAATTAAATCTCTCCTGATTTTTTCTTCATATTTGTGCATAGACAAATAAACAACTTTTTTATTGGACCAATAAACAAAAAACAAATCTGTCTGGAGCCGCAAAAAATTAAAAGCCTTATATAAGCCTTATATAAATGGAACACAGGCTGTAAGTGTATATTAGCTATATTAGCCTACTATCAAAATGCCTAGGCTACGATACATAATGAGCATTCCTGATTAAATGTGTATTTTCCCTGCAGCACACCTAAGAGAGATGACGCGCCACGTGACTAATCTGCTATACAATATTTGTGCTTTAAGTTTAACTTCCTTTTAAATTTAATGTATTATGTTTTGTTGCATTTATGAAAATGTAGAAATACAATTAAGAAATCAGATTTTTTTATCATTTTTATTTGAGGAATTCCAAAAAAAAAACTGCTCTTCAAACCTCAATAAAAATACAATCCTCTTCTTCCCACCATATCCGGGCAACAGTGGAATTGAACACAGCCTGCAATTATAAAAATAAAACAGCCTTTTGAAAAAGTAAGCAATATTATCTTGGCTTTGTTTTTGAAGTCCGAAAATAGGTGCTCTGATATTTTGATGAATGAATCCTTCATGAACTCACCATCTGTGAACGGTTTTCCACAGTTTATTATCTCCCGGGTTGCAACAAAACTAGCAGCAGTAGTGGAGTTTGGAGATGCAATCCACCTGCGCGGCACTGCGCTGCGCTGAAATGTGTGGCGCAGGCGATGACGCAAATCTTTGACAGAAATGTTGAAATGTTATATTTATTATAAATATTTTTACAGCATTGGAAAACGTAAAGAATGTTTGTCATGTTTGTCCTACGGAAACCATATTAAAAACAAAAAATATATCCCCCCATCTATTTCCATTTTCATACATATTTGAAAAAGCCCCATGGAGCCACTAGGGGAGCGCTAAAGAGCCGCGGGTTGCCGACTCCGGCTATAGAACAATTCAAGTCATACGGGCAGTTGCAATCTCTTGTATGGTTAAATCCATGACAAAACTGGGAGAACATGGTTCATCCCTGGTGGCCATACAGCACCCCTTCCCTCCCTGCCTCCCTCCCTCCCTCTCGCCATCTCCCCCACAGGCTCCAAACACTGGAACATCTGCATAGCCACAAACCTCCTCACAAGAAGTGTACTTTTTCTTAGGGCCACAGCACAGAGCACAATCACAGCCTACTGCTGCTGCTGGTGTGTTCAAAGCCAGAGCAGTATAGGGCCATGCCTCCAGCCTGTGTTAAGCCATGTCACATCACAGTTGGCTTGTGGCTCTAATTGGGGACACAGAGAAATGGATTTTACAGCTTTGACCTGTCGAGGATTTCCAACTAGAACAAAGAGTCCACACTTCCTCATTTGCGTATGTTAAAAAAGTCGAGCTCCATCGGCCTCTGAATGAACAATTTTCATTTTACAGTTAACAATATACCTTTCAATTACAAGAATCCTGTTTGATATTTCCCAACTTGTACCTTGCATTTTCAGGCTTTAGAAACTAACGGACATGCTCGACTTTGAATTTGTTTCTACTGGTATTAGTTTATATGCAATTTGAGCCCTGAAAGGATTGGAGCAAGTTTGATGCTTTTTGAAGAAAAAAACTTAAAAAAGGATGAGCAGTCACTTTAGCTCTTGCGAGGGAGATAAGAATAAAAATGCAGGATTACTGTAATGGTTTGAAACTGTAATTTGAATATAATTCTAGCCCTTTTATGTATTCTGTCTGTCGAAGGAATTGTGAGATTCCTAGGAAATTTATTGAAGGTAATATTATTTTTTGGTTCCATGTAACAACCTCTCTTTTTGCTACCACTTACGCAAGCACTGCAATGGATATAATATCTTCTGACAAGATTATTTAGCATAAAATAAGAAAATAACATTTGCAAATAGGGTGAGTAAAAATGTCCTAACCTATTGGCAAATAATTTGGCTCAAAGTAATAAGTAAAGTAATGAAACAAGTCAGAAACGGTTTGAAAAAAATATATATATACATATCAAATAAATAGACTGGTCAAAATTAAGATTAAAGACATTTTACCTCATCTAGAAATAATTTTTTTAGTGTTTCCTTTCGTTTTTATCGCAACATATCTCAGAACTATATTAGAATCCTTAACATTGATGTCAGTATTAGTAAACATATTATTTATGACACACCACAGTATTTTCTTTAAGTTTTAAGTTGCATTCCCTTTGTCACTGATGTGGTCTCTGTGCCATATATTTAACAGGAACATGTGACAGTTGGGTCCAAACGCTGTGTGCCAGGACCTATCACAGTCCCTGGCAGCAAACGCACCCGGCTCTGTCATGCAGATTATGGCCCCTGTGCTGAGAGGTGCTGGTGGTGGGTGTCAGGGGCCCTGGGCCAGCAGGACTCAAGTCTTTGTATACTGTCTGCAGCACAGCACCACTCTGACATCCTACTATGATCCGATTGTTCTAGTGACAATAGCCAGTCTCAGGCAGTTGCTCTTGCTATGATTCGTTTTATTGGCTTGGATAGAATGCTGTAAAATGTAATTATTTGGTATACATTTTTAACCACAGGCCCTTTCTGTAAAATGTTCCATGTATTTATAACTGCACCTAGTTGAGTATTGTTTATATGTTTTTGTTCACTAAGAATCCATCCTGCTGTTTTGATTTGCTTTTTAAAGATACAACAACAGAATGGAATATGACAAGAAGCTCTTCATTTGTGTGATAAAGTCTGAAGGAATTCAAATGTGGATCCAATTGACATACTAAATAATGCGTTCATTGTTCATGGGTTTCAGAATATATACGTTGTGCAACACGTCATATGAGGGGGTGTGGTCTGGTGGGAATAAACCGCTCCCCGCCAAGTCAAGTCAATAACACTGGGCCACTGACAAAATCCTGATTAGTCGATTACAAAAAACACTGTTATTTAATTATGCTAATTGTGATCATTACCTGGATTCATATAGAATGTAAAACGCATATAACATTTTATTTTTATACATTTTATGACAAAGACCAAAAAAAAATATTATATTGTCAATATGCATTATAAATAATCATTTGACGAGGTGATTAATCGCCGATTAATCGTCTACTAAAATAATTGTTAGTTGTAGGCCAGCCCCAGTCACTTTTCAAAGTCAGAAAAGTAACGGAATATTCCGTTGATGTTAAAATACAGCAGGCGGTACTAGCATTGTGGTAGCATGTAGCACACAGCCACCCTTAGCATCTTTTGGTATTTGAACCAAAAGATGTGAACCATTTTGCCCCACTGTTTTCATCTCCATGTCTTTGTGTCTGTATTAGGCACAATGTATATCCTAAAGTCTGTGTTTGCTTTTGTAGTTGTTAAACAGTGTGTGATAGAGCAGCTCTAAATGGATGGATTGTTGAACCACACGGAGGTGTTCCAACCTTCCTTTAGTGGACATAATGCCATGACGATAAACAATTTAAAACTCAAAATGTTGCATATAACGGTATCTGAAATACAAGATTAGTGCTGGTTCTAAGATCTTGTGTCTTGTCCCATCACAGCAGCTTGAGGAAAAACTGCTAAGAGTCCATTTAGTCAAAGTCTAATCTCCAATGTATCACAAAGTCCTGGTGGGTTTACACTATGTGTCACCCACAGGACAGAGGACAGGATCCTTGTGCCCTGCTGCTGCTTCCACCTCTCCATCAAACCTTAAAAGGGACATCCTCGTGCCCAGCCTGCTGCACACACTTCACCACTGCCCCACTCTGACAGTATGACGGGGGGCCACAGGATTCAGTATAAGGCTCACATCAGAAAGCCATCTCTCCCACTTTTAATAAATGTGTATTCACAGCATCGTGCACACTAATTACAGCATTGAGGAAACAATCCATTATACAGTGGGAGGTCCAGAGCGCTGCCATTTAGAAGGAAAACATTGTTGAAATACCGTGGTAAAATGTCATTTAGGATTTATACACACATACACATTTAAACACATTTAAAAAAGCATCACTTGTAGATTATTCTCAATGGAATAATGGCAGACCTGAATGGATAATAGCATAAGGCATTAGATGTCCATGTCTCCGGCACTGGTGACTAAACCTCTCTTGGGATGAACATCAAAAGCCTCATGATGAGTTCAGTTTCTTATGTAAATGTTAAATGCTAATTGTCTTGTATCGCCTTCCTCTCCCTTTAGTTGCTGCCTTGTACACTCTGGGCGAATAAGTAATGTAGCCTTTGTTCTAAATGTTTTTAGCTTGGAAGTTGATGAAACAATCAGCAGGTAAACCACTCTCTTGTCTGACAAGAAGAAAGATTTTGAACAGCTAGTCTAAGACATAATGATTTTTTTTCAAAAGAAGGGAAAAAAAAGCTCCACTTTTTTTTAACAGTCAATAAGCTTCTACAGACTTTACAGAGTGTTTTGTGGATCCGTCCAACTATAAATCTCACTTTGTTCCTGAGACTGCCGATGCAGCAAAACTCTCCAAAATCTGAGGTGTGTTTGTATTTAAAACCTAATTAGCATGTATCATAATGGAAAGACTAGTGAAACTAAACGACTTCCGCATAATTTCCACAGAGTTGTATTCGACATAACTGCAGGCCTTCTGACGAGCGCCACCTCAGGCCAGTGTTTTGAACACCAGCGGCTATATCTATCATAATCAAAGGACTCTTTTATGCAAATGTGTGCTGACTGACTCTTTTATAAGGACAAAAAGCTCTATTCTATTGGAAATCACACCATTTACAAAATAAAAATAAGGTTGTAAGACTGGATATGTGCTGGATGTATCATATAGAGGTATACCATTAAAATTTCTATCAACATTATAAGATGAGGGCAATCAATCAGGAGAATTGATTGGTGCAGTGCTCTACAGCTCTTGATGTCTGTGCATCTTGATTAAAAAGACTAGGATGTTAAGGTGTGATAGGAATAAGAAATTTAATTTAACATCCGGCAGAAATACAGCTGTTATACTTACAGACACCTTTGGCAACTTTTTAGCCAAAATAGATTAAAACAAAGTGTTTTTTCTTTCCTTTTTTACTTTATTTTGGATCGTTTTATTGCACTACATTGTCCTTACAGTGAGCGGCTGGCAAACCTGACTCGTACTTTGCCTGGAGGAGCCTCCTCCTACTTGTTTCCATGGAAACATTGTTCCTTTAGCTATAATATTCCACATTATGGCATAAAACATATCTATCGCCATAGAAGATCTTCCAAATGATGTTTTAATTTTCTAGTATTTATGATGTCTCTTATCAGAAAACTGCATTTACTTTACATAGTATTGATGCACTCTATGTAAATGGTACGAGACGCCGTTCACACAAGAGATGAGGCACAAGATCGGATCCACGAGAACAAGACGAGATGAGATTTTGACCTGATTTGTAAAAAAAATTGCTGTTTAGATCACAAATTTGGCCTTGCAGCTATTTTATTTTGTCAGTGTAGCACTGCCTTTTGAACTACAACTTCTCAAGATGTGTAACTCACGACTAGCACTCATTTTCATAATCTTACTGTAATTATCTATTGTGACACAACATTTTATATTAAGTATAACAATAAACTTAAGATCTGACTGAAACATGTTTGCACATTTCTGTCAAATATTACCATTGCTATTATCGGTATGAAAACGAAACTCTGGTTTCAGTTGTCTCCAGGGCTATGTGGCTGCTACCATAAATTTGATCACATAGTTTTCAATTGTGTCTGATCAAGTAGGAAATCTGTACAAACTGTGCTAAGCAATTAATTTACTCCTGCTGCAGTGTGGAGCTATTCTTTCTTTTAAAAGGAGATAATTAATATGAACAATTCATCAGCGTGTTAATTGAACACATGTGTACCCACACTGGCAGACGTTGTACTGTCAATAGTGTGGAAATGTAGGATGTGTGTTTCTTGCTGTTCATTTTCAAATCTTTCAAACTACAATCATTTGTCTTTCAGCTTCACAAAGCAGTAAACGTGTGGTAGGACAACAGAAGAAAGGCTTGCACAATCTTGTACTTGTGTGTGTGCTCGTATGTGTGTTAGTTTAAAAGAATGTATGATGTGCAAAAGCAGACATTTCTCTGTGCAATCAAAGCAGTGATTCTTCAAGGCCAGTTTCTGTTGCAGAGCTCCAACCTTTATGTCAGCTGTGTAAGTCTAATCAAAGAATGGCTCTGCAGTGAAAACCACAGCACCAGAGGCAGGGCAGTTTTAAAAGTCGACATACAGTGTAGTTAAAGACGTATTAATTTATAGATCTGTCTTATGGGAGGAATATGTTAGGTAATAAACTGTTGCCCTCTATTGAGCAATAGTGCACTCTGCGTTGGTATGCACTGAGGAGGCAGCCACATCACATATTTAAGCCAAAAAGGCAATTTTTTACAGTTTGTATGGAAAAATCTATTTTGATCCGGAGCGTGCAGATTTGCTTCCTAATAGCATATGATGTATTTTTAATCGAGAGCAGAAATGTTACTGCCACTCCACACCTTGTGCTTTTTTAATGTAGTTTAGGTGGCTAATTGGATAACACAGGTTTATCCTCTGCAAGCACTTTGTGTGAGCAATCCAATTTCACATCCTCGAAGGGAAACCATTATTCTTAACCAGGGCGCGATACTCCAGTCACCCCTGCACTCAAATGCTGCACAAGGTTCTTCCTAAATCCTATCAGCGTCTAACCTTGTTACCAGCCAATCTGTATTATTGTGCTATAATTCCATATTTTGCCCTGTCCTCAGCGTGGCACTGCCGTTTGAAAAGATAAAGCTTTTAGAGCCATTTTGTTGACAGGTTTTTGCATCGGCGGATTGTTTGTCTTCTATTTGTGAACACTGGCACGTTCCACTGGGCTGTTTGAACTCACATCCTCGAGGGTCACCAAACCGTTTTATGTGTCGAGTCAGGAAAACCATGCCACACATGAGGATTTGGATACTTTTAGCTTTATTGTAATAGCTTTTAATATCTGAGCAATTTTCATTTATATTAAATACAGCTTTTTACAATAGTAGTTATACTTGTACTATACATTTTACTACAATAGTGTATCACTATAACAATTGTTGTCATAAAAATATTCACTATAGAAAGAACAACAATCCTTCATATTTGTGTATGACCCTTTCTATGAACTAGAGCTGCAAGATTAATCGCAATTGAATTGAAATTGCAATTTGAATGGATGCAATTAGAAAATCGCAAAGGCTGTAATTACCATCATTTCCTCCACAAATGACAAAACACCTTGTCTTTTTATAAAAACTGCTAATCCTGTAGTTGTAGCAAATGTTCTGAAACACGTTATTCTTGTATTTTGTCATATTTCAGTCTTTTTTCAATTTTTCATAACATGTTAAAAATATGAACTTTGAACAGAGTCCAATTAGTAAAACATAATCACAAATATAATAGCAATCACAATATGTATACAGAAAAATTGCAATTCCATATTTTTCCTAAATGGTGCAGCTACTCTATTATTATTTTTTACATCCAGTATGTTTGTGGGCAAAGAGTTTTGTTGATTTAAACCTTATCCCAAATACAATTTTACAGTACAGCTTCATTTGCATTTGATAGCCCTCCTCCCTTCTATTATTCCCTGGTATTCAGTGGGGTGCACTTAAGCTCAGTTATATCAGGGAAGTCTTAAGCATATAAACACATGAATAAATAAACATGTAGACAACATGAGATGTGAAATGGAGACATCAAAGAGAATGTACACAGAGGAAGACTTAGGTTCACCGCAAAAAGCTATACAGTATGAGACACACAAAAACGTAACCCATGCTGTGTGTCTTTATTTCAGTGCAGTCGCGCCTTTATCTGAAGAGACATGGGTAAAACTGTAGCCTATCTATTCTACAATGGATGTGGGCAAAAGTACCCTTTTTTTCCCCCTTCAGTTTTTAGAAATAAAATAGAACACAGCAAATGTTGTGGTCCTCCATTGAGAAATACTGTGTTCCCATTGTTCATCTGTCAAAACAAAATTACCTTCTCTTTCCCATATATCCCACAGGCTGCCTGTGGGTTCATACACAGGCCGCAGATGTACAAGATTGTGGTCAGAATTACCCGGGGGGGAGGGGGGGATGAAGAGTGAAATATACTTGATATAATTATATAGATATAGATATATATAGATATATAGGACGGTGCACACTGCAGGTCTGAGACACAGTCCCGGGCTCTCACAAACTGGGGTTGGGTGGTGACATAGTCCAGGATCCACTAATATATATATATATATATATTAGTGGATCCTGGACTATGTCCATATATATATATATATATATATATATATATATATATATATATAATTATATAATATTAGTGTCAGAGACTGTTCTCTGAAACTCAGACCCGCAGTGTGCACCGTCCTCGCGCCCTTTCTCTCACAATCTACACTGCAGACCTCAGACACGACACGCGCAGCTCTGTCCTGCAGAAGTTCTCTGATGACTCTGCATCATCGACTCATCGCAGGCACGACAATATGGAGTACAGAGGACTCGCGCAGGACTTTGTGGACTGGTGTCAGCAGAACCACCTCCTCATCAACGCGAGTAAGACCAAGGGAGGGGTGGACTCACCCTACCAGTGAACATCCAGGGAAAGGACATTGAGAGAGTGGACTCATACAAGTACCTGGGTGTTCACTGAACCACAAACTGGACTGGACTCATCACGCAGACGCACTGTACAGGAGAGCAGAGTCTGCTCTACCTCCTGAGGAGACTCCGGTCCTTTGGAGTGACAGGGCCACTCTTGAGGACCTTTTACAACTCTGTGATGGCATCAGCCCTCCTGTTCGGTGTGGTCTGCAGAAGCAGCAGCATCACAAGAGAGGGAGAAGAAGAAGCTGGACAAAGTCATCAAGAAGTCCAGCTCCGTCCTGGGCTGTGCTCTGGACTCGGTGTAGGAGGTGGGGGAGAGAAGGTCCTGGCTAAACTCACGTCTATGCTGACCATGAGTCTCACCCCCTGCAGGACACTCTGTCCGCTCTGGAGAGCAGCTTCAGTGACAGACTGATCCACCCCTGCTGTGTGAAGGAGAGGTTTCGCAGGTCTTTCCTTCCTGCTGCTGTCAGACTTTACAACAAACACTGTTAGTCCTGAACATGTCATTCAGCTTTCATAATCCTGTGCAATACTGTTATACTCCTGTGCAATACTGACATAATGTCAATCATCTGTGCAATATTTTCTGTCCATATGACAGCTGTAAATAAGAGTGTTGTATTATTATTATTATTATTATTATTATTATTATTATTATTATTATTATTATTATTATTATTATTATTATTATTAAGATTATAAGAGTTTTCTTTTTTTTCTAAGTTATCTGTGTTTATTCTTATACTGTGCCTAATCTGTTTCTGTACCCTTTGTTGCAACACTCGAATTTCCCCATTGTGGTACAAATAGAGGTTATCTTATCTTATCTTATCTTCCAGATACATAAAGAAAGTATATGTTGAGATTAATTTGTATTCATTCATCACCACCACCACAGTGCACAGATTCTATTTTTTTGACATCTAAAATACCTACTTGTCTGCTGCAGGTTGGATACGGACATTTTTTCCATTTGATTTTTACTACAAAAGAGATTCTGGTGTGAACATAACATTCCAAAGAATGCTATGAAACACACAATACAGTAAATGTAGCAAAGCACTGGCAGGTGACTTTTGAACAGTGGGGGTATGTGCTGTGTGCCTGCGAACTTTGATCCCAATAGCTGTCGAACACGCATCATGATTGGTATGAGCTGTTTACAATGTATTAAACATGCATTGCTCACAAAGCATCCCACACTTCCTCTATGTAAAGAAAAAAGACTCCAGCAGAACAATACCTTTTAGTCCCTTTGTTGCATCTCTTTTGCTGTAACATATCTTGTGTGTTCCTCGTGATCTTCTGCTGTTGTCGGTTTCTCACTGGAAATGCTGCACTAAGATATTTATCTAAAGGCAACATGTGCTTCTAGTTCATCTGGCATTTGATGATGAAAACAAGTCAAAATCTATTTTTGTTCAATGATCAAATTGGTGGATACCCAAAGTGTGTGCCTCAATCCAAATAAAAAATACACAAATGGTTAAAATAACAGCTTCTTTTTAAATCTTGGTAGTAGAGTAGAGATTAAATGCAGTACAGCAGTGAATTTAAAAGTGTGAATGAAATAAGTAAGCGCTGAATTCATATATAGTGTTTTACCCCATATAATTTGAGATGTGTGTCAAGTGATGGCGCTTGTAAGTTTATGCTTAAATGAACCATCTGCATAACGGCAATGCACTTTAATTACTACACAAGCTCCAGTTTGTTCAAAATACTGCTTCTAGAATTTCAATAAAAATCTTTGAACACATTACACCAATTATATTCTCACTCCACTGGCTGCCTGTCTAACAAAGAATTCATTTTAAAATGTTATTATTATCTAAATCACTACATGGCTTGGCCCAATCTTATATCTCTTCACTTCACGTTATTTATTCGTTGCCCCATTTGTGGGCAATTTGTTTTGCATCAAAAGAGAGAAACAAAGACACAATATACTAACATTTACAAGTACCTAAAATAAAACACAGGACATATCACCAACAACAGGGCATCTGACATGCTTTTGGAATATACTCTGGAGCAGTGATTGCAGTGCCCAGGGACCCATCTCCAGATCTTTGTGCTAGGCTTGGTCAGGACTACCTTTGCCGGAGGATTTTACGTGGTGCATGTTTTTTTGAGTTGATGGGGGAAACCGGAGCACCCAGAAGAAACCCACCCAGACACATATGAAGTGTGCTGTATAAAATAAATCATCATTATTATTATTCCTCCAAAGTCTTCACTCACTCCAAACCACAGGATTTTACTGAGAGGATTGGCTCTTGATTAAAATGACACAAGCACATCACTGATGATTAGAAATGACAGAATCTATTATTAAATTACTATAGGGCACGGCTGTGGGATGGAGTCCTAAATTCGGAAGCTTATCAAACACAACTCTGCACCATTTGAAACACTTCCAATGCAGGTGAATCTGAAGCATGGGGTGGAGGTGTTCCTTAAAATGCCAGTAGAGTAGAGCAAACAAGCTGCTGCGGAGTGAGTTTGTGAGCTCACTGTGGCCCCACTCTCCCAGGGCCTGTGTGGGGATCACAGCTCAGACATGTCATACAAGTTATAACAACGGCGAACAAACACACATGAAATAAAAAGCGGCACAACTTCAGAAGGAAGACATAACAAGACCTGGTGCAGTTCAAGAGAAACTAGAGACATCTGCGTCCCTCTGAGATTTCAATGTGTGTTGTTAGGCCTTTTATTTTTAGACCCACGGCTCCCACTGGGGGTTGTAAGCGTGTAATACCGTGTTTGTGTGTTCCGGCAACTAAATAACTCACTGTCAGGAGGAAGCACTCCGGCTTTCACTTCTCCCGCAGTAAACCCCACCCCCCAATCTTATTTTTCTTCTGCCATCAACTGGGCAAAAAAATAAACAAAAACAGAACAGTCCTGGGAGATTTATAACACTGTTGACTTGTAAGCAACCGTTCAAGATATAAAAGCATTTCAAACAACACACAGGTCTATAATTTGTTCACAAGTTGTCCTATATGTGCCGCATAAATAAGAATTGCCTTAGATCATAATTTATCTACAGGTACATGAGAAAAAAATATATAAAATAAATGGGTACGATTGGGAACAATGCTGTTGTCTTTGGTGGCCCTATTGAGGGTATATACATTTTAGGGCATTTGAAGTGATTGAAATATCTTTCAACAGCATAATACCTTTTCTATAGATTTGATTTGTTAATGTGCAAGTATGTATTTAATATGATTTAAGATGGGATAGGGCCTATTTATTAACATGACCATGTGCCAGATTTAGCTATAAAGGCTCATTTCTGTAGTCCCAAGGCAGGTTGAAGTTAGAACAGACAGACCACAAAACCAGGCAAAAAACACACATTTTTAAAAGCTACACAGACATTATTAAATTAGTAAGACTTTGGGGCTTAGGTGGGGTACACTCTGGACAGGAGCCAGTCACACCATTCACTCTCATCATCTTTCACAAGGGGCATTTTTTTTAGAGTTGCCAATTTACCTAACACATGCATGTATTTGGGCGGTAGGAGGAAGCCAGAGAACCCAGAGAGAACAGACTAGAACAGACTGGAGTGTTGTGATATATTAATATTGTCTGGGACAGTGTTCAAATGTCCGTTGACCTCATAGAGAAGCTCTTCTGTCCAAAAGTAGTTTTTCTAAAAGGAATGGCAGGGTCACCTCTGCTTTGGGCTCGTTTGCCTAAACTGCAGAAGAGTTGATCCATGAATCATTTTATACACAAGAACAATGCAATGACATTTGACAATATTCTTACAACAATTTTTGTTTTTGTTAAATTACCATTAAAGTTGGATCATAAGGTATTTTTTCACACACTTTGAACCCTGTGGCCTATACAACAATACAGCTAATTTATATATTTCTACGGGCTACAATAATAATAATAATAATAAGAAACACCCAAGGACACTGTACAAGAGAATAAAACATAGAATAAAACAACAGAATAAAACCCACAGTACAGAACTGGATGATGGTGTTGGAGTGACTGAGTTATGTGGTGTAGGATTGTCTGAACAGGTGAGTTTTGAGTCTGGATTTGAAAAGTGGAAGGGTGTCTATGTGCGGAGGTCAGGAGGGAGAGAGTTCCAGAGCTGAGGAGCAGAGCGGCTGAAGGCTCCGCCCCCATTGAAATAAGACGGAGAAAGAGGGGACAGAGAGCTGGAGAGAGGAGGAGGACCTGAGGGAGCGAGAGGGAGTGGAGATGTGGAGGAGGTCAGAGATGTACGGTGGAGCCAGGTTATGGAAAGTTTTTGAAAGTTATTTAGGATAATTTTGAAGTGAATCCTTGTTTTATGGGGAGCCAGTGAAGTTGTTGAAGGATGGGGTGATGTGATGGTGGAGGGCGTCCTGGTGATAATGCGGGCTGCAGAGTTTTGGAGAAGCTGCAGTTTCTGGAGGGTTTATTGGGGAGACCAAAGAGGAGGGAGTTACAATAATCGATCCGGGAGGTGACTAGACTGTGGACAAGTATGGCTGTGGTGTGAGGAGTGGAGAAGGACGGAGACGAGAGATGTTGCCAAGGTGGAAGTAGGCAGAACGAGTGATATTGTTGATGTGGGAGTGGAAAGAAGAGGGTCTGTCGAGGATGACACCCAGACTCTTGACTTGAGGGGAGGACAGTGAGTCATTGATAGAAATTGTGAAACTGTTTGATTTTGAGAGAGTGGAAGGGGTGCCTACCAGTAGGACTTCGGTTTTGGAGCTGTTGAGTTTGGAGAGATTTGAAGAGAATCAGGAATTGATTTCCTGCAGACAGAGGGTGAGAGAGGCTGGTGGAAGTGATGCAGTGGGTTTAGAGGAGAGGTAGAGCTGGGTGTCATCCGCGTAGCAATGGAAATGAATGTTGTGTTTACGGAGAATGGAACAAGAGGGATAATGTAGATGATGCTACAGCCTCTAGGGGCGCTTAAAATATCTGAATAGGTTATTGCCAGCTTACCCTGTCAGGAGTCGGCTCCAGTGTCCAGTCAAATGGTACTGTAGCAAATGAATCCTCTACGACCCATGGAGCACAATGTAAAAACAAACTGCTTGTGTTTGCGCCAGACCGCCTACAGCATTCATAAAGGTTGGATGTGTGGGAGATTTTGGCCTATTTTCAGGTCATTCGCTTTTTTCGGTTCAAAATCCTTCCGTTTTCTTAAGAACTTTAAAAATGTTAAGTTTCGGCCACTTTCGCAGTTCTCGCTGGACGTGATACGCAAGCCGCGTCACTTGGCGCTACTTCTGGGCCACACAGGTTAGGGTAGGCTAAGGATGTAGCTAGCCACTAAAGGCTAAAGTGGCGACACGTCTAGCGAGCATGGCCCATTGATTTGAATGGACTACCATCTTGCACCCTAGGGTCTTGGTACAAGCTAAAGAGCAGAGCCAGATGTGAAGACACAGACAGACACAGGTAAATCAACTCACACAGAGAAATCAAGGACAGGGGGACAGTAGGGACCTTCTCTGTATATTCGGCTTGAAAATGATGCAAGATGTATTACACAATCCCACTCATATTCTCTGTGAAACAGTCTGAATTTAGACGTGTCTAAAATACAAGTTATAGATGGAGTGCGGCAATACGGCGGTCTGGATTTCATAACCCGCCCCGCAATGAAAGGAGAATTTCTTGGCCCACCCCAACCCAATCCGTGAGACCCAGGGCACCCATGGAACTTGCGAGATCCACGGCACCTGCGGGACAGCAAACACAACCTGTGCATCACTACCATGTACCATCTTTCTATTTTTTTCATTTTCTTTTATTTCTACAGGGAAAACCCAATGAGAAGTTTTCTTTATCATGGGTACCCTGTTAAAACACAACACAAAATAAACAACAAACACAGGATACTAAAACACAAATAAAACATTCAAAAAATTATTAACCAATACATAAAAACACATTTTACACACAAATATGAGATCAGATTATATCAAACTAGTGCATCGGCACTGCGGGTAGTCCTTGACCAGTGCTTTAAAATCATTAAAAGGCACAAGATGATTTAAATTAAAAAGTCTCTGGTTTTGTTCCACAGGGAGGGAGCAAAGGCTGAAAGCCTTTTTTCCTGTCTCTGTGTTAAAACGATGGGATTGTAAAATGAAAATGTCCTGAGACCTCAAACTGTGAATACCTGATCTGATGTGCAATAAACTTGATAAATAATCAAGCAAAATGCCAACTAGAGCTTTATACACAAACAAAAGGCAGTGCTGTTCTCTTCGTGCATCCGATGATTGCCATTCTACTTTAGAATATAATTCACGGTGATGAGTTCTGTATCCTTCTCCTGTAATGAACCTTAGAGCTGAATGAAAAACCGAGTTCAGAGGTTTTAACACTGTTGTTGTAGAATGCATATATATTATGTCACCATAATCTAGAACTGAGAGAAATGTAACCTGTATTTACTGTTTACAATTAAGAGGAAAACATGCTTTATTTCTAAAGAAGAATGACAATGGCTTTAAGATTATTTGTCAGCTCTTGTATGTGTTTGTTGAAGGAGAGTTTATCATCGATTCAGATGCCCAAGTATTTGTAATGGGGTACTTGTTCAATCATATTGCCATCAAGCGTGAGAATAGATATATTTTTTGGGTCAATAAAGTGTATTTTGGAGAAGAGCATACATTTTGTTTTATTTGAATTCATTAATAATTTTAAATTAACACAGTTGTGTTGGATGGAGTGAAAATCCTCTTGAATACTTTGAATTACTTGAGCACAAGAAGTGCCTTAGCATATGGAATTGCATCATCTGCATATAAGTGTAAGTATCCCATGTTACAATGTAATATATATATGTATATATGTCATATATGTGGCTTTTATTTTGAGCAGTGCTCAATCGCCGACTTTATGGTAAATTTAGAGAGAATATGACACTGGAGTTAGGATATTTGTTCAAAACCTTCAGAGGCTGTAGTCACTCAGTGTTGTTTTAGTTGCTTGAGTCCAACTCAGACAGTACAAATATGAAACACAATCATAGCACTGAAGAAGGTTTTTGCAGATTCTATAGTTCAATTATTTTGAATTTGCCTGGAGATGGTAACTAAGTGCAACTAAACAAATGTCCAAATGGCGAGCAGTGTGCAGACTTAAAGAAAATCCTCACAACTTTGCTTTACAAAGTAATGTCCACACATTTTAAAAATATTCAAAGAGAAACATTTTATTTTATTGTCAATCACAAATCCTGCCAATCACAAAGACTGTGGAATTAGAACATTCAAAAAGCCTAACTTTGCACATGATATTGAAACACTTGATTCTTTTCAGATTTTTAAAATTGCTGTATTCATGAGGGTTACACGATAAATACAGACGTAGCTTCAACTTACACTCAGTGAATATCCATTGTTTATTAAAGTCAATTTAAATAAAACCGTCAACATTTTTTGTGAGGCCAAAGCTCATTCCTAGTTTGTACATTTTGTTCACTGAGAATGGCAATAAAACTTTTTAATCTTATTTAATTCTGATCACTTATCCAGCTTACAACCACAAGAAACTCTTTAATAGGTTGCAATGCTTTAAAATGTACCCTTTGGGTACATTCATGATGCTAAAATTAGCCAGTGCAAGCTGTGCCACGCAATGTAATAATAGATTAAAGTGATTTTTGTACGCACGCCTTTTCATATTTGTCTAGTTCCCAACAGTACCATGGGGCGTAGCGAGGCTCAAAGCCCCTCTAACAATGCGATATCTCTTGGCTGAATGAGGCATTTTCATCCTTATAAATACTGCTTTTAATGTCCCACCTGAGACAGGAGCTCTGCCTCCCTCCGGCTCGATTCCTACACGTGTTGCAGATACAATGATAAATTGATACATGCTTTTTATTAGGCCTGGGTTGACTCATTAATAGCATCGAGCTATGTGCTCGATATTTCTGTACAGGCAGGTGCATCTTTGAAACTCTGCACCCGCTTAAAAAGTCGAAATTCCCCTCTCCTGACGACAGGACTATAAACATTTCTCATGGGCCATGTACATTATTGATTCAGGTGCTATTCCACTCGCAGATGACACAGGACCAAAGAGAGAATACATTTAAACTTGTGGCTGTCGCATATTCATTCGTGCTGTTGTAGCCCAATCATTTTAGCAAACAACGCCCTGCAAGCTTTTAACCACAGGCCGTTAACGTTTTTACAAGATTTTTAATTCGACATTCATGATGTGCTGCATTCAAGTATATATTGGGATATTGGGATATATTCCGAGCTACCTATGCCGCAGTAACCCTGTTACATGGGAGCTGACCAGTTAAACGTATAACTCTTGTAACTCATATTTAACGAGCTTGAGGCCATACAGCCGGCGCACAAGCCAGCAGGACACACCAGAACAGTGGCCAACAGGGGGACTAAACTCAGTTGGTCAACCATACATTTACACGGCAGAGTCATAGTCAATAACGAATGCAAGGGAGCACAGGTAGGGCTCTAGGAGCAGAGGCGCTATAAAGAAGCCAAAGTTTAGAATGGATTGTATAATCTGAGAAGCATTTGTTTAACTCGTCATACCTGCGATGAATAGGGAGGCAAGAACCAGCGTGTCAGAAATACGCCAGGTCAGAGAACGAGAACTAGAGGGAGGGCCACCAGAAAGCACCAGGTGCGCAATGCTAGACAGTACTTTTTAAACATAATATTTATTTATTTATATTTCAGATTGAATATGTTTTATTTTCCCTTCTGTTGTTGTTATTTGGTTGCTTAGTTTTGGTTTTTCTATGTTCTAAACCAAAAAAAAGTAAAACAAAAAAAAGCAACTAAAGTTGCTGGGAAACCCAGGTTTCTTACTATGGCTGAATTCAGACTTGAATCATCATCAAGATCTTCCCCCGATTCCGCCTGTGTACTGCACTCAACCTTGTTCATTTAATAATATAATAATCATGGACACTAATTTACTAATGCTTTTATGTATAAACTAATTTACATGAACACATAGAGGAGGCTTTAAAAAAATTCATACCCCAACATATTTCATGCACATTCTCCTCTAATTAATATGGAGCAAAGCAGCAGTCATTTCCACATCTGATGGAAACACAGGGTGGTTACCAATTAGTCTGCTGTTAATTATCTTCTTGGGCTTTGATCTTCACTATGACTGCTCGTCAGAAGCACTTATTTATTCATCTCCTTTACCCGCTATGGACTTTTTTAGAGATTGCACAGATTGATGCAGATTAATCACTGCTTCAGAGTTGTGTAAGAATGTTGAATTTGAAGTCCTTACCCATTGAGCTTCATACATTGAAAAAAAATAAAAAATAATAATCAGTAGGGTTTTTTGTGTGATCTATTTAGAGCTTCCACTCTGTGCTGTCCATATGTCATTGCATCTCCACCGTATACTTCAGACAAGCGTGCGTAAGGAACAGCGCTGCATATTTAAGAAGGACTCCTGCTGATGAACACCAAGGTATACCTCCATTTGTGTCAAAAGATACTATTCATATTTCTGCCTCTGTAGTGGACAGTAAGTTGAATTCATCTGACACCACGGATTAGCATTAGCGTCAACGCAAGAGACAAGCGCGACAACTGCCTGGAGATCAGGCACTAAAGGGAAATGTGAAGGTGAGTGCTTTGTGGTAACGTATAGTTTCACGGCAAAAAAGGCAACATAAAAAAATGTTGGCAGGTTTGAAGGAGCTTATTTTGAAATGCTAAATAATACCTCATCATTGCGGGTGATATACTTGCTTTCATTAACACCTTTATTCAGACATATTTTTGCAGTGAATTGGCAGGCAGCCCAGGTTTCTTCAATGGCAATGAAACTAACGAGTATGTAAATGAGATAGGGCTTGCACGTTTAGAGTGCTTTGATTTAAGCACAAACTACAGTACAGCACTGCAACTGTGGGCTGCTTCTCAAATACTCTATGGCGTATTATTAAAGGCTAATGGCTTTCAATGCGTCCACCCAGTGGCCCTCATTTATCAAACTTCCGCACGGCGAAATCAGTGCGTATATGTGGAGTATGACCAAAACGAGGCACTCTTCTGGATTTACTGTATCAATGATGTGAGCGCACGGTGCGCATAAACCATACTCTAACGTTAGATGCACACTGACTGTGGTTCAGGTGCGGTTCGGGACCTGTGCGGATCCCGGCAGACTTGACAAGTCAACTCATGGCCTGGACCAGAGAAGAAACACTCTGGCACAGGTGCGGTCAACAACTAAAAGAATAAATAAAAATACACATTGTAGCGTTACATCTGCGTCCGGATGGTCCTGAGTCCTGACACAAAGTCAACAGTCCTGACATGGGGGTTCGGTCCGTGTTTTCTGCACTGATTCCGGGGAAAGTGTTGAGCAGCGGACTTGGCCCGAATGAGTTGTTGTTAAGGTCAGTTGTTGGTGTGAGTGGTGACGTCCTCACGCTGTGCCTCGTTCCCTGCAAGAAGAGACTTTTACACAGCATTCTGGGTCCGGGTGGGTTCGGCCCTGTCGCACAGATCCAGAAGTGAGTATTATTTAGGCTTCATTTTTGGTGTTTTCCAACATAATTTTGATTCTGGGCTTAGCTGGGCTTTTTATTTTATTTAAGGTGCTGAACACATTTCAATTAGATGACTTAATAAGAAGAAACTATTGGGTATTTTTATGATGGTCCAACATCAAGAATTTAAATCAATAGTCATCGAACAGACCCACTGACTTTTGATTCCTTTGTACTTGGAACCATTTTACTCTTATCCTATACTTGAGTCTAAGCCAAAGGATTGAAACTATAAAAATGAATGTTTTGCACACAATTCTCTATCTACTCCAAACTCTCCCAATTCCTCCATAAGTCGACGAGTGGAATAAAACAATCTCAAGATTTGGCAAGGCAAACGACCTCGTATCTGATTCAAAACTCTACAGCTATCAAAAGAACAAAGGGGGTTGCTTTATTTCAGCTCAAATCAGAGCTTTGCTGTATGACCCAGAGTATGAAGCCTAATGGAAAAATATTGAATGTAATATGATGGTGGAGGTTCCTGTACAGGCTTTACTGGCAGATGAAAGTCATGGACGAAGTTAAAATCTTAAACTGGTTGGTTTATGTTATGGTATTAGTTTTGCACCAAACAGCATATAACTAAGGTTTGGAAAACAAAAGGTATACCAAGCAATGACCACCGTAACCCTCTGATTGAATTATTTGTTAAAGCTTATAAATCGGAACTCTCAACAGGAATAATATCTAAATTATATAAATGTATTGATGATTCAGGCAGCCATTCAACTAATAATATTAAAAATAAATGGGAAAGAGAGGGTCAGTTTAATTTGACTGACAATGAATGGGAACGTATATGTATTTCTCAATGGAGAACGACAAAATTACATGTTTGGAGAGAATTTTGTTGGAAAAATGTGTCACGTTTATTTATAACACATTCACAGGGAAATGCGGACTGTTGCAGAAGATGTGGCAGCCAGGAGGCAAAACACTATCATGTGTTCTGGGACTGTCCTGTCGTTCGGGGATTTTGGACTGCAGACTGTTTTTAACATTACCATCCCTCTAAACTTTAGAACTATGTATCTGGGCCTGAAATCTCCTGCCATCAATCAACGGATACCTTTGGAATGTGCGTTTAGTGGCAGGAAAATAGGCCATAATAAGGAAAGGGACACAAACATCTCCAAAGATCAAGGACTTGACTGACATTGTGATGGATACAGTATAAGACAATGATATTGAATGAATTTGGAAATGGACACATTTGATCGACTGTGGACCAAATGGGACTCATATTTAGTTGAAATCTACTTTTTAATTTATACTCACTGGTCATTTTGTGTTTTGTTCTATTTGTGTTCTGTATTATTTATTTGTTTATAAAATTGGCACAAAAAAATCTGCATAAAACAAAAAAAGGGGAACAAAAGGTATAAATGTTTTTTTGCCAGATTGTAAAAGATAACATGAAAAGCTTGGCAAAACGGGATTTTTATAGGTACCAGAACATTTGGACCATAAACCTCTACTTTGTTGGAGAATGGTTGCCAGGAGGCAAACTATTACCATGTGTTTTGGGACTGTACTGGTGCTCAAAAATATTGGACTGAGATCAATAAAACACTGCAGACTGTTTTTAACACCATCCAACTCGATTTCAGTTCTATGTATTTGCGTCTCAAAAATCCTGCCATGGACACAATCAGTGGATACCGTTGCAGCATACTCCTGGCAGCAGGAAAGAAGGCCATTACAAAGAGCTGGATGACGCAAACTGCACCAACAATCAATGACTGGACCCAAATTATAACTGACATTCGAGAAATGGAAAAATGACATTCGGACTAAATTTGAAATTGGATCTTTTTGACGGTCTTTGGACTAGATGGGATTGAAATGCTGGACAAAAAACTATGCAATTTAGTATTTTTTTGTATTAACTTGGATATCTTGATTTTATTTGCTAGCTGTCTGTGTGGGAGGGCAAATCGAATAATAATAATGAATCATTAAGTTATCAGAGGTTTTATTGTGGACACCCTTGTTCTGCAGATTTAGTCATGTCAAGTCTAAAGAAGGTATGGGATTAGTATAGGAATGGGATTTTATGGAGCTATTATTGCTGCAAAAAGATTTGTGCATTTGCAATTTGATTTGTCTGTAATAAGAAGTGTGTTTAATGTGATTTGTGTCTGCTCAACTCAATTTGTGTGTGCGTAACTCGATTTGTGTAAGTGTAACTTGATCTGCGTGTGTGTAATTTAATTTATGCATGCCTAAAATCATCATGTTGTTAAAAATGTCTATGTTCACACTGCAGGTCAATTCCGATATTTTTGCCCATATGTGACCTGTATCCGAATTTTTCAGGGCAGTGTGAACAGCACACATCCGATTTTTTCAAATCGCACACAGGCCACTTGTATGTGGAAATGAATCCGATATGTATCCGCACTTTTAGAATGCGACGGCACTCTGAACGCTCACGTCCCCAGATCCAACCTTAACGTCATCAATAGGCAACATTTCCGGGATAAACGTCACAATTCTTGAGTCAAAGTGGAGAGAAATGAAGGAGTCGAAAACTGTCAGTGGAAGAAGGAAGAAGTTTGTGAACTAATCAATATACCGGGGTGACAAATCAATTCAGGCAAAAATAGAGGGTTCGTACTGTAATCAGGCGGTATTTGAGGAGATTGCGAAGGAGTTGGCTGAGAGAGGATTAAGTCAGGGGTGTCCAAACTTTTTTCACTGAGGGCCGCATTTAAAAAATTATATGGAGCACAGAGCCACACACACCCAACAATGAAGTATATCATTTTAAATTTTGCATTTGACATAGTTTCGATGAGCCTCCACACCTTTAATAAGACTTGGAACATTAATATTCTTTGTTAAATAAAAATGCAAATTTTACAGTAAAAAGTACAACTTTTTGTTGCTTGGACCAATTTAGCAGGATGACCGGAGGGCCAACAAAGATTGGTCTAAGGGCCGCATTTGGCCCCCGGGCCGTAGTTTGGACATGCCTGGATTAAGTTTCTCTGCCTGCAATGCCAGCAGAAATAAAAAGCCTTCGTGGGACGCGGCCGGTTAACGTGCACTTTTTTTGCGTTACGTGTGACCATGCGGGTGATGTTGTGTTCTTTTGTACGCATGCGGCCACATCAGGCTACATTCCATTCACACCAGACACAAACAGCAGTCGCATTTGTTTGTGATGCAAATGATGACATAACAAATAAGATCTGATAAACAAAAATTCTGAATTGGGCCACATACCCTGCAGTGTGAACGTAACCTATGCCCTAGGCACGCATCATTCTAATTACACAGAAACTTTGGCAACAGTCCTGCCCTGCCCAGTCTGTGCGCGCGTCGTAATCAGATATGTGCGTGCGTAATCAGATTTGTGCGTGCGTAACTGGATCTGTGCGTGCGTAATCAGATTTGTGTGTGCTTAATCAGATTTGTGTGTGCGAAATCAAACCCGTATGTGCGTAACCAGATCTGTGTGTCTGTAATTTGATTCTTGTGTGTCGTTCCAAGATCGCCGCCACATCCGAGACATGTGCTACCTAGGATAACAGAGCCAATATGACCTATGCTAGTTACGAACACAAAACTTTTGCAACAGTTCTGGCGTGTCTTACTTTTCTTCCCCTCAGTTTTGTCCTAAAGGATCGCTTACGCCATCAAATATAATTCCTCTGCAGATTGTGCTGGTGTATTAAGACATGGATGCCTGATTCTGTTTGGGTAGCATTAGCAAAATCTGATTAAAGTTAGGACAACTTTTAGCATGTTTGCGGGAAACACGTTTGTCCATCGGCCCAAAGTCCGCAGAGCGACAGTCAGCGACAGTCTGAGCCGCGCCCGAGACACTCACAGGCTTTAACGGGCTGTTTCGGCTCAGTGTCGCAGGACTGATGTGAGCCTGCGGACATCACTCAAGCACAAACAACGCTGTTTCTGTCAGTCTTTCTCCAAACGGAAAGTGGGAAACGTGCAAACTCTTTCTGTTTGTACTTTTCACCTACAAGCCTTCAAGAATGATGTCAAAGTAAATGTCTTGATAACGTTATGTGTTATGTGAAAGTTGAAAAAATCTCCTAAATCAGAGGTTCAAAGATGCAGCTCCCAGACGTATAAGTCCAGCCCACAAAACATTTTTTTTATTTATATTTATTAATTTCTTATCGATTTTGTATTCCTCCACAGTTGGGCTGTGTACAGAGAATATCAGAGTGACTGAAATAAAGCAGATTTTACCTTTACAAAGCACATACTAAATCTTCTGATTGTTGTACATGGAACAGCAATTATAGCAATTAATAAATAAAATAAAGAGGCCTAGCCGACACGCAGCCGACAATTGAGCAAGCAACTGGGCCGACTGGGGCCGACTGCGGACCAAAAGACTCATGGTCATTTTATAGCCTATTTTGATGCCAAAAACATGTTTTCTATTATTATGATAGAAACCCAAACAGAATCAGGCTTCTACGCTATGTCTTAATACACTAGCACCATCTGCAGATGAATTACATGTATATTTTATGGAGTTGTCAAGCCTCTAAGTCAAAACATTATAAGCAGAAAAGTAAGACACGCCAGAAAAGTGAGACACGCCAGAAAAGTAAGACACGCCAGAAAAGTGAGACACGCCAGAAAAGTAAGGCACGCCAGAAAAGTAAGACACGCCAGAAACGACTAGTTTGTAACTAGCATAGATTGCCTAGATAGCACATGTCACTCATGCGTCGGCCATCTTAGAACGATGCACAAGAATCAAATTACACACACACAAATCGAGGTACGCACACACAGATCGACAAAGTAACAGACAAATCAAATTACAAATACCCAAATCTTTTTGCAACAATAATAGCTCCATAGGATTTGAAACACAACACTTTCGTTTTGATGAGGAACAGTCATGAGAAAAAGTGAAAACATCATAAAGGTTTATTTAGTGTAAAACTATATTAATACAATTATCCAAACATTTGCCTTGGAATATTAATAAATTAAGCAGTATAAATGGTAAGTAAACTAAAAAACTATAGTTTTCTTGTTTTACAGTCAGAATTGTAAACGTTAGGTATAAAGCACATTCAGTTAAACAGTGTGTTTCTCGCCTTACTAAAACTTAGTTCTGCAAGTAAGTATGGTTAAGCCCAAAAAGTTGCGGAATATGCGTGAAGGCAACTAGATGGAAATCTCTCCAGCTTTAAGTTCCTCCAGAGAAAAATTCCACTCAAGGGTAAAGCATAATCTCTCACACGGAGATGTTCCACTGCTTTGCTGTTTCTGTTCTTTTTTTATTGTAGGAATATGAAAGTGCATGGTGATTGCAGCAAAACAACTTATTGTACAGCAGCACACATTAGCACCCATATAAACTAAATGAGCCTAAACATTCCTTTTAAAATAAACTGTGAACAAATAATCATATGGAAAAATAAACAGTTGGCTTAATTAAGAGCATAGTTTCATTATGAGTGAAAATTAATGGAAACATAATCATTGTTGGGGGCGAGCTAATCTGCACCTTTTTTCCTGTTACGTGTTCATGGACTGGAACAATTAAGGGTGTGATTGCTTTTTACAATGAGCCGTACCTCTGAGGTGCTTGCTTGTCAAAACCCATGGCAATACTGTAATTTCACTCAGCGAATCAATCAGCTATGCTTTTCCGATAACTTCTTTTCTATGCAAAACAGAATAAAACAAATCGTTCAGCATCCCATTTACCATGCTTTATGGTGTTGAGACCTGGATTTCATGCTAATTTGTGCTAATTATTTTATCCTGCACCTGTCACTGTGAAAAGGGATGTGCATGTTTGAGCTGTTGAAGTGGAAGGGGAATGTCATTGCTAATGTATGGTCTGAAATAAGCAGACTCCCTGCACACGCTCTGGGGACAGAACTAATTACATGTTCCGAATGTGCTGCATGGTTCTGTGGGCTTTTATGCCTCTGTCACTTCCCATCCACTCACAGTAAAAGACGTATCCTAAGAACAACCTCCCGCCTTCCACAAGAACAGGTCAGGAGCAGTTCGCCTGGTGTGGAGTGAGTCTAATTATTAGGGTACAGATGGATACAGAATACCTAATAGTGGAACAGACCCTACGCTCAGCACCCCCCCACCGTCTCTCCACTTACACCAGTCAGTCATGTGGGCTGTCGGCGACAGACTCTCCCTCTAAGAAGATTGGGGATGTTAGAAACCCAGGCATCCATGGGCTTGGGGATTAGGATTTCTGCTTGGATCAACTTGGATCAGCTGCATAATGTAATCTTATTGACAAGAGGAATCACTACGACGGTCTGCATTAGGCCAAGAGGAGTGAGTACGCTTTCACACGAGACTGAGTCCAGATTTATCTTGTTAAAAAAGTTAGTCATCCAATGAGACAAAGTAATCAGGCAGCTTTTATTCAATCATATACACTTAACTTTGCACAAACGTTTGATGTAACATTTCATGGTTCTTATATGAGACGAGAAGTTCTTACTATTTCTCTAAAGCATGAGTTCATACATCGAGAATATTACATTCCAATTAGATTGTCTTATTTTGTTTTTTAATGTTGGATTTAGGTGAATTACCCTGCTATAAAATGTACCATGGAGAAGTACTGAGTGTACATCCGATTGTACCTAAACTCCATTTGTGAATCTTTTGAAAGGAGGGTTTATCAAGTGCTTGTCCCCATGGAGAAATGATTGGCATGTTCCACAGTATGCCATTGAACTTATCGTAGTTAGAGGTGCTTTTATTTCTAAAAATACCTAGGCTCACATTCTAAATGTAAAGTTGTCATACGGATAGATGTTGGGAAAAGTCCAGATTTTCCTTTTGATTACATTGTATTTTGCCATAAAATAAACAAAAGGTAAATCTACAAATGATAAACCTGATCATTTATATTAGTATTACAACAAAAATCCATATTTTATTGTATTGTATTGTTAGCTGATGAAATGTTGGGATTTCACATGAATTCAGCAGTTCTCGAAGCTTGTTCTTGATACATCGACTGAGAAGAACTTTGTTCTTGCAGGGCTGTGACTCTGGGATGTGATTGGTTAGATATTCAATGTGGACATGGCTATTCATAAATGCATTTCTCTTTTATGGGATTAAAATTAAAACAGATTTTTTGTAAGTTTGATTGACAAATAACAGTTATCAGTGTCATCACGGTAGTTGATAATCTACATAGCAAAAGCTGTTTGAGTTCATGGGGGGAGGGGCTAAGAGTGGTTCAGCAGCAGAACAGCTGGTGTATGAACCTGTCTGTATGTATGAAAGTATGAAATGTCTGCCACTTTTGGTAGTGTTTTATTTTTTATTCAGTGATGGGCCATAAAAAATGGGAGATGTTGAAACAGCTTTGTGTTTTGTGAAGACTTTTTACTGAGCTTGTAGATTATTAGTTTTAGGCCCTTATTCCGACTGTTTTTTCTGCTCAAGCATAGGACCAGTATGTTACAAGAGCCTGGACCCCCCTTTTCTTCATTGCAAAAAAAAACAAACTTGTGGCTCGCAACAACGGTGGTAAATAGAACTTGGAAAAATTCTTGTTTTCTTGTGTGCACTATTTGAGCCCTCTCTAATCTTGAAAAGTAAACCGCCGTTCTGAAGGGTAGAAAACAAGCCCTCTGACAACCCGCCCGAGCCCAGGGGATGCACTTGAACGCATGCTTGGCTTGTTGTATTCTCGTGTAGGCCCTTCCCAATTCCCCTGTCTGCGTGTGTCTCTGTCTTCTGTCTGAGGGGCAGCGGATCAGAACCTCCCTGTACACGCAGTACACAGTTAGCAGGAGTACCACACAGCTGTCAGGGAGACTGGGCCCGGCCAGATTTATCATAGTCTCTGACTTTCGTATTTTAGCCTTGTGAGGGGCAAAAGTTGATCCTGACGTTCTGAGTGACAAGCTGCTTTACCGTACGGAAATTCCAACCGGACCAGCTCCATATTCATGAACTGATTTAAATTCTGGCACAGTACTGCGCCCTACCACATATTGAGGAAGACAGAGAGGCGAGTGGTGGATCTCTAGCACTGATGTGTTAGTGAAAGGGCTCATAAGCAAGGGGCGGGCAAACTGGCGATGCATTTATTAGTGCTGTGTATGTTTCAAAAGGTTATTCTATGACTATGTTAAGACGTAACAGAGAGCTGTATGTTAAGATGTAACACAGAGGCTGTATGTTAAGATGTAACACAGAGACTGTATGTTAAGATGTAACACAGAGACTGTATGTTAAGATGTAACACAGAGGCTGTATGTTAAGATGTAACACAGAGACTGTATGTTAAGATGTAACACAGAGACTGTATGTTAAGATGTAACACAGAGACTGTATGTTAAGACGTAACACAGAGACTGTATGTTAAGATGTAACACAGAGGCTGTATGTTAAGACGTAACACAGAGGCTGTATGTTAAGATGTAACACAGAGGCTGTATGTTAAGACGTAACACAGAGCTGTATGTTAAGACGTAACACAGAGACTGTATGTTAAGACGTAACACAGAGACTGTATCTTAAGACGTAACACAGAGACTGTATGTTAAGACGTAACACAGAGACTGTATGTTAAGACGTAACACAGAGGCTGTATGTTAAGACGTAACACAGAGGCTATATGTTAAGATGTAACACAGAGGCTGTATGTACGGTAACGATCAGAGGTGTATGTTTAAGACTGTAACACATGAGACCTGTTGAACTTAGCGTAAGCCAGAGCTTTGTATGTTAAGATGTAACAAAGAGGCTGTATGTTAAGGGAGTACTGTAACCACAGCGTTTTCAGAGCTGTATGTTAAGACGTACACAAGAGACTGTATGTTAAGACGTAACACAGAGACTGTATCTTAAGACGTAACACAGAGACTGTATGTTAAACGTACAACAGCGAGACTGTAAGTTACGAGTACACAGGCTGTATGTTAAGATGTACAGAGCGTATGTTAAGACGTAACACAGAGGCTGTATGTTAAGATGTAACACAGAGGTAGTTTATGTTAACGACTGTATGAGGCCTGATTATTAAGCTGCTGTACCAGAGCTGTATTTAAGACGTAAACACAGAGGCTGTATGTTAAGACGTAACAGATGTACACGCATTAGTGACGTGGCAAGAGACTGTAATAGGTATAAGACGTAACAGATCTGAGTTAGATTAAGTTAGTGAGACGTAACACAGGGCTGTATGTTAAGACGTAACACAGAGCTGTATGTTAAGGATGTTAACACAGAGACTGTATGTTAAGACGTACACAGAGGCTGTATGTTAAGCGACTAATAACGAGGCTGTATCGTAAGAGTAACACAGAGGCTGTATGTTAAGACGTAACACAGAGCTGTATCTTAAGACGTAACACAAGAGCGTAATGTTAAAATGTAACACAGAGACTGTATGTTAAGACGTAACACAGAGATGGTATGTTAAGACGTAACAGAGCTGTATGTTTAAGACGTAACAAAGAGGCTGTAGTCTTTAAGACGTAACACAGAGGCTGTATCTTAAGACGTAACACAGAGCTGTATCTTAAGACGTAACACAGAGCTGTATGTTAAATGTAACACAGCAAGACTGTATGTTAAGACGTAACACAGAGCCGTTATGTTAAGTAACACAGACTGTATGTTAAGAGTAACACAGAGGCCTTATGTTAGACGTAACACAGAGTGCTAGTTAAGACGTAACACAGAGACTGTATGTTAAGACGTAACACAGAGACTGTATCTTAAGACGTAACACAGAGACTGTACGTTAGAAAAGTAACAACAGAGCTGTATGTTAAGATAGTAACAGTAACACAGAGCATTGTATGTTAAGAGACGACTCGAACAAAGGCTGTATGTTAAGATGTACACAGAGACTGTATGTTAAATGTAACACAGAGGCTGTATGTTAAGACGTAACACAGAGTGTATGTTAAGAGTAACAGAGGCTGTATGTTAAGATGTACACAGAGGCTGTATGTTAAGACGTAACACAGAGGCTGTATGTTAAGAGTATCACAGAGCTGTATGTTAAGATGTAACACAGAGGCTGTATTGTTAAGACGTAACACAGGGCTTGTATGTTAGCGTAACACAGAGGCTATATGTTAAGACGTAACAGAGGATGTATTGTAAGACGTACACAGAGGCTGTATGTTAAGGACGTAACACAGAGCTGTATGTTAAGACGTAACACAGAGCTGTATGTTAAGACGTAACAAAGAGACTGTATGTTAAGACGTAACACAGAGCTGTATCTTAGACGTAAACAGAGCTGTATGTTAAAAGTGTAACACAGAGACTGTTGTTAAAGGACGGTAACACAGAGACTGTATTTAAGACGTAACAGAGGCTGTATTTAAGACGTAACACAGAGACTGTATCTTAAGCGACGTAACACAGAGCTGTATGTTTAAAATGTAACACAGAGACTGTATGTTAAGACGTAACACAGAGACTGTATGGTTAAGACGTAACAGAGGCTGTATGTTAAGACGTATCACAGAGGCTACAAAACGGAATGAAATAAAAAAAATATAATTAAGGTTGTCCTTGTGGTGAAAGATCTGCAAACTGTGTTAGTGTTTAGTTTTCAGGGCTATAGTCGACTAAAGAAATCCTTGGCTTGAATAAAGACATGCCCTGCCAATCAATTAGTCGACAAAAGGGGACAGAGGAGCAAAAAAGCAAAATCTTTCAAAATGTTGCAGTATCGCTGTAATCCAGCCATGTATTTGACCAAAACAACAATTCATACAGAAAGTGCAGAAAGCAGTGTATTTATGATGTTTTAAAAAAAAAGCATATTGAACTCACACATTCACTCCCAAATTTTTCAGATGGCTCACTCAAATCTTTGTAGAAAAAGATTCAGTTGTAGTCATCTGGATTCTGTTTTATAAGAAAAACGACTCATCCAAGAGTCATTCTCAATCTGTGAAACAAGTCCTGAGCAACTCAAGGTTTAAATATATATATATATATATATATATATATATATATATATATATATATATATATATATATATATATACTTGTTTCACAGGCGAATCAAAATGAAATAATTAGTCGAATAATACAAATTATGGTCAACCAAAACACCAAATAAGTACTCAAGCTACTTTATACCTAAAATAACCAGTCAGAGCTTTGAAATGTAGTTATAAACTTACTAACTAAATATATTTATTTTTAAAAAGTGGTAGCATTTTAATTCAGTGACCACATATTAATGACTCTCTAGTAGCAACAAGCAGACTAAGTAGTTAATTAGATATTTGTTGGTGTTTATAAAGAACCTATTGTCTGTTTTAAACAACTGTTTAGCAAGTGCCATTTATACCAATTACCACTTAGTGAGTAATAGTAGCCCCTATACAAAAGTATTACCAAAATAATAATTGCAACTAAAAGAATGTCCTCATATTTCAAAAATACGACTTGTTAAAGCATTCTGTACTTACCAAAACAGTTGCTCGGCATATTAAGCCAGGGGCGAGTGCGTGTGTTGGTTGTGTTGTATTGACTTGCTCCAGGGTCATGGCAGGGGCCTGTGCTGTCTGTAAGTTTAATCACAGCCTGATAATGTAGCAACACAATAGCAAATGGAGTAGGTCTCTTTGAAAGGAACCATTTTCACTGGACAAACGCGATGTAGAAACAGCTGCAAGTAACACCGGTAATGTCTATTGCACACATAAACAGCATTTATGAAGAATAAACTTGAGGTTGCTGGAGGGCATAATTATTGCATTTTCTCTTGCACTATTTTGATAGGTGAACTGAAGCCTAATGGTTGAAATGGCTGCTTGTTAGTGTTGACATTAAATGTGGGGTACCTGATATTCACTTCTGGGATCCAGAATACACACTTCTTCAATTCTTTATGAAGAGTGAGTCTGGTCACCCCTCCCTCCGTTGCAATTCGAGTCAAACTATAACTGCACTGTGCAATCAGATGCCTTTACTTCACGGCACATGGGAAAAGAACAAGCTTATTGGTTATTTATGACAACAAAATCAAACTTCTGAGATCAGCTGGTACTGCTCTTCTAGTGGTGCCTAAAGTTCAAACCAAACATGGTGAAGCCTCTTTATCTTTTTATGCCTCAAAGATGTGGAATTACCTTCCAGATGATCTCCATTTTGAGATGAAGCCTAATACTTTTAAGTCTAAATTAAAAAATCATCTTTCTAGCATTGCCTATGTCTAATTTATTAATAAATGTATGTAGTATGTATTCATTGATTTTTAAAGTACTCTTTGTATTTACTGCAATTGTGTAAATTGTATGAATATTTTCAATTCTATGTAAAGCACTTTGAGTTGTCTGTGTGCATGAAAAGTGCTCTCACCTCAGATTAACAGTGTGTTTTGCTTTGCTCATTGATTCTGTCCCTAACTGATATTTTTTTTGTCTTTCCTTTTTTAATGTAAGCAGCTATTTTTTTTTTTTATACGAACAGACCATGCATTCCTCTGATTGGCTAATCCATTTGTCAATCATGCTCATCTGAACTCAAGGAAATTTACACAGTGAGCAGACTGAGATCAATCTGTTTAAAAATACAGCGAGACATCATCCTCGGACGCGCGTTCATATAGACTTAGAATATAAAGTTGAGGCTTTGAAACTGCGGTCTGAACTCAACATAACAGAGTGATTTCAGATGTGAAGCATGCAAAAAGAGCTGACAAATCCATCTATAAATGTGTGTTTGATCTTGGTGTTAGGAAAAAGAAACAATGAACATTATAATAAACATAAGCATATTAACAGGACTGCGAAAGAGCCATCTTATTAGAGAACCGCTTTTTATTTTTTTACTTTTAGTTCACAAACCTGCATGCACACACATATTTGGGTTTGGATTGGGTTGAAAGTTCACAGTGACCACACCCAAAATTGTAACATTCAAAACCTTTTTTATTGTGTGTGTTGTTAAGTGTCTTTTTGCCAAGTTTGAAGTGTTTTTAATGAAAACTGAACTGACTGAACTGAAAACATGTCAAAAGCACAATGGGTGCACTTTTGCATTGCCAGGTTGACCCAATATGGCCGACTTCCTGTAGGGTTTAGGGTGAGGGTCATAATATATTTTTTACATGCCTGACAGGATCTATTTTTGGGGCTTTGTTTCTATTGTTAATGCAACTTTTTTTTCCGTTGGCCCTATGTAAATTACATTCTTGAGGTGGTGCTACTGAGCCATCTTTCAATATTTTTCAAGTTAGCGCTCACTGAGTTTCAAATTTTTATTACCAGACACAGGCATTTTAATCCTTGTTCACCACTTGATTTTTGCAATTTTACCGGCTCCGAACGCGATAACAATATCCCCTTACAGATACAACTCCTATAGTGTTTTACTGGCAACAAAATGCAGAATAATGAAGGCAATCAGCGGCACACCAGCAGACAAACAGGTTAGAGCGTGGTTAGCCAACGTATCTAAATCACTCAATTTAACATATGTGTGTGAGCACGCATAATATTGTTCCCGTAGACAATTTACAATCTGACAAGCAATAACGAATGCCAGCCAACTTGTCCTGAAAAATAAACTTCAATCAGCGCCCCTTTGCCATCCCTCTGCCCGTGCATGTCTGGGCATATCTCTGTTGTGCGCGCTAAGGTAAAGGCAAACAGCAAATGAGGCTGAATTTAAATTTTTCATTTCAATCTGATAGCCTTGGCAAAATGAATCACTATGAAAAATGGAACGCATAGTACACTTGGTCGATTTCATTTTGACTTAGATTGATCTATTTGAAGCAAAATAGATCTATTTGACTACATCTGGTGCTTAATCTGGGAATGATGTTAGGGTTAAAATAATTGTAATAGACACTTAATGAAAGGAAAAACAAGTGACCGGGGGAAAAATGTGGCCTCTTTTTGAAATGGGATAGAACCCAGTAACTACTATGCTGTGTCAAAATTCTGTGACTTTACTGGCCTTCAACAAAATGTGGCAAAAATATAGTCCTTTTAGCCAACAATAAAGCTTAAGGGTTGAAGGGTTACTTATTTTTGTCCATTTCAACCCTGGACATTGCAGCTAAACGCATATTTTGTTCAAAGCCATATTTTGTGCTAATACATTTGTAAACAATGGCATCCTGCTAATCTGCTAAGCACTTTGTTGGTCTGCACAAGCCGTGATGTGCATAATAATGGTAATGGTAATTCCAATTGATTCCGCAAAATCTTCTGAGAGCTAAATTAATTTGTCTTTTTAATAAAACAAAATGTAATAATCAATCCAATTTGCTTTTCCATGCTGGCCCCCTGGACTACCTCAGTATGCAGAATGCAAAACTGCCATCTCAATGTCTTCAATACAAGATTAACAATTGACAAAGGGTTGTGGGTTGCAGGGTGATTATCGGCTGCGGGCGGAGATTAAAGCAAAGCAGTTGTGCAGCTGACAGTTTGGTTATCTTTTTTAGACTAAATGAAAACCATGGCCTGAATCCATCAAAGAAGATCAGGAAAACGTGAGCCCTTTACTGATGCCATCTCACAGGTTGTTATGTACATCTTTTTTAGCCTGCAATTAGACACCAAACCTGTTGCTGTGACTCAGTGAAGTAGACATCTTCTCTAGCAAACTCAGTTGTTTTAAGTGTACAGCTGTTTCTGTAAAGATCCCAGCCAGCGACCTCTTAAACTCAACATCGGAAAATTTGGTGAACCTTAAAGTAAAAAATGCGGCTTTGAAAGACATGAGTGTGGAAACATTCTATACAACATCTTTAATTTATTTTGATGAAGAAATCTTTGTTTATATTATAATAGAAACATGTCGGTGTAATCCCTCATTCATCCAGGATATTGACTACAACTGAATATTTTTTCTTCATACTGTATTATAATAGAATTAACAATGTATTTTTATTAATGTTAGCAGAATTTCAGCATTTCTGTTGTAATGGCACTTTCAGTCCAGCAGGAACAATGTTGGTTTAAATGGAGAATGAGGGAAAAGGCTAAAATATGCTATGAAGTAGAAAACGGCTTTTTAGTCTGTGAAGAACTTATTTTCCCTGGAGGTTGGCAGCCGTATGTTTACTAATACAACCAGAAGAAGGATAACGTGGAATGGCGGCGCCCAGACAGGCTTCTGGAATAAGGTGAATAACAAATAGCTACTTTCATTCGGTTACCATTTTAGTTACTGTGTATGGCTCTGGAATCAGAATCAGAATCAGAATCAGAAATTGTCGATGAACAAAATTCAAAAACATAGGACCTTGTTTGGTTATTAACGTGCAACATACAACAATGAACAGTAATAAAAACAACATATATGAAATAAAAAATGGCATGTATTAAGGAAAACAATTTAAATGTACTATAGTGTAAAATAAAAAAAGGCTTACTATGGACACAAGAATGTATAGTTACATTTACAGGTGTAGTGCAGAAGGTGAACAGTGTTATTCAGTATTATTCTAGCCAAAATTGTGACAAAATGTGACCGTCATAACGTAAAATATTTCTGTATATTATTGAAATTAATTCTGTTCAAAAACATTCAGAGTATCCCTGCTCTCAAACATACCGTATTTTCCGGACTTTTAGCCGCTCCCCTATATAAGCCGCATTTGCTCTATTTTTTAAAAAACGATAATAAAACAATACATAGGCCGCACCTTTTGTATAGGCCGCAGAACTCTTTCCTTGACTTTTGGCATGGCATGAGTCGTCCCGCTGTCCTCCAGCGTCTCACCGTACATTCATTGATGTTAAGCTTGCGTGCAGCCGCGCGGTTTCCTGCAAGATCGATGGCCTTCAGCTTAAAACTTGCTTCGTACGAACTTCTTCGTTTGGGTTCCATAATGATGCGGCAAGAATTTGAAAATAATTTATAGTTGGTAATTTGTCGTCCGTGTTCTATTTGCTAGCTGAATAAAAAAGCAACATCTGCTTCTTGCTTTAACTTTTCTGTAGTTTTGATTCTAATTCCGGTTAGTTCGCCCCTAGCGGTGAAAGAAAAAAACCACAGAAAAGCCGCAGCCTCTAATAAGCCGCATGGTCAAAACATCTGACAAAAGTAGCGGCTTATAGCCCCGCAAAATACGGTAATCAGGTTAAGAATGACCAGAAACCATCCTACCGAAACAATCACATTTTTAAGAATAAAAACTTCCCTGGACTGTTGATATGACCTCGTCTCTTCTTAGCAGCTGAGAGGTTTGTGCTCCACAATGTATTGCTCCCACTGAGTGACAAAATCACAGCTGACGTGGGACTGTCAAGGGCACACTTCTCTGGTCTAGAGGGGGGCTCCATGGGGAATAGCCCGCTAGAACGTGTCAGGAAAAACGACAGTGGTGGATGCAATTTTTTGGTCGCTCTCATCTTTCAGCAGTGGTTAGCTCTTCACAGTGGCCAGGCGAGCGAATGGTGTGTGTTGTAGGGTAAATCTATGGTCTGAGGGGCTGTGCAAATCTAAAGGCAAGCCTGTTGTCAAAACCAATTTTGTCTCTCACGCAGGGGTGCCATGCATTATCATAACACCAGCTCAGCAAGTGTAGCTTTTGAATTCATAATCAAATGTGTGCAGAGCGGAGCATTCCAAGGTTGCCAACCCAATGTCCAAATGGAGAAATAAGAAATGACAAGTGGGAAGTTTGTGTTTTTGATTGTTTGTGGCAATGTTGTAAAGTTTTGAGATTTGCTTGAAATTAACTAAGGTTTAAATTATGTGATTATCTATCTATTTATTTTTTAATTAAAAACAAGGACAGTGCACATGCAGATAACATTAATCTCAAAAGAGGAAAAATGCTCTGCTACAGAAATGCTACAAGCTATTTTCCATCTGCAATTCATCAACAGCAATTTTCCTAAAAACACTAATATTTCATAATTCAATTAATAGTTTATCATTGCCACATCCTAAAATACAATTAGTAAATTACTTCTGCACTCATACAAAAGCATAAATTATGTATTGCTCCAACTGCAAAAGGTACAATGAATAAGAGATTTTGCATCTCTTTAGGCCAAGGGTTGCCAATTATTCAACAATCCTAGCATTTGGCAAAGGGCCGGGCTAACGCAGTTATTCGTGTAACAAATGCTCACACGACATTTCTGAAAAACATAGGCTACTGTAATCTATTATTTAATTTAACCTTTATTAAGGACATACGCGTGTACATATGTACCATTCTTAAGACGACCAAAAAAGTGAAAGAATACATTTTAATAACGATTATGAAAAACTTGCAGGAGGCCAAATTTCACTCAATGCCGCAATGCCGGTGCAAATGTATATATAACACAAATTGTTAAAGGTGCACTATGTAACATTTCTGGCTGAGGGTCTACCAGCTGCTTGTCTCCATAAGCCAAGTTTTGACTGGCCCTGATCAGACCAGTTTGCCCAGGAGTACTTCTCTCTGACTGCAGCGGTTCAACTGTGAATGCTGCGACGGACCACTCGTCCTGTGGAGGGCACCTTATATGAAGACAGGAGCTCTGCTGTGCTCTTCCGGTCACAGGCTTTGATCGCAGCACTCGCGAGACCCCCTGGTCACGTTGTAAGTTACACTTTATAGAGAAAAGAAGCTTGCATAGGGCTGTAGTTTCCAGGCCAAATTTACTCCAATGGAAAGAATCCGGAGCACCTCCGCCACACCTCTGCCGGCACGACTGCAGTGCTCGTTGCGCATTCTGAGCTGCTCTTGTTACTTCTAATTAAAGCTGAGCCCGGGGTAAGGGTCGTAGCATTGGGCAAGGATCTGCTACGTGATCAGCTCAGTCTTCATAAATAAAATATAAATTGTACCTGAATTATACTGTTTAACCACGAGGCCGATCTCAGTAATTCACAGACACACCGCTTTGGAAGCTGGACTTCGCAAGGTTCACTTTGGATCACATAAATAACTATCTGCTCCAAAGAAAATCAGGGGAAACAAGTGTACAGACATGATATTGCTTTGCCAGCCATGCTCCACATGGAGACAAGCTTAGTTATATAGTGCACCTTTAGTCCACACAGATTAGAGTTTAGAGTTTTTACCTTCATAAAGCCAAGAAAAGAGTCGACCGACGTGCCATATTATTTAGCATTGTTAGCTGCTGCCAGTTTGCATTCACACAACCTCTAAGGTGATCTTTAGATTGTGGGAGCCCCAGGAGAGGATGGTGAAACATGCACCTGCTAAGCGCTCCTGTCATTGATGAGACAGACGTGGCTGTTGGAAGCTTAGGGGCCAATAAGATCTTATACCTTCAGTCTTTTACAGCATGCTGAGAGCCAGGATGCTTCACATTCTGACCCACCATGGTCACTCTTCAACTACACCAGAACAGGACTAATTAACAACATTTAGAATCGGTTTGTATAATCATCCCACAGCTCGGAGCGTGCAACATATGTGTCTTATGTTTAAGTGGCCCTGCTTTTGGCCAGTTAAAGCCATTTATAACATGAAAAAGTGCGTTAAATGCGTTAAAACCGAATCAAAGGAGCAGAAGTATGTCTGAAATATTAAAAATGCTACTACGTATGCCAAAAATAGCAACAGTTTTAACCTGTGAAGCAATGTCAGTAAATCATTTTCAGTTCATTAAAGAAAACAACAAAATGTATTTATTCTCGGCTTGTTACCAATATTTGGCACATGATGTAGACATGTGGTATGACTACAAATGGGTTAAAACACACTTTATGATAATACTGTGAATAGATTGTGCTGAGGTGCAATTCCCCTGAACTGTGGGGGTCTGAAATAATGGCTACTCAGTGGTGCCCGCTCTCCATCTCTGCTCTCCAGCTGATCTACACTGAAATGCCATTGGACGGTGATGCACGCTTATTATGCTCAAATGGTTTTGGAAAAGAGACCCTAGCTGTTTTCTAAATTTGGAGCCTTAAGGCGGTGATTTAAAGAGATAAAAGGCCTCAAACTCGAGCATAGAGAGAACCATCATCCAGTGTCATTGAGTCGACCTTGACAAGAGGAAGAAGTCCAAGGGGCATTACAAAAGTTAACTATGATGATGATGATACGGAGGCGGGTGCTAGATCTTTTAAAAGCCAGTCTTTCTGATAACCACTGCTAATGAGGTCACAGGAGAATATGTGTCAATGGAAGACCATGTCACTGAATGATACAAGCATTGGTGAGAAAAGGCCATGCTTGGCTAATATTATAAATGTGAGCAAGCAAATACAGAAATTGTAATCCTCTGATGTGTAAATTCTGATGAAACCAACCTTACCCCTTTTCAAATCTGTCCCAGTTTTCTAGCCATTAGAATGTACTTGTTACAGTGTTGATGTCACAATAATAATTGTACAATATTCATGTTACAATGATTTGCATTACACTGTTGTTATAGTGTTGATGTTACACTGTTGATGTTACATGGTTGACATTACAATGTTGAGGTTACAAAGTTGGCGTTGTAATTTTGACCATGTTGAGAATGCTTCTCTTGATAACGACCACAATACTTTAGCTGGCTGAAGATATTGTAATGGTTTATGGACATGGTCTACATTCTGCCGTAATATATGGCACTGTCTGTTGTAAAGGCTGTGTTTTTGATAGAGCGTACCAGTGATGTAAGTATAAAGCTGTTACATTTCACTTTCTGACACTTACCCAGAGCTTGTCCAATGGCAGAAAGAGTTTACACTGACAGAAGAGAAAACTGTGTTATTTGTTTTGCTGCCTTTTACAAAACAACAATGGCTGAAATTCAAAAGGGTTTGGTAGCATAAAACACAGAACACACAGTACCTTTTATTTCTTTATGTATACAACAATTCAAAGTGTTTATATTATATTATATGCCTTCCTGATCACCTTTTTTTTTTCATTTTGTAAATGTACTAATTTGTTTGTGATGTAGAATAAATTCACCTGTAAGTTTATAATTTTACAAGCCTGAAATTTACAAAACATCATTTGAAAAAGTCAAGCAAGAAAACAACCCATGCAAGCGATGCTGTTATTGTTTTGGCTCACGTGCGCCCCCTGGTAGGCAGAAAGTGAGTGCAGCAGGAAAGAGCTAAGGTCTGTTTGGATTGTTTGCCCTCAGATATTAATAATGGCACGACATCTATACTTCTGCTTTGGTAGATTGTAGTCGAAGTTTTTATATAAAATGTACGTTTGCATGTTACTAAAAATACACACGTGTTTGATCTGTGGACACATTTAATGTGCTATGGAACTTCTGGCTGTGCAACACGAATGCTTAAGTAAGGGTTAATGTTGTTTGGCTCTCTAGTAATAGACTTTATTGACTCCTCATGATGTTAATACAAATTCGTCTGGATAATAAAACACGCCAGCGCATAGACGTCACGTCACACGACTATATCCACATCACACTCACCATCGGAGCGCATCGCATATGATTAGGTATCCACGGGCAAAATCTAGTGAGGAATCAGAAGCCTGTTAACTCAAAAAAAAGTTCTCAGACTCTGACAACCTGTGATTGTTATATGATTGGTATGAAGCTGGACCATATCAGCGGCACTAGCACATCTCGCCTCAACCTTGGACTTCGAAATGGCTTTTCCTTACGCCATGTTGTAGAGATCGAGAGACTCGAGCTCGTTTTAGAAGTTTACAAACTGGATAGTTTACCCCCCTTCGCATTTCACTGTCATAGCTTACGCAGTATGTTAATTGGGTAACGTGCTTTAAGTAAAATGCTTTAATAGTATTCACGATTGTGTTAGAGCGAGCGGGATGTTGGTGCGACACAAGTTACATAGAGGAGAGGCTAACATGAGGTTCTGCTCAGCTGTGGATGTTCTCTGTATTTCACGCGTTACGACACTGGAGTATGAATGGAGTGTGTACAGAGACGTCACTGAATAACGATGCAGCGGTAACATCGCGTTACACGTTCGCGCTTACTCCGACTCTGTAGAAACTGGTGTGTGTGGCAGTACACCCAGCACTGCACAAATAGAGAAGAAGTATACGGACTAAAGATAGGTTGAGATCAGAAAGCATCAAATTCTGGTGAAAGAGATTCATGGCATGGATGTAGATCTAGCGGGATGCGAGGGTAGCGACTGGTACCGGTTACACGGCAGGGGTGCATACTAGTGTTCTGTGACCGCGACTGTGACGTCATTTTCGGCGATGCAGTCATAATTCTAACTCAAGCAACACGCATCTGGGTATTGCGCTGTCTTTAGAGATATAATACATAGGGTTGCATGCGAGACATGACTATGTACACTATTATCTAAAAAATAGAGTTGTACAAATGCTCTGATATGAGTTACTTTTGTCCGCCGACCTTCATATTGACTGTTGCTCTGCGATACAGTTTAGGTGATTCTTCATCTCTTGCAGCCACACTACATTCGCTCTTTCTACCTCTCGATCTATCTTTTGAAGTAGTATAAGTATTGAGGACTACAAACATCGTCTAATTGCGAATGAATGTCTTTCCCATCTCGCGGATCATGGGCACCGAAATTGGTACAATCGGGAGCACAGAGCCACCAGCCGCTGTGCGGATGGATTGAAGTGCTCACGCTTGCTGGATTGGTTGGCATGGGGATAGATTTACACCTAAGGTGAGTACGAAGGAGTAGGAAGTATTAAGATGGATAAAGTATGCTTGGGAGAGGTAATTATGTGATCGACGCAGTACACCAAATGTCTATGACAACTCTTCACTGAGCACAAGACTTCTCGCTCTCATATCGCTGCTCATCGCACTTCTACACATGTGACAGAGATTACTTTCTAGAGCGCTCGGCTAAAAGTGAATTTAAACAAAATTTTTTTGCGTCTCTCTCAATAAACAAATCACTTAGATTTGAGGAGAATATAGGTATGCAATGAAGCAGTTTAATCCTGTAAAAGCAGACCTTGAAAGTGGTTTTGCAAAGTACAGCAATGAAATATATATGAATCTTTTGATAGTAAAGGAATAATGAAGTGTCCCTGAAAGAAATACGAAATAATGAGTACTATTTCTTCTGAAGTCAGTTTTAGGACTCAGCCTGAAACTGTTCATCGCAACTGTATATATTGTTGTTATATTGTTGTTATTATGTATTGATACACATTGCGCCTATTTCGTTTACACGAGAGATGAGCAATAAATTTATACAAAATAGACATTTTCTCGCAGGCAGATAACATACCAGACACGGAGATGTGCCAGGCTCGTTTCCACGTGTTCAGCAGTAAAAACACAAGTAGTCACGCGCTCTCGCCACCCGCACTACATTGGCATAGGTGGAACATTCCAGAAATGGATTTTGTTATATCTATGTGTCCTTGTAAGTACAGTAATATATCCTCGCTCACGCTCGCCACGCGCCCAGCTTTGGCACACTCTCTATCATCACCAGAAGCAGTTACAACAGTGAAGCTTTCGGGGATTGAAGGAGCAGAGTATTCAACGTGACATGGCTTGGTCGCAGTTATCCATCTTTGATTACTCTCTTGCACTCATAATTATAACTGCTGCAACCACAATCTACATGTAAGCTGTCAGACAGTACAGTTTGTAAATGTTCTTAGCCCAGATGTCATGGAACTAAAGAACAAATAATTCATGTGAAATAGAGATTGGGCTCTTAGATATATCGCTTTGTATAACTTATATAAATTGCTCTTTATATTTATGGGATATAGCACAATTGCACTTGTTTTCTTTATTCTTCTTCTCATCCATACGTCACTAATTGTCGATGCATTAATAAAAGCAATCTATAGGAATAAGTTAGTATACACTGTCCTTTATGTCTTATAGTTATTGTTGATTCTTCTTAAAAAGTTAAAAATACAAAGACTTTTATAAAATCCAGACTATATTATTAGACAGCCAGGATGGTAAATAAATTGAAACACTTCAAAGGCTGCACTGTTATATGTACGTGAATTGCAGGGACGCATTTTCATCTCAGTGGGTTGTTAAAACTTAATCACTAAAACGCGACAAATATGTTTTTGAATGGTGTTACTCTCCGATTAAATTGAAACCCTCGATATTGTTCATGTTTCTTGGTTTCACACGCCTCCACTCTGTATTTTTTAAGTAGTCTGTGTGTTGCGCCAACCAGATTCTCAAGCTCCTTTGGCTGTTTTTCATATGCCCAGCTATGCTCATCTTCATGCGCTCATTCTCTCGCACTCGCTCACGCACTCACTAGTTATCACTAATGAGTTTCCCGGCTGGCTTGGTTTAACTAGAAGATCAATGTTAATATAGTTATGTGTCCCTGAAACCGCCGACTCTACTCTCTCTCGCCCTCGCTCGCACTTTTCGCATCGCGCGTGCTCTCATATTGTAGAGGGTCCTGGATGACTTCAATTCTATTGAGAGCACACGCAGTTTTGGTAGTTTCTTGTTTGTAAAATGGGTGCAGAGTTCACCACAAGAAAATATTTCGCGTGAACTTGTAGAAACGGGTGACTGATTTGTGCAGAATCAACAGCGGAGTACTAAACTGCAAATTTGATTTTTGAGAAGAATCAAAGCGTCTGCGCTCTGGTCTCCTGTGCTATTGAAGCCAGTTTGGGTATACACTGAGTTAATAGAGCCGCGAGCAGTCTTGGGTGCAACTCCTGGGTTTTGAGCCGTGGTCTATGCTCTGTCTGCACATTTTATAATTACTCTTAGGTAGTAGTAGGACTTGTTTCAGTGCCCTGGATATGAGCCCAGTTATATATATAGTCCTTTGCGGATATTTTAGCTGAAGCGCCTAGTTTCATCAGGGTTGTAACTCGGAGTATATGAGCGCAAGGATATTATGTGTTTCGTTGTGGTATTAAGAAGAGCCCCTAGTTTGGCTCGAGAAGGATGTATATGAGACATAACACAGTAGTAATGACGTTGTCGCTGGTGTGTAGCATAGCTCTCTGATTTGGGACGCTGGGCTTATGTGGTGACACGTTTAAGATAACTGGTTTGTAGACATCGCGCTCATTTATTATAGCCTGACCACTCCTATATATAGCTTAGGATAATATTTCAGAGCACGCCTGTCAGCTTAAGCTGAAATCTAACTAGTTTTGAGGCACTAAAAGTACAAAGTGTGTGTTCCATCGCTCAGTGTCATGAATTATGAAACATGAGGACAAAATGAAGACATTGGACCGCAATTGCTCCACGTCGGATTTGGCGCTATTTAGTCTATGGATTGACTGGTGAGAATTCATAGCGTAGTGTGTCTCCATGCAGGTCTGTTCTCAATACTCTGATAGGCTAATAACAAATGCTGATGTCAACGCAATGCAGTATACTTACTTTTTAAAGCCAGATCTTCTCACGGTATTTTATCGTACGGGATACTATATTATCTTTTGTCATTATGCCCTCGCTGCTGGTGCACATATCTTTCACTTTGCATTCGGCAGACTGTCAAGAGTAATACTTCAACAAGTTACAGGACGGAACCAATTCTGTCACATCTGTGTGGTCAGCACAGCTTCTCCCGATCCTTGTTGGCCAACATCAGATCTTAATTAAACTCTAAACACTACTTCATGCTTTTAGCAGTCTTTGGTGCCCGCTTTCTAGTTTGCATAATCGCTCGATCGATCGAAGAAGTCTCGCCATGCGGGGATGATGGCTGAAACCGATAGCTTTGACACTAAAGCTGCACCGCAATTGGGTCAGGCGATCTAAGCTGCCAGCAGACTGCTCGTCCCATTGCGCTCTATGCTCTCTAAATCACACGATGCTTAAGCGTGTCGTTCGTAGGCCGGATCCGGCGCCACGATGCCGAAACTACTCAACTACGCTTGCTGCTCAGAACCAACGGCTTCGCTACTTCATCTCTCGCTCTCTCTCAATCTCTTCTTCATATTGCTCAGTTCGCGTCACGCGCTCACTTGATAGGGACGGTCGTCGATGTCGATGCACTAGTCTGGGCCCCTGGTGCATTTTGGCGCCTATGAAAAGCATCATTTATTGCAACGAGACCCACTTTTTGGGTTAGTGCGGTTTGAAGACAACTCAGACGCGCTCTCAGCACTCTTACTATCATCACACTGCTGCTCTCTCGCTCTCTATCTCTCCACACGCTCATACTGAATGGTATGATCACAGTTTACTAAAGAGCGATGAAAAATGAGTGAATAGCAACACAATCGCTCATAGGGTTAATGTTGTAATTTGCTTGGAGCCATTGTTATTTAGTTCAATGTCCAATCAGATGACACATTGGGGCTGCTTAATAGACTATGCTAGTGTGTAAATACCACAATATTTTTGGATGGACTCGCTGTTCATTGCATACTATTCTTCTTGCAAGCTGAAAGTCTGCATGAGGTAATGTCTCTCCAGCTTTGCTTTTTAGCGATTCTTCTTTGCAAAACTCTTATAGCAGTCATAGCTTCCGAGTGTCGAGCGTATGAGTCGTTTGTCTGTAATACATGACAGTTTGCGTCGAAAGTATATCTTGAGGCAACACAGGATCTCGCGAATAGATGCTATAGGTATATTGGACGGGTCATGGACAAATCTCAATGTGATACGCATATCTAACACATGAGTGTTGTTGGTCTATTTATGATATTCGAAACCATTAATTCGTATGTCGTGTTCGCTGGCCATTGTGACCTGCTCTATAGGGGTCATCATTGATCACTTGCTGAAAGGTGAAACCTCTCAGCTCTAACGATTTTGCACGACGCAAGCGGTTTCTTCTTTACTCTTATCACGTCGCTCTAAATGTTCTGCGTGCTCCATCGCTTAACGGTCGAGATTATTAATCCTATCAGTGCTCATGCAGCTCTAGTACTCGTGCACCTTCCCCTGTCACAGCATAAGAGGAAAATACTGATGCCATCTCAAAATTCTGCGATGTATGCTTGGAGCAGAAAGCTAGCCATCACAAATAGTGTTTGACGATGGAGATGTTGTGTGATTCTAAGACGCTGCATGTAAGAGTCTCGCGATTTGTTCTTATATGTCTGTTTGTAATTTATAGTGACTATGAGAATATTTTTGACTATTTATTTGAAAAGCGGGAAGAGAGGATGACCTGTATGGATGCTAGTTTTTTCAGACACTCTCTAAATCTACCAACAGCGCTCACACGACATCGCACATCGCTAATCCACTGAACATAAGAGACTGTAGTAACAGCTGATGAGTCCAATATGATCTACTTTGTTTCAACACTCTCTTGAGCATCATAGCGGTATTTAACGGCTCTTACAGGGAAATCTATTTACACTCCTAATAATAGGTTTGTGTTATCATGTAATTAGTCTCCAGTAATAGAGCAACCTTCTTCTCACATGTTTCTGATGTGTCCACCAATGCGTATCTCAGTTCGCTGAATCAGCATATCGCGAAGCAGGAAGTCCGATCTTCCATGATAAATGTGGTTGCTCTGCACGCGCTCTCTCTCGCAATATCTGGACGCTTATTCCTTTCTATATGTAGACTAGGTGGGGGTCTTGAAAAGTGTGAACTTCATGTGATCTGTCAATTTGCTCTTTGGTGGAATCATTTGAATAGTGAATAACCAGAAAATAATTTGTCTTCAAACTGCTGCATCCCACGAATTTTTCCCTGAACCTGAATCTTGCTGTGTGTTTTTTGGACTCAATGATGCTGTTCTTTTATCGCATCTTCTATTTTTAAATTTGCGCATTTTCCGCTATTAACGTTTTATCGCTGAACCACTCTGTTGCTGTGCTCCTCATCTGTTGAGCTTAGATTGAAGATATCAGTTATACGCTGTTAATCAATTTACACCATCAATTTCGCAGCGTCGACTATTTTAAATAATAATACTCGCGCATATCTTCACACTACGCGAAAAACTTCTATTTTGTGTTATATATTTAATTTTTTTTCACAGTCAAATCATTTCATGGTCATACTTAATCAGGACGTGCAACTGCTAGGTGTGCTCTCATGCACCAACACGCACGCGCTCGCCAATCCTCGCATCTTACAGCGCACCCAAGAACTATGCTACTTGTCACAGTTTTTTAAATATTTAGATAGAGATACGCATCCCCACAGCTGTAGGGAAATCTTGATGTATTAAATTCTTCCTGTCTAGACTTTACCAGCCTACATTCTGTGCTTAGAAATAGTACATAAGACGAATCCATAGTTAGCGAGAGTATAAGTGTCATAGAAATAGTGGGACGCAGGAAGTGAAACAGTGCGTGAGATAGTATTGGGTTGAATAATTGATAATAAGTGGGCAGGGGTTAAGTTATTACATAAGTGCCAGACAGGAAGATGGGGAAGGAAAACTTATGCTCCTGCCTGCGACAGGGTGTGGTTGAGATTGTCCATGCTCCAGGGTGAGAAAGCGGTCAGCTGTGATCGGCAGGCGTTTCCAAAGCAGTCCCTGGAGAGCACCGTACAGAGGGGAGTGTGGCACCAGATAGATGGTTAGGTTCTGGGCAGAGCAACACTCTCGTTGTATAGCTATGAACACATCACTGAAGGTCTCGCTGTATTATGTCGCCCCATTCTCTCGCTGCGCTTTAGCACAGACGATCATCTGCACCATCTCTGGACGATCCTGTGAACAGTTTCATAGGGAGCTTGCTGTCAGCTGGCCGATACGTAATCCTCTGCGGTGGGCAGCAGGACGAATCGCGGTTTCTAGTGAATTGAGGGTGAGCTGAACTCTGGAGGGGTTCGCAAAATTGTGAGGCTCACTTTGTGCGATGATGGTGGTGAAGTTTATTGAGTTCACGCATCATTGAGAAGTCCGCGGTAAGGAAGTCCCGCGCTCACGTTGTGTTAGAGTACGTGGGACCGGCAAAATAGTTCCTTGCTCATGTGTGTGGCACGAGAGATTCGCGTGGTGTGAATAACACTAGTATTAAAACGCTGAGTACTCTATATATCTGATTACTGTCATAAATACACGTAACCGGCATGATTTATAATTTTCTATGAAGTTATTTTAGGAAATTAACTAAAGAAAGGAAGATGATGTCACCTGAAGATTAGTATCAATAATCATGCTATCTTAGAACCTACAACGTTTTAGTCGACTCACTCACACGCGCTCTCTAGTATTACTCTTGTCTTCAAATATGATTGTATTTACCATACGTCCTCTCATATGACTATAACCAAAGGCACCACTGTTTAGATCAAGGAATAGTAATGACGTCACAAATATTGAATGGACTGTATGCTCGTTTTCGCTATACTCGCACTCTTCTAATACTTAAGTATGCTATGTTCAATCGTTGGTTGTTGGAGATAGTGTCTAGATATACTTCCTCACATGATAAATGAATTCTAAATTGTAGAAATTAAATAATGATGTAGGAATATGTTTATTAATTATCTAATTCAATAAAGAGTGGTGGGATAGCTGAGTGATGATACTCATATAATTAGTTGGTACTCGTAAGAAATGGAGTATAGAGTTGAATGTTGTTCTAATAAGTAAAGTGACATGTGTGTAATATTATATGTAGCTTGTCGATAATACTATATAGTGTATTAAAAGTATATTAGAGATAGTAGTAAGTGTAATGTAGGACGTACCACATAGATTGTTATCACTAATTTAGAAGTTATATGTTGGTGTTTAGAGGTATATATGTAAGGTTAAAACGCTTAAAAATGGATGTGAATATAATGAATCTGGATTTCTGTATACATTGTGTTTATTGTATATTTAATAAAGAGCTTAAGACCACAAAAAGATGATAAATTGATTGTTAATACACTATCTAAATATATTCTTTCATAATAGATATACTGGTGAAATAGATGTAATGATAAGTGTCTATTTAGTGAGTTAGTGATATAGATAATATCATTGATCTATCACTGAGATAAGCATAGTCATGTAAATTCTCTATAGATGTAAAATAGTGTAAAATTAATATATATATAACCACTCACTCTCGTCTTCGCTAATGAATCATGCTCCACCTTTTCCCAAAAGCAGGGTTCTCATGTAGTACACACGCTGTCTGCTACAATTGTCTACTAACGTTACTGTATCCATGAAGCTAGATTGCTTATGAATTGAATAAGTTCAGGAGAACTAATTAGCACTTAATCTTTTCATCATCAGCTCAGTAATAATCAATAGCATTTTTAAAGTGCTCACTGCAGATAGAGAAGAGAGGTAAGGTATATGAGGTGATAGGGTGTGTAAAGCTACTACTATCTTATATATATACATACTGTAACAGAGTGTTGAGAATATCGGGATATGTGTGTCGCTGTGTAGAAAGATAGTTGATGTAAGGAGAGATACAACTGGTCAGACAGGAACGCAAAGAATGTGCAGATTGCAAGATGGGAGAAATAGAGATGCAGATCTCATCAGGGTATGTCAGAATGTGTCCCTGGTTTGAATAATCACCTATGACATCAGACATTTTGGTGTAAAAATGTCAACGGGAGAAATTAGGGGCTAGGAGCAGGAAGAGTAGAGCACATTGGATGTGCACACTTGAAAGCAGAAGCGACAAGAGAGTGCATGGAAGGGTATGAGGAGAGATAAAGATTGCTGTGATGAATAGGGACTAGCACACGATGATACGCTGCTACAAGATAAAGTTACACTGAGTGAATCAAGGAGAGAAGAAAGAGAGAAATTGAGATTGCGCAGATAGAACACATAGGTGTAGATGAGAGATGAGCGAGTGCAAAGATGGTGGTCGTATCAATGAGAAAGATGATAGCAGGAGAAGAGATGACGCTTGAGTGACTGCTCACGCTGCTCGGCTATCACAGACGCACTACGCTGTCCACTCACTCGCTTGACGCAGTAGTAGTGAAAATGGTATAGTTAGATAGATTGGAGATTAGAGAGAAGACCGCTGAGACGAGAGAGGGAAGAAGAGAAAGCGCAGATGATGTAATAGAGCGAGTGAGAAGCATCGAGAGTGCTTATCACTAAGAGGGGATAGAGACTGACAAGGTAGTCGTATCTCACCGGATGGATTAGTTGAGGAAGAGGAGGATGTGAGGTAATACAGTAAAACGATACTTATGAGAAGAAGAAACACTATGAAGAGAGGAGTAGCTTAGATGAAGATGAAATCAGGCAGAAGATGCATGCATCAAGATCGCAAGGGAGAAATTGGTAGGAGGAAATTGTTGCTAAAAGGAAGGAGAGACATTGACTTCTCACTCTCAGATAGAATCAGGCATGCATGATGATAAATAGGATGAAAGAATTATACGACCTATGTTTATAGGAGACTGAACACGTGAAAAAGTACACAAGTAGGAGGAAATGGGTAGGACGTTGAATGTTGAGATGACGGACATGTGACTACGCAACACAGATGTGCCGATGTGTAATATACTGAGTTGTACTGATTGAATGTTGTTCAAGTTAGATGTAGGAATTAGGAGTACGTAAAGTCTGGAGGTTTTCGCTTTACTGGATTGAATTGGCACTAATGGGCAATGCAATGAATAGCAGTAGCGAAGACTCTTAACCATCGCTAGCTATATGGAAAGGAACCATACAATCGTTCTGTATCCCATATAAGAACCAGGGCTCAATCTGGAAGTGGAATATCTGGTATTAAGCTTTAAAGACATTTTGAATAATGGAGTTTCATGTTTGTCACTGTGGCTTTTTCTGTTTGAGGGGCGGCAGCGGAGTGACGGTCAGAGAACTTTGGTCAACATTTGCGCTGACAGGAGTGACATTTCTATTCTTGTTTCCTTGACAAAAACCCATTGTTGCCGTCTATTCACATTGGCTGTAATGCCAAGCATGTCGATCAAAGCATGTTTGTGTCATCAGTCAAAACAAAAAGGCATTTCGGGGTGAGATTTTAGGCTGTTAATTTGTTTGTGATATGAAATTGTTATGGTGCCGCTGTGATACTAAAAACAAGGAAGGCAACACATTAAATAATGTAATGATAGAACAACATCTATGAAATATTTCCAGCATTATGTCACATTTTTCAAGGTAAAATCGACAACAAAATATTCCTGACTGGTTAAAAATTAAACAATGCTATTCTAAGATATTCACTTTCTTTGCGAACTCCAAAAAAACCAAATACACTGTGCAAGTTGCATTTATGACGTGTGAACCTGCGCAACACTCAGCTTGAGTGCATGAGGCTCGAAAACAAGGTGGAAGCCAAATGCAACGAATAGCTAATGGAAGCCTTGTTCTTTAGCATATTCATTTTTAAAGAGGCAGATTGAAGATATGAAGGCGAGGTATATCACGGGCTGGCTCTCTGAAAGCCATTGCAATTATGCTCCACTTTCAACGATTATTTATTCATCCAACAAAGGCAAGGTGCAAGAAGCCACCTGCCTGGGAAGATACAGAGCTGTTGTGACTGCAGAGAGGCTCTACCTTTCACTCAGAGGCGGTCACAGATATGTCAGCAGGCCTGGATCATCGGCAGGGCTTTTACTTATGATAGATACCATATTTAATTGAGAGTAACGTTTACCAATGCAATGATGTTACTCTTAATGTCAATAAGCATAAAAATTACCATAGAAAAAATAACCATTGCATTTATTAATGGTGGAATAATTGCAGTGATAACAATTCATATTTATCATTGCATCTCAGACTGTACATTTTGTGAATTAAATGGGCCACTTTATAATTTTCAGTCGATGTTCTAGGTATGATTTCATTACAAATATGTCTATCACCCACAAAGGGGTTTATTGCATTGAAAGCTGATGTTTTGTTTTTGTTTTGTTTTTCATGCCCAGACATGTTTCTCAATAAAGTACTGCAGTTTTTCAGTATTAGCATCAGAGAGAGTGAATTTATCCTCATATACGTTATTGGCTTTTAAAATTAGATGTATGTTCTATCATCCATCTTGTTGTTTCAGGCCAATGGCAAATAAAATCTTGAGCGAGGTAACTGACCGTTTATTGAAAAAGTGTCCAGCCACAATTAATTAATCATAAAAAATAGTGTTGAAACTAATAAGGGAATAGCAGAGAACAGTGCATACCCTCTGAGGCTGTTAGTCAATCTTTTGATCAGGTAACACACACACACACACACACACACACACATTTGTACTGTACATTGTGAGCTACATTTTATTAATTCTTGCTTAATGCAGCGGAGTCCTTTCATTCTCAACCACTGCATGCTAAATATATGACAATTTGAACACAGTACAGGAAAAAGAAGGTTTTAATATATCTCTACAGCTAGTTTAATAATGTAAAAAAAACAACACCATAGACATTCACAAAAGTACACATTTTCTCTCCTGTCCTCCCTAAGACAAATATTATACCGAGATATTGAGCTCTAGAAATAGAGTTCTGCTGTTGTGAGTGGCATTACATTTGACTAGGCACGGCGCAGCTCGCGAGGGCGGCTGAGACTGATTAAATTTGATAGAGGGTGAGGAACAGGAATAATGTACACAGTGGCATGCTGGGAAATTATCTATGGGGGCTCGTCCACACCAAATCACCACCGGTAATTTTATTTGGAGTAGTGCGAGGGAACGCACGTCGAGATATATTCATAGGAAAGTGATGAAAATGCATTTGTGAATACAAGACGTGAACAGGCAATGAATCCGAACCACGCCTTCCTCACGTATGTTTTGTCAACTGAATGCTTGATGTCCTGGCTCGTCGTTAGCCAATCAGAGCTCACCCACATCTCCAATAAATAACAGCTCTCGATCATTGAGCAGATTAGCTGTCAGCAAACTTCCGCTCCACCCTGCGCATGCCAAGCGGACAGCCTCGGGGGGCCTCAGTCCGGGGTAAAGATGGGTAATAAAAATGAATCATAGATGAAGGCCAGAGACGCTCCGCTACAGGAGGAGTCTGGATGCATTAAACAGGAACAGTCGATATGTCCTCTTGTGATAATAGAGCATACTGGAGCCACGGCCAAGCTATTTAACGCTTGTCAATCGGAACCACACAGGCACATATGAGGCCATCAGGGCAACTGAAAATGTGTCTTCTGTCCAAAAGGTAGATAGTGGTATATATATATATATATATATATATATATATATATATATATATATATATATATATATATATATATATATATATATATATATATATATATATATATATATATATATATATATATATATATATATATATATATATATATATATATATATATATGAAAAAGACGGCAATATCTTTTGGGGGATAAAATTACAATGAACAGTTTATTTGTATAAACGCCCAAAATCACAACAGCAGTTGCCTCGAAGGGCGACATCTCCTGTCCTTGGACCCTCCTTCATATATATCAAGGAAATATAAGATATCAAGGAAAAACCACAAAACCCTTTGGTAGAAAATATAAACCTTTGGGAGAACCACAGTGAAGGAGAAATCCTACTCCCACGGACGGACAGGCTGACACAAACAAACAAAAGTTCTTGGACCTTACACTAAGGATGTTAGTCATGGTTTGATTAAGGCTGTAGCTCTTCACAAAACCTCACAGATTTGGAAAGCAAGCACAAGACATTTCCTTGAGAATGAAGAGTCAAATTTTTTCAATTTAACATTTTAGGGGAAAATGTTTTATTCAAGTTTTTATGACGTCACAAAATATTTGTGACTTCAACCTTGTTTATTACCATTAAAAATGCGTATTTGAATGAAGCCGTTTCTCATGCTCTTCAATTTCAACTTGAATGACCTAAATGTAATATAAAATTGTCAAACTAAATGCATTAAAGATGTGTGAGCTGTGGAATTGACAGCTTCTCTGGCCGTATACACTGAACCACCAGTAACAAATTTGCGTCCAAAATAGATATGGATAAGAAATCCCTTGCGTTATGTTCCACTGGGTAACAAGGACTTGTGAGAACTGTTGTGATGAAGTTGATAATAAATCGTCTCTCCACAGAAAGTACATCACCCCATGTCGCTTCTAATTGAACTGATATGTCAGTCCTAAGCAGCTTTCACATACTTGGCTTTTGCATAATTACATTAATATGGTGCATATTTACATAGCCTTATACAACAAATGAGCAGCAGCGGGAGAGAAGACAGTGAAGACAAGCGCGCTAATCACTGTCAGAGGCCGTCAGCTGACCTATAAAACCAACCAATGATGTGTGTGACGTGAACCTGCTGCAGCCCACGTCTTCACCTACGCCTACTAACAGTTATTGACACATTCTCATTAAAAATGTATCCACAGGAGACTTATAGAGAAGAACAACCGCACCATCAGATGACATTGTAAGAGGGCACCGAGCTAGAAAGATTAACAATATTTTACAAAATATCACTCTATTTGAATGTAGCCCACACGGGGATATGGCAGGTGTTAGTTCTGAGTGAGATGTTGTGGTTTACAGCTGGCTCTTTTTGATTCAGTGCTGGATTTACTTTGCTCTAAGAGACAAAGTTTCATGTAGTGAAACTACATACAGATGAGAAGCAAAACAATGGTGTCTCTTGTGAAGAAACAACTTATCCTTGACAGCATTTGCAAGGACAATAAACTAATTTGTGGTGATTGTTTTTTATATAATGCAATTTTAAGGGTTTTTACCCCCCCCCCCCCAAAAAAAAATGTGTATACAATTGTCAAAAATGTTTGCCCAAAGAAAATAAGAATAAATTGCTGTTTCAAAATGCTGTGATCTTTAAATTGTGACTCCCTTAGAGCTCCGCTGATGACCAGATGAAAAGTTTGACCACTGAGGCACACTTCATGAAGTGTGGCCGCTCCTATTCACTCATATTCACTTTTGCTGATATATTTTGAAGCCTTAGCACTCTTGTCAGTGAAGAGAAAAATCAATTTCTAAAGAAAAATCAATGTCAATTCCCTTCCCTCCAGCTTGTATCTGCCATACAGTATATAGAACAAGTGAGATGGAAATAATGACAGTATTCTCCAGACTTCGCTTTTGCAGTTTCTGACCAGCTCTTGAGGTCTGCCGTGGAATCGGCTGCTGAGATTCGACTTGGCTCAAATTAGTGCAAATTACCCCAACTCTTCCCACTCACCAGCTCAGTTATGAGTCCGTCTTTTCCGTGATGAGGCAAATGAATGAGGCTACATCACACAGCCAATCTCTTTTAAACATGTGCTGCTTCTGATCTAATTATGTCCCACCGTTTCATGACATTTAGTAATTACTCATGTTTCATATATGTGATTCCTGCTCAAATAAATGCTGCTAATTAGACATTAACTTGATTGTAACTTGATGAAAAGTTAAAGGTGACCCAAAAAAATTAGGAAATTAAACTTTGACATTATAATGCTTAGGCAAATGTTTTGTTCAAATGCATTCATGTGCTCATTAGTGTGAGCCATATAGCCTGTGCTCTCAGCTGGCCAGAGCAACAGTCCACTGGGATTGGGTTGGACTTTCGATCATAACTATTGTTCAGCTGGTACATAATACCACAGTTTAAAATAAAAAAAATTTGTATCTGCGTGTTGTTTTCCCATTAACTTTCTTTGACATAAACACATGAACTTTGCACTTCCACTTGAAAAGACTATGTGCATTTTACACAAAATTCTGCGCAGCACTTTTCATTGCCCTGAGCTCTTGGCACTTTCACCAATTCTTCCCTACACTTTTTCTTGCACTTTAATATGTTTTTATTTAACACATACAATGCAGAGAAGAACCACTTGCCTTTTGTTTTGTACTTAGTGTAGCATTTCGGAGCCAATTAATAAGAATGCACATATGTTTGTAACATGGCCGCCTGGCTCTGTCAAACAGTGTTGATAAAACACAATGTTTCTGCAGAGGGCAGCTGTGAAAGCCACAGGGAGCAAATAAACACATTCATGAATACAATGCATACTCAAACAAATAGAACCATCTTCTGAATACCAAGAAACAGCAGAAAGGACTTTGATTTACTGCCACTACATTTATTTAAATTTCTCTACTATTTATTCATTGTGCCGCTCCTCTCCTTCTTAAAAGGCAACGAAAAATCGTAAAACCATTTACTGTTAACAAATTGTCTGTTGTGGAGCTTGATAATGAAACTGTGATTTGGGTGATAGGAGTAATATTTAAATGTTACAATTAAAAATAATGCAATGATAAGAAATTATTTGACATTAATTGTATTGGAGACTTCATAAATGTCAGGCCATATCTATCTGTTCTTTGTTGATAAAATCTGGTTCTTCTCCATTCCGCCTTCCCAGTCTGTCTCTGCTGCTCACAGCTTTTATCACAAGGGGGCCACAGGCTACTTCTGATGGGCTGTGTGCCTCTCTCCCTCCCCTCTCTGTGCTAGCGCAGAGCCACAGCCAGAGCCCGAGCAAGGACACAACCCCTTCAGGCAACCACCTCCCAAATCTGAAGGGATGAAGCACATGTTGCCACAGATAAACCACTGTGATCAATCTCATGGATGCACAGCGAATTAGTGGAGCGAAAGGCTTTGAAAATCAAGCTCTGTCCCCGATGTGCCCAGCTATGATTATGTGGTCAGTGGTGCCAACGGCAACCAGCAAACATCAAGGAACTGGGAGCAGCGGGCCTGTCAGTTCTCAACACTAATTAAACATACACAAGAACCCCAGTGATAAGACGCCAACAGGGCAAAGGCTGCTCTCCTTTGGATTTGTAACAAACTGATTTGCCAAAAAGACGGTTTTATTCTGAAGGGCTTACAAACTTCACATCTTCAAGGTGAAGGGAGTGAGAAAAAGGACCACTGTTATTACTGGTATGAATACTCCTGATATCCCCTGAACTGTGAATTTGTAACTTTGGCAAAGGCAACAATTTCCACTGGTTTTATATGTTTGTAATAATTACATTTACATCTTAATGTCATAATAAACTGAACTTTTTTAAAAAATACATGTCTATTGTTTACACAACAACTGTGGTCAGAAAAACGCGTTTGGACGGAAATGATGAGGTGTGAAGAGTTACTAAGTGTGAGAAGCTGTAGTACACGCATTTGGCCACTAAATGGTACTGTGCTCCCCACTGACGCACTGCACTACATTGTAGAAGTAATATTACATCGTGTTTCAGACGATATTCTTTTCTGTGACATTAGTGGCACATTCTGATTTAAAAGTAATTCATTGTGCATGATTTTGTGAGTTTCTTGATGTATATATGAATAGCCTGAAAGTGTTATAATTTGCTATATTTTGCATGAGCTAAGAAAGGCCAGTCCCCAAAGTTTTCAGCAGAACACAGATTGAAGGCAGATTTAATGAATATGTAGCTTGTTGTGTAAAAGAGAGGCTAATCCAATTGAAACTTGTGGCCGTGTAAACAGCTCCAAACAAAGATGCGTTTTAGCTGTGGGGCTCATGGTGAATATGGTGATAGTGATGCACTGGTTGACCCCGCGAATAGCTCAATGAGAAGAAGTATCGCGAGTGCGGGTGGGTCGGGTCCAAATGCTCCTTCACTTTAGCCTGAGGCTAACCTTCCACTCAAGCAACAAAAATCTTCCCGTAGAGGCCATGAAACCGTGGGGACAGATTGTAGTTACAAATTGACTGTTTTGAAAATCATGTTTTTATGTAACAAAACCGACTGACAGCACTGCTGTCAGCTGCATATGTCACTGACATTTAAGTATTTAAATGCTGAATGTTTTTAGGTGCAATCTTTCTGGTGCATAGGTTAAAAGCTGTCACTATTAGAAAATTGCTCAGCATGTGCACTACATTGCCCTCTGACATCAAGGTCCCTGGGAAGATAAAATACAGAATGCACCAGAATATAAACATCATTCTGGGTGAACCTACGTGGTAATATATAGTACTTTCTTTAAAACAACCTTTTCTAAGACGTAGGATAAAGTCAACGTTTTGTTTTGTGTATATATATATATATATATATATATATATATATATATATATATATATATATATATATATATATATATATATATATATATATATATATATATATATATATATATATATATATATGTAATTTTATATATAAAATTATATGTATTTGATACATTTTCACCAGGGTTCTTGTCATACAGTGAATACAGTGCTTTACAGTGATAAATTGTCATAGATGATGTAGACATCTGTCAATATGTATTGCTTTGTTCTCTCTGCATTTTACAACATAATTTTCACAGCCAGAAGCAGCTTCCTCTCAAAGAGAGGAGAGGACTCGGATTTGCACCAGTGGACATAAGCAACAATCTTACAGCACAGCGAGTTTTGACAACGATATCTCCCAAACATGTAGTGTTTTGTTTTGTTTTTATCATAGGGACAAAATATGGTCAAATTTCATTTAAGAACTATGAACCATTAAATATATTATAAGAAGCTCCAGTTTGGCCTCAATCTCATTTTTCATTTCTGACACACTACTATATAACATATTCTTGGCAGTGTGGTGTGACTGTGGATACACTTCAAATAAAGCTGTACATAACCTAAAACTGAACAAGCGAGACGTCTGCAGACTACACTTAACAAAGAGGGGACCCAGGGGCCCTTCAGACTTGTGACATTCTGAAAACTGTGAATTTGCGTTTGCATTCTATTCGTCTAATAGCAAATGTCAGTTTTAGTATTGAATTGCTCCTCCCTGTCAAAGCTGTAGTGCAAGCTGACTACCAGCCACCACTTTCTTATGTGTTTTCTGTTCAACACAAACATATTAGTGTACAAGGTCTCCTGGTGGGCCAATGGATTCATACATACTTTGAAAAGATACATAAAAAATCACCAAATAAATGTAAACACAACTGGTTCAGTCTCATTTATGCTCCATTTCCATACATAAACCAATTTGTACATTCCAAGCGTAGTTGTCATCACAGCATTCATACTTCCAACTGTTTCTAATAGCAGGAATGTGTTCTGTTTAATAACCGCCACAGGCTGCTCAAAGTTAGAGAATTGACCAAAACGGAAGAAATAACAAATGTCACATTTGTTGGAAAAGTGCCAAGGAAACGAGGCGTTTTGTTTTTCTTTCTTTGGGCAAAAAGTGAAACTACTTTCCCATCGGTTAGCACATGTAGAATCAGAATCAGAAAAGGTTTATTCCCATTTGCATGAACATAGGAACTTGTTTCAGCGTTAAGGTGCAACATGCAACAACTTATTTTAGGATTTTATCATTGTTATTTTAACCATGGTTTTATCGTTATAAACTATGCAATTTTAACAGCGATTTATTTACAACAGGATTTATTGTTACACCACTATGCTCTCGCAACAGTTTTTTTCAATGGCTTCATCTTTTTCCTCAAGCCACAACTCATAGTTCTACCTCTCCATAACCTCACCCCGATTTTAACCTGTGACATACGTGATATGCAGGTATACGTCATATACACACTACAACTGTGGCTTGATTTGCGTATAGTCACTACAAATTGATCATTGATTTGTAACAGTCATTACCCTAGAGACATGTGCAAACTTTTCATCACGCCTTGCCCCGCAATCACTTCTCTGAGTGCTCCTTCAAGGTATCGCCGCACCTTTTTCAGTTTTCTCTCTCTGGGTGCAGACAGCAAGTATGGGATGGGTTTAGGAGACGACAAATGCGCAGGCAGATCAGGGCCACAGAAGAAAAACTGACCACACTGTCTCGTTCTACTGGGGTCACGCTACAAAGTTTCAGTATGTTTATTTGACACATCATGCAACCAAGTGAATGGGAAATGACCTGCTAAAACAAAGTATCTCAAATGTACCAGACTACAGGAAATCAGAATCAGAATCAGAATCAGAATCAGAAAGAGTTTTTTATTTAACTTGAAGAAACTTGTTATGTAATTTTATTCGAGGACTGCGCAAAAGCGCACTAGCGGCACAGAGCTGCGCAGTACACTGATGGGATGTCGAACTACTCTTACTACAACTGGTGCGTTATTACCGTGGGGGTCGTGGCGCATCGTAGTGGAATCAGCCTGTGACGAAACGGACCATATGATGTACAGAACAACACAGTGGAAGCCTACAAGTGTAACCATTCGGAACGTAAAACATTAATGAGCCATTACACGCTGATTCCACTACTGTACATGCTCCACTCTACTGCACTGCAACAAGCCTCCAAATAACACCCCAAATATTTTGCCCACTGTCACCGCTCGAGTCCATGGCACAGGGCTGCGGTGCACAGAGGAGCTCAAGAAGACTATGTTGGGGAACCACAAGTTTATGAAATAAAGGTCCTCAACTGCTGACCATTTATTCTACAGCAGAAGTGTAGACAACGCTTGTGTTTCAGTTCCGTCAAAACCGCGACCTGAGATTGGATTGCGCCAAAATGGACCAGTGAAATGTTTAGCTCTGACTCTGCATTTCAACAGAAGGTAGAAGGGTCTTGCTGGTCAGGCAAGTGGTTCATGATATTGCTCTTTAACTCACACTCAAATTCATTTCCTACTGTTTTTTCAATGTTCCATTTTTTGTTTACATTTTTTTAATTAAGCATTCTACTGTTAAATGAATGAGTCCAATAAAGTTTTCTCCAGTCTGTGTTTCAGTGACATAAAGGAAAATTGACAGTCTACTGTGTCTTGATATAAAGCAACAATAAGCAAAAACATCAAGTTCAATATTTATCAATATAAGATAATAAATCAGTGTGGAGTGTATTTACTCTGAATGTTGTTAAAGTCTTTCTTGTTTGGTCCATTCTGAACTGTGCAGCTTGATTTGGCTAGACTCTGGCGGAGAAGAAAATAAACAGGTTCGATATTTTTGTCAGAGGCTGGTGCAGTGGCACAGACAGACCTGTATATCGCATATACAAGATGTGGAACTGCTCTCATTCACTTGCTAACGGCCACACACGCTATGACAATACTTTACAAAGACGTTTTGGTCTGGAATCAGATTCACTTTCAGAATCAGAAATGGTTTATTGCCATTGTCAGTGAACAAAATTCACAGGCTAGGAACTTGCTTTGGTGATTCGGTGCAACATACAACAATGAACAATAATAAACAAACAATAATAAAACAAGATATATCAAATAAAATAAGGCATGCATTAAAGAAAACAATATCTTGTCTTCCCAATTAAGCACGGTGGACTGGCATATTAGTGGATTTCTGCAGAATCAACAAGTGAAGCAATAAACTCTGTAAATTTGAGGTGAAAGAAGTTTTTTGTTTTGGATGTTATGAGAATATGCAAAAGTTATATTTCGCATTTGAGAGACATGTGCATATTAGTAGCTGTGTCCAAAGTTAGGAGAGTTTTTTTCACGCCCTTTGTGGTCCTTTCCTGCTGGTCCTTCCCTCACCTCCTCCCTGTTGGACCCCCTGCAGTTCGCCTATAGAGCCAACAGGTCTGTAGACGACACCATCAACCTGCCACTCCACTTCATCCTGCAGCATCTGGACTCCCCGGGAACCTACGCCAGGATCCTGTTTGTGGACTTCAGCTCTGCATTCAACACCATCCTCCCTGCTCTGCTCCAGGACAAGCTCGCCCAAGCTCAACGTGCCTGACTCCACCTGCAGGTGGATCACTGACTTCCTGACGGATCGAAGGCATTGCGTGTGGCTGGGGAAGAACACTCGGACTATCAGCACAGGAGCTCCACAGGGCTGTGTACTTTCTCCTCTCCACTGTGTACTTTCTCTCAGCCACGACTCCGTAAAACTGATCAAGTTTGCGGACGACACCACCCTCATCGGGCTCATCTCGGATGGGGATGAGTCTGTCTACAGGAGGGACGTGGACCGGCTGGTGTCCTGGTGCAGCGGTAACAACCTGGAGTTCAATGCCCAGAAGACAGTGGAGATGATCGTGGACTTCATGAAAGTCACAGCTACCCAGCCCCCCTCCATCATGACAGAACTCCCCCATCACCACCGTGGACTCCTTCCGCTTCCTCGGCACCACCATCACCCAGGACCGTCAAGTGGGAGCCCACCATCAGCTCCCTCATCAAGAAGGTCCAGCAGAGGATGTACTTTCTGCGGCAGCTGAGGAAAGCCAAGCTGCCAGTGCAGATGATGGTGCAGTTCTACACGGCCATCATTGAGTCCATGCTCACCTCCTCCATCACCGTGTGGTACGCTGGAGCCACAGCCAGGGACAAACAGAGACTACAGCGCATTGTGCGTTCTGTTGAGAAGGTGGATCGGCTGCAGACTTCCATCTCTGCAGGACCTGTACGTCTCCAGGGCTCTCGGACGAGCAGGTCGGATCACCGCTGACCCTTCTCACCCTGGACATGGACTATTTGAACCACTCCCCTCAGGCAGGAGGCTACGGTCCATCTGGACCAGAACCTCCCGCCACAAGAATAGTTTCTTCTTCCCTCTGCCGTTGGACTCATGAACAGTTCTAAACACCTGTCACTTTAACTGCAACTATTCAACCACTCACTGCACTGTCACTTTCTGCACTCAAAACTGTAAATCTAACTGTAACTCTTGTGTACATAGAAATGCCTATTTTCATTTTTATTTTATACAATAGTAATTTTAAATTGTTTCTTGATGCATGCAATTTTTGATTTCATATATGTTGTTTTTATTATTGATCAGTGTTTTATGTTGCACCTTAATGCCGAAGACAAAGTTCCTATTATTTGTGAATTTTGTACATTGACAATGGCAACCCTTTCTGATTCTGATTCTGATTTTGCATTGGAACAGAATGTAGGAGCGACTGACTGCTCAGGAAACTCATCCTCTCTTTGTGGCACAGCAGAGCGGAGCTGCATGTAGTGGCCAACTGCCGAAGTACTAAGTGCTGTGGTGGACTTAAATTTGTATGTTATTTCTGATGATAATGTTATTCTTGAAAGCTAAGGTTGAAGAAATGCGTGCACTGCATATTCACTGGCCCTTGGACACTTGTGATCATGAAGTCCATGTGTGCAAACTGGAGACGTGCAGATTTGAGACAAAACCAAAAATTGGATTAAACCGGGTTCGTAAATCTCATCTATCATCCAAAATTCACACATCGTCAGACCCCCACCTGCACTGCCAATACACTTGTTCTGAGGTGACGCCGACCCAGCTTTAGTAACTCTCTTTGATAAGTTCCTATCGCTTGATGTGATGCAATGACACGCTTGTATGAAATGCCATGTATCATGGCCCTTCAGCGGGGACCACACAACTGGCAGCCCTCCAGCTCAATCACATTGATTTTCCATAACATTATGACGAATACTGCTAACTGGTGAGGATTAATGAATTGCATCTTAATAGTCATTTTGGCATTCCTAACGTTGATGCATTTCCCGAGCAAGCCAGCTGTGTTTGAGGTGGTCCTGAGTGTGTGCCAGGGCATGTGCACGGCCAACAGGGGGAAAAAGCAAAGAGCACAAATTTCAAAGTCATAAATCTTGCTCTGAGCTGTCAGATAATTTTAGTAAAAACATATGATTCAAAATGTGACATTTATCATCATCAGGTGAGGGACACTTCATCTTCTCTCCCTGCTCTCTGTCGGGCCTCTCCTGTTTTGAACGTGTAGCGCAAAAAGAAATCAATTCAGAAAGCTTTTTGACATTTGTACAGAGCTGCAGTGTCAGGAAGGTTATTATACAATTTGACAGGGCACATTATAATACAAGTATAGCCTAAGATTATAGTAAATAAATAAAATAATGATTAAATTAAATTAAAACATTCATACCGTAACTGCTTTGTAAAGTTCTACTCAAACCTGTACCTGTCGGGATTCTTCTGCACTCTACGAAGCTGAGCCAGGTCTATGACAAGAGCATTTTAGTCATTATCATGGTATTCTTTCTTTGCATCTTAGCAGGGCTGACCAAGCGCTGACTGGACCAGGTTATTTTTTTATTTTTTAAGTGCTTTTTGCTCTTTTTTTTGTTGCTGCATCCAGTTCAACTATTCTGCGGTGGAGTCTGACCCGAGCTCAATATCTGGAGGTGGTCCTTGGACGCTGCCCTAGCTAGGCTGCCCTAGTGACAATGAAGTATGGATCAAATACAGAAGTCCAATGTCTCTTTGAATCGTAAAACCTATACTGCCTTATAGATGATACTACCAAATGTTTTTGTCCAAACAAGTAAGAAAACAGATCAGTAGTAATCATTCATTGAAATACTTCTTTACAGAGGATGACTTACAGGTACTTTACATCCATGTGATTGTGTTGTAAAGGTATGATCACCTAATAACATATGGAGTTGTTCTGTTTGAGAATAGTAAACTTTTTTGCAATAAAATATGAATGAGAAAAGCCTTCTTGTTGATAATGTTTTGTTTTAAAATGATTTATTTGACACCTAACGCTTGTCTTTGTAATACCCTATGTTTTCTCAGATTGTGGTGAATCGATTGCACCAGTCATCTCAGAGCTGCAGCCTGCATCTGTGCAGTCACACAGAACAACCGTGCAGCGGGCCGTTTCCTCGAACCCCCTGGCATCCACATGTGATCCCCCGCTGATTCTGATAACAATTAATTCAGGATCCGAGCTTGACATCCAATACCATTTCAGACAGCGGTTATGTGCACATTGTTTCGCTGAATAATCATTTGTTGAACTTTCACATCGGTTTTCTTGATAAGCAAACCTTGGAATTATTTTTCTGCTTGGCTGTCCCTGTGAAATCACTCTTGGCTAATATAAGGCTGTTTCAGATGAGCTGGATTCATGTTTTTTCTTTCTTTCTTTCTTTCTTTCTTTTCTGCAAACATGGATGTGAAAGAGAGAAATTGTAATCTGATGCACTGAATTTAGAAATGTTTTTGCCTTTTATACTTTCAAGATTCCATTTGTTTTTGTTGTTCTTGCTATGAAAATTCTTTCACTTTTCCAGCGCAGGATGTGCTTCAGTAAAGAGCTACAGATCACATAATCAACATTGAAAATGGCTGTGTACAAATTGTGAGTGGTCCTGTTCCAGCCCAGAGCACCCATCCTTTTGGCTGAGGTTAATGGGGAGCAGGACACTATTCCAAATGGTGCTGAAATAGCTTTGGATTGTATATCTCTCTTTGCCTCTGACAACAGTCAGTCCACATTCTACAGTTCTAATTCAAGCATACCGCTCTCAATAATTGAAGGGGACATTGTTTCCCTCACCATAAGTTTATTAATTCAAAGTTGTATTTAGATTGTTTCATACATGAGTCATGTATTTTCCTTTATTTGAGGCTCAAGAGTTCAGAAAATGTCTGTTTTCATCCAACTCCCATATACGCCCACTTCTCTGGATATACTTGCAATAATTCAGACTCAGAGGCATGTATAACAAAGCTGGAGTAGAGCGTTAGCGAGATAACTTCTGGTGTGAAACGGCAGAAGTTCAGGGGTGTGTGTGTGCATGTGTGAACAGAATATGTGTGAACAGTGTTATATGATGAGTTGTAAAATAAAGGTAATGAGGAAAAGAGGAAAGAGAGCACAGGGCGTGGACAGGTGACTGGACGGACACAGAGAGGTGCAGAAGAGAGAGAGAAAGAGCACGGAGACGTATCTCTTATATTCTTTTATATTAGTTTGCACTGGTTTATGAAGAGGAATGATATTTAAACATATTAAGCGTATATTCAGGTTATGACTATGGAATATAGCACTATATCATATTGCACTAATAGTGGGATGGTGCCAGTCCATATATGGTGGTAGTGTTTGATCCAATGACTGAGAACTGTTGCTCAAAAGCACCACCTGTGTGGGAAATGTTTGTCATGGCCTCATTTACAGGCAATGAAAGAAGTGAGCAATAAAACAGGTTGATTTCCCTTTTTTCGATGAGTTCCCAAAATTAAAAATAAATAAATAGATTATGGATTATGGAGATTATGGAGAGGAGAAAATGGGAACTATGCAGACGTGTTCTCTGTATGCTACAAATACATTGTGTTTTATTGCAATCAGTCACATATTCTCAGACAAACGAGCTAAACGAGGAAACGAATTCAGATGCAGCAAAACGCTGATGTTACAGTCGGAGCGCGGACGTACGAGACGCAGCATTTTATAACCCGTCCAAACCTGCCTTAATTGAAATGAGAATCTCTTGTCGCGGCCCAACCCGACCTGTTCGTCAAAACACAACCGCGCATCAGCGCAGCGCTGCGCCGTGTGTGCGTGTCCTGTATCACGCTGGACAGAGGGGGTTTCCCCTCATCTGCTCCGCTCTCTCCTCGAATACAAAACCCACTCAGGTTTATATTGGTCATTTACGCTTGTGGAAAATATCTAAAACTCATAAACATTCTTTTACTAACGCTAGTTTTGAAGTTTATTAGTTACGATTCTGGTCATTCACAGAAAGCACCAGACCACGCCCTCAGTTTGCATTACTCCACCTCATATTTTGGCATAATCACACCTCTTGTCTAGAATTCCACGCCCTGCACTGTCATCATTTGCGCCGATTTCAAGGTAATAATAATAATAATAATAATAATAATAATAATAAATTTTATTTAAAAGCGCCTTTCAGAACACCCAAAGACACTGTACAGGTACAAGGTGTGACGCAATGAGCTCTGCTGCGGCCATGTTAACGCTATTGGGGCAAAATACGGCCCATAGTGTCTAAACCAGACTTGGAGAGACTTATCCATGCGTTTGTCTCTAGTAGATTAGACTACTGTAACGGCCTGCTCACTGGCCTCTCCAAACAAGCTGTAAAACAGCTGCAGTACATCCAGAATGCTGCTGCTCGGGTCCTGACTAGAACCAGGAAGTACGATCACATTAGTCCTGTGCTCAGGTCTCTGCACTGGCTCCCTGTGGCTCAGAGAATAGACTTTAAAGCAGCTCCTGTGTACAAGTCTCTCCGTGGCCCAGGATCAAAGTACATCTCGGACATGTTTAGTGCCATATGAACCATCTCGGACTCTGAGGACCTCAGGACCGGCCTCCTGCTGGTGCCAGAGTCAAGACTAAAATTTAGGAATCTACATTTCAGTTTTATGCTGCTAAAATCTGGAACAGTCTTCCTGAAGGTGTGAGACAGGTCTCTACTCTGACAATGTTCAAATCTAGGCTAAAAACAATTTTGTTTAGCTGTGCATATGACTGAAATTATTTTTATTTGCTCTCCTCTCTTTATGTCATTATCTGTTTTGTGATTTTAATGCATTTTTTTCCTGTTGTGTGAAGCATAAGCATCGAGTTGTGTTAGAATTGTGCTCAAAATAAGCTTTGTCTTACCTTGCAAATACAGAAGTCATGAGACCTAGTGTATTAAACAAGGCATAAAAGCATGCATTGACCAAGAATATTATAATGTTTTTTTTTGCTATGGCTCAAAATGAAAATAAAATCGATCCTAGCGTTCAGTCAGTGATGCCATATTCTGTGTGCCTGGTCTGAAGAACAGGCGAGATTGGGCCATGTGGATCTTGTGCGTGTGATGATGGATGACCTGCGTCTGGTGAGCTGGTGTCCAGGTGACAGGACTCCATTAATAAACAGATTGTGGGGCGTCCCTGGTGCGTACGCCGTCAACAAGAGGTGCTCTTCTTTATTATTTCCGTGGCACAGATAATAAATACTCATAAACTTAATGACGCCTGATTACCACTGCAATCTCTGCCTCATTAGGCTGATTAGCTGCAATTGTGAAACTCAGTGGATGCCCAATGATAAAAATACACTCCTGGTGTTTTGTGTGAGAGGCTTTTGGAGTTGAATGCCACATACTGTATAATCTGTGTTTGTACACTTATTATGCTAAACTGGATTTCCATTTCTAGCCTACTGGATGTATTTATAACCTGAATTGTAAATAAGTTGGGATGTTATTAGAAAAATACATTCATATAGAATAATGTGCCCATTTAGGGGTCTAAATTTTGGAGAAATGTGCGTACAGTAGTGTTGTTGTTTTTTTGTGCAACAGACAAACACCCAGCGCCAACACAGGGTTAATCCTCTGCAATAAACAGTCAGGAGAGAGGAGAGGGGCAGCCTGCTTCTCTGTCCCCCCGATCTCGCACGCATTTGGGTTTAGGACGAGTCACGCCTCAGCCCTTTGCGCTCTTCATCAAACCCTCCACAAGCCTTTGTCCCTCCACACTACTTTCCTCATACACATATCTCTGCGCCTCAACGCTTCTCTCCCTCTATGCTCTCTTCTCCCCTCTGTTTCTGAGTCTCTAACTTGTAAAACTTACTCTGCTAACTGACCCCTTTTTTGCTATGTATAAAGTGACTGACTAATAGATGTGGCGCGTGCAGGCCTACTATTGCTTCCTTTAAAATGTTTTGGTAAATATTACAACAGCGGTACGGGTCAATGCCATGCTACACATATTTGTGACTTGTGGTGGTGGTAGATCTGAGCCACTGTGACACATGTAGACCCAGTTAATGAAGCCAGCGTGCCTTCTCCCTGACGCCAAGTTCTTCACTGGTTCTCTGCAGACTGGCGACTGACCTGCCCACTGTCTGCGCAACCGAGAGCAGAAGAGGTGCAGAAGGGCAAATGAGATGCCGATGGTGGAGGTACTGTGGATGGGAAGTGGCCCATCATTATGTGTTAAGAGACTGTTCATAAACACTGGACTGACAATACCAAAACACTTCAAACTGTTTTTGACATTTTCTGTGTATCTGGGCCTCAAAACTCCTGCCATGGACACAACAAATGGATACCTTTGGGGAATACTATTGGCAGCAGGGCAGAAGGGCATCAAAAAAAGAAAAGAAAAAAGGATGACACAGACTGAGCTGACAATCAATGACTGGTCCGAAATCATGAGCATTTGCAAAATGGAAAAAATTACAATTGGACTTAATTTGACAATGTACAATTTTGATAGACTTTGGATTCAATGGGACAATTACGCCGAACAACATATTTAAGACAGTGAAAAATGTTTGTATGTTCTCTCTGTGTGTCCTCTTTCTGTTCAGTGTTCTATGTTTTGTGGATGGAGAGGGGAACTTCTGCAGATTCAATGAGCGAAGCACTAAATGGTGTTAATCTGGGTTGAGAGAAGTTTATTTTGTTCTAATTGATTGATGAGATCGTCTATTTCCCATTTGTCAATGAAATAAACAAATGTGATTGCAAGTCTCTGTCTGAGTTTGGCCTGGAAACACAGGGGAGGGAGCGTTGGCAAGACTGGAAATCCTACACAATTTATCAATTGCACTTGATGATTTCATTTTCTCATGGTGGATGCCTTTTCTGTCACAACCAGCAGCCGACTGTTCCTGGAATGTCAATGACACAAGGGAATTACGCTCTGGGTCAAGGAAGAGTCGTCACCTTTTTTCCCCAATATAATTATCTTGGGTAAAAATCAGATTTAAAAAAAAAACTTCTTGAAATACATTGAGGTTTGCCTTGGTATTTTATGTTTGTTCAGCTATTTTTGTATCACCATCATGCTATTTGCACAGTTTAGAATGTGTTGAGTGTCGGCCATGTTGCCTCACCTGTTCAGCTCTGTTGATGTGTGTCTTCAATTCCAGTCCATGGCGATGGAGAAACGTCCTTCAATGTCAGGGGGGGAGCCTTGTGTGTCCACAGACGTCAGCAGAGCAGGCGGAGTCGCTGACCCCAATAATTTTGTGTATTACTCTGGATGTTTTGTGATGCCGCCGAAAGTGCCCATTTTTCCCAAATCGGCTGGGGCCCCTCCTGTTTATTACAGGTTTGTGACCCACACTGAGCATGTGGGGGAGCGGGAGGGTGGATAAGGAGGGCTACAGAAAACAGGGGTCGCCACAATGACACCATTCACCATGACATCAAAAACAACAAGCAGAGGAAAGGATCTCTCCGTGCAGTCAGCAAAATGGTACATTAGTGTGAAAAGATGGCATGTAACAGAGGTGCAGACAAAACTAATACAGGTAAAATCAGTTTATGATTGACAAACTGCATTTCAGATCTGTTGCAACACTCTCTAAGTCAGATATTCTCTAAGACATTATTACATTTAAGTGTATTCATTATTTCTATTTTCTTTTATTTGACAATAGTTGAATCTATGTTTTTGTAATGCTTTTATCTTTTACCTCTTGATACTCAGTTTTGATCATACATTTTTCTCTGTTATTTATTGTTATGTACAGCACCTTTAGAGCTGTGGGTTGTACTATATAAATACATAAGACCTTGACCATCTGCTAGTTTTTTCATCTTCATAGTCATAAAAGTAATGGCACAAACCACTATGCCCCAGTCTGGAGTATTTTAGTAACTAACTTACAGTTTACTTTCACCTTTGACTTGTCAGAGCATTAATGATGTGTTACAAGCAGGTTAGGTGCTAATATATTCTTCTACACCCGACATGCAGACATAAATTTAACTTCTGCTGGTGTTAGGAGGGTATGATAATAAAAGATATGTTCGGTGTCAGATTTCCTTTTTTACCACTTACTTACACATGAAGTGACTGAAGTATTGTACCTTGCATGTCTTGTAAAATATTATTGGAAATGTACACATGGGATTTGCCCTAAATAGATTGATAAACAGAAATCTGACATTTTTATTAGCTGCACAATTTTTCACTTGCCCTGGTCCCCCAGACCGGTTCACTTCAGAGCGTCTTGGGCCACTTCTGTTAATGGTGGATTGCATGCAAGGGCCCAGCTCACAGGAGTCCCCCAAATATACCTGAAAGTTTACCCCTAATTCAAATTGCCGAATATAATCCAGGTTTAGATCTAGTAGTACTCGGAAAGCTAAATATTATCTTAAATCGTACTTGGTATGAGTTAATTTTGAGAACCACTGCCATGAATACAATGTACCAAATAATTTTGGTTTGGTTTTTCTGTTCTCTCTTTTCTGCTCTTATTTGATTATGAGGAATATTGGCACATACAAGAATTGCCTAAAATGATGCTCCAAATAATTCAAATGCAAATATTTTATTAAAACTCAACTCAATTCAAATCTCTGAAAGTAACTGTTGTTATTGAAGAAATCCAGCGTCATGGCTCATGAACTTACCCATATCTTGTGTGTACTGATTACTTTATTGGCTGATAATAACACTTGCCAAATCATTTTTCTGCTACAAGTTAGTATTTGGTGCAAAACTAAAGCATTTTATCCTAAACTTAGAACAATTCTGTGCTCTGCAAAATATGTTATTAAAATACAAAAAATATATATTAATTGTGATTAATCTAGAGTACTATGGACCATCAGTTCAGAAATACAAACCAATAAACGATTCTGTTTGTCAGTGGATCAGCCAGGCCTGTTTACTGCATAAACTGCACAATGCAGTCATCAAGTGTATTCAACCCTTTTGAATGCATTGAACCTATTTAGACTTGTGTCAACCCAACTGATGCAGCGAGTGGCTTCTCATTTCTGAAACAACCATGTGGAAAGACAAATCCCGTGGTCATGGAAAAGATGTCAGTGTGTCTGAAAAGGGTCAAATCACTGGCATGAAGCAGAAAAAAACATCTAAGGAGAAGCAGAAACTAGTTTACTACAGATCTGAACCTGCGAGAGTGTTTGGAATGAGCTGGAGAAGGCTGTGTGCAGCGGCCACTCTCTCCCATCATCAATACAAGATCAACTGGTGAAAAATAAAGCAACACTGGATGGAAGTACATCTTTTAATATTGCTTATTAAATAAGCTTAATGAAAATATGCAACAGAGATTGTGTGCTGTAATCAAAGCTATAGGAGGTCCTACCAATATTTTAACAAGCAGTGTATTACTAGCTAATAAATATGAATTGATAGCTTTTCATTGCATCTTTTGGCGAGCAGCCTTTTGTTTGGCCGTAGCGGAGGAGGAGAATAAAGAAAGGACAGCTACATTGATCTCGCACCCCAAGGCTTGATTTTCCCATGGAGACAGCATGGCTAATTAGGCTAGCATGTTGCCGGTTCCAGCGCAGCTGCAGTGAGAGATTAGATGGGCACAGGCTGCCAGCTGTTACTCAGATGCAGCAGGCCTATCACTAACTAATTGAGACCAGTGAACATCATGGAGCAGGGCCCACGCCTCTTGTTCTCTGCCTGTTGTTCATAATGGTCCCAGTATTTCTTCCAGTGATAGGGTTAATCAATGGGGCTGCAGTGGAACACCAGCCTGATTAAAATGGAAATGCCCCAAATCAAAACAACCCAATTCAATCACGACAAATCACAAGATTTCCTCTTGAGTTCATCATGGGGCACAACGATTATGTAATTAGCTCTTGGAAAGTGCATCACAGCTTGTGAAAGTGTACGGATATTGGGTGATTGCCTTATATACACGTAATAATTATTGGTTTCCGCAAAATACATAATTCTGGTATTCTAGCATTCCTGCAAATACCTCTGAGACGTTTGTGTCTGTATAATGTGGCTCTCCATATACATTAAACTGTAGTCTACAGCAGAGAGCAGCAGAAGCAGATACATACAAGTCGAGCTTACGCTTTACTGGCAGCGCACCTCCTCCACTTGACAAACCATCAGGTAGAATCCTGCCACTGTACTGCACTGTCAGGAGCAGCCAAAATAATCTCTTTTGCTGAAGAATTTCATTCCACACCTTGTGGAATGAAATTCTCCTGTGATAGCTAATGGAAGAAAGTCCTAAAACTTCAGAGCTTATAATAAGCTTGTCAGCTTATCATATTAGGCACATGAGCTTATAACATTAGCATTTAAATGTCCCCCGAATACAGTAATGTGACGGCTGCGGCGTTTTGACTTTGCCATTGAGGAGCAAAGAGCCGGCACAGAGAGAACAGGAGAGGGATGACACAGTGGAGGAGCGCAATAAAAGGGCTTTATTTCTCTCTTGTTTAAACTAATCAATTTACTTATACAAAAAGTTTGTTTTTGTGGTTACAGTGCAAATCATTTATTGACGACAACATGAGTATCCTTCAGTCGTTGTAATCCCTCATTCACCGAAAAGACATGGTCAAGATGCCCAGCTTTGAAATGTTATCTCTTCTAGTAAATTATATGCATTTGTTAACAAAGTGGTAAGGTTTATGACTTTGTGGTAATGTGACTCAGTTTACTGAAGCTACATGTTGTAGAAAAGTGTTATAATGTCCAGAAGTTGCAGCACTTACATTTAAAAATCTTAATTCAGTTGAGCTCTGCTGTACTGCTAGACTTTTTGTATTTTCCAAAGCTAATTTGCAGTGATATGTATTACGCAAAACGTATGTTATTGGGAATAATACACAATTACTTTTAATGCATTTTCCAAAGAAGAGCAAAAGTCACAGTACACATAATAAATACCAATGGAGCACTGTTTATAACACATTGATATTTGAGATCCAAATGCAAATAAATGCTTAAAGGGTCACAAACATTAGCATTTGTATTTTGCTGTTGGCAAAAAGCAATAGAAATATCATGTAATATTTGTTTTAGCAGGAAAAACTAAATATATAGATGTATATAGATGTAAAAAAAAATAAAAAATCCCTTCTCCGCGGGTGGTCTTGTCCCTTTTTCTAAGCTCGGGTCCTCTGGGCCTGGGAGCTTGAGGGTTCTGCCCAGTCTCTTTTCGTCGCACTTTTCTGGACTGAGAAAATGCATATATATATATATATGTATATGTGTGTATGTATGTGTATATATATATATATATATATATATATATATATATATATATATATATATATATATATATATATATATATATATATATATATATATAAGTGTGTGGTGTGTTTGTTTGTGTGTGTATGTAAATATATATTATTGAATAAAACAACAACCATGTCGCAGAAAGAATGTAAAATGAATAAACCAAGTGGAGTCAAGCAGAGCGCAATATTGGGACTGACAGAGATTATTAAACTAAACTAATTCTAGTCATTGGTATAGAACAATAATATCCTGCATATTAATGTATTAATGTGGGAGATTAAAATAGCCGTATCCATTAAAAGACGTAATCTTTCATTCTATCATCGCACAGGAAATAAAGTCTAATAGCCCTTTTATCAGCGAGGAAATGGCAGCGGGGGTAGATGGGTTAATAATTGAAAATGACTCTCATCAGAAGAACTCTGCAAGTGTAAATCTCCAGCAGCTCTGAGACAATGCAGCTGAACGTAAACAGTGCAATGAAATAAAAGCTTTAATACAAGCAAGTACATCTACTGTTTCAAACCAGGCTGTTTTCACTCATTTCAATAACTCTCTTACAATACTCAAAATTGTTTACAATAGTAGTTTAAAGTACAACAGAATTGATTTATATGGTGCAATAAAATGTGGGTATTAGAGATGGGATGAGATTATTTTCCTTGACGACGAGACGCGAAATCGGATCCACGAGAACGAGACAAAATGAGATTTGATGTGCAGTTAAAATAAACAAATAAATTGCGCACTTTAGTTTACAATTTTGGCTTCCTACTTTTTAGGTTCATTTTATATTTTTGTTTTTGTAGCACTTGTTTTTGGAACTACTCAGCATGTGTAAAATCCTCTGGCAATTGTATGTTGTAGTTAGCCCAGAATACGGCGGCTCGTTTGCTCAAAGGCACCAGAAAATATGAGCACATTTCTCCTGTGCTGGCCTCTTTGCACTGGCTCCCTGTCAGCTCCGGGATTTTTAAGATATTGTTGATGGTTTTCAAATGTTTGAGTGGGCTGGCTCCTCCCTATTTCTCAGAGCTTTTGTCTGTCCATGTTCCTAGTAGAGCTTTGAGATCAGCAAATCTGATGATCTTAGATGTTCCGAGGTCACGGTTAAAAACCAGAGGACCTGGATCTTGCAGTAGCAGGTCCCAGACTCTGGAATAGTCTTCCTCTGGGCATTAGAACAGGCCAGTCTCTGAATATTTTGAAATCTTTGTTGAAAACAAATTTGTTTGCACAGGCTTTTAACACAAGCAGAGCAGATTGTGTGTGTTTTATCTTGTCTTTGCATGTTTGATGTGATTTTGTATCGCCTTTGTACAGCACTTTAGGCATTGTGGTTGTTTTAAATGTGCTTTATAAATACATTTGATTTGACTTAATCTTGCAAGATCGTGTCCCATCACTAGTGGGTATATTGTTCTTCATCAAACTATATAGAGAAATTAAATTAAGTGTATTTTCTAAATAAATATATTTACATTTGCATACATTTCTACAGGAGGACTGTACCAACTAATGATTTGAAAATCTTGAACTTTTAAAATACTGCAGCAGTTCAAAGTTGTAAATGTGCCATGAGTTTTATCTTTTCTGCGTTCAAAACTGCATTCACAAAATTGTTTAAAATGAGGGATTTAATTTTAATTCTCACTGGGAATTTATTGTTATTGTATTAAGAGAAGAAGTCTTTGAAGTGTGTGGATATATGTCTTTAAAGTGACTCCTCTCATTATGGGAAATGAAGAAAATCTAAAACTCACTTCTTTATGTAGGTCATCCTCATTAATAACCTGATTGCACAATTAAGATGAAAAATTGCTCGTTAATATGATTTTAAATGCAGCATTGTTGAAGTTCTCTAATCCCCTGTGTTTCTTTAAAGTGGTAATTTAATACTCCCTGTTCAATCCAAAAGTCATTTTCTGCTACTATTGTGTAGTAAGTACCAATTAGGTCACAAAATTACTCCAGCCTAATGAGTATTCAATTGCAGACCAACTTAAACATACTTTTTTGTTAGTGCTGTGAAAGCCATTTACTACAATTGTTTTGTGTACACTTTGTGCCTGGGCCCCACGCTGATGGACTATCAGGCTGGAGCTTTCAGATGTCCTATAATTCAGATAGTTGTCACAAAAAGTTTGTCCAAAAAGTATCTTTGGCTTCTGCAGTTGTGTTGTTTCACAGTCTCACAGGTGAATACTGCCATTGTGTCCTTGAGCATCACACTCTACCCGTGCGCACACTGGTAGATGTGTGTGTATGAATGGGTGAGCGGTTCCTTGAGTTACAGTAAAATGCATTAAGTTCCTTGAAGGTAGAAAAGCGCTATATAATAAATGTGACCATTTCCCATTTTATTAATGTCTTATCTTATCAATGTTCATCTATTGTTGAACATTAACTGCATCATACATGTCTTTGAATGATCTGATTTACATATTACCTGAGAGATAATGATTTAATTTAGCTGTTTCTGTCGTTATCTTGTTTTGTTTTTTAATATAACTTTTGACAATAATAATTCAATTTAAAGTTAAGATTCAGTCGGATTATAAAAATAGAATTGTATCTTGTGTTAGATCGTTCTGTGTACCCGCCCTGAGGTTGTTTCTGATAGATTCTAGCTAACTTTGAATTTTAAAGGAGAAAGCAGAAGCCAAACATTTAATACGTTTATTTTGTCTAATAATCAGTAGAGCATTTTAAAAGAGCAACTGCTTAAAAAATCAGATTCAGCACTCATTTAAAACTGAAATAAAAATATAATGAACCAAAGATGGACAAAATGCTGGCAGGAACAAATGAGTATATGCAGCTCGAGTGATTAAAAATATGCTGTCAAAAACGGTCACATCTGCCACACCTCTGGTCTGTAAGACTCACTTTAGTGGCGCTTTAAGAGAGCATTAGCGCTAAATATTAATGTCTAACTATCAGAGCAGTGCTGATTAAATTATACATGGATCAATGGGGTGAGTGAGTAGATCATCAATACTTAAAGCAGGACTAAACATGCCTCTTCCTGCAAAGTTTCCAAATGGAGCCTCCTCACATAACGAGCCACTTAGTAACTTCTGCCGACCACTCCTGCTCTGTCTCCTGCATGTCTCATGACCCATGACATGACAAATAAAACAACACCATTATTATTAATTAGTAATACAGCTATTAGACCGTGTAGTTCTTCTGCACGCTCACACCCAAAATGTCCTATTGCTCGAACCATTTTAAACAATCACATTTTCAGATTGCTTTGTCAGTTAATAGGATACAGACCCAAAACATCATGTAGAAATAGTTTTTGGACAATTAGAAGCTTTGATTTGAAATAATTCAAGAAGAAATGTCTGGTTCATTGCTATGTTGCCATTATTCTCTGATATTTGAAACCTTACTCATCAAAGTCAAATGCTGAATAGATTTATTTTTTTGTTCACTTTTTTTTTTTTTTAATCAAGCACCACTTTTTTTTTTTTTTTAATCAAGCAATAAGATGTCATTTTGCTCTACGTGTTTTTACTTTCTTCTAGCGTTTGGCCTCTTGCCCAGGACGTCATTGTAAATAAGAACCTTATTCTGAAGCTGTGCACCAATGTCTTTTCTGCCTCAGAAAGCTGTCAGATTTTAACATAGTGGGTCAGATCTTTGTATGGTCCAGCGGGCTGAGTGTTGAGCTCCAGTCTTGAGGCACTGTGCACCAGGCTCCAACATTGTGAGCTGCTACTCGCATCCATTATTTCAGGAGTTCGGGACACAGGTTGCCAAGTACCAAGCTGCATAACAAAACAAAACAGCTTTGTCCCATAAGCAGCCATCCTTGTCAATCATTCTTAGCATGTATATTTCACAATTTTATTCAATTCATTTATCCATGTTTATTCATATTGCATGTTTGTAATGTTTTTTATATGGAAATGAAGTTGTCTCTCTCTTTTATCTTATGATGCATTTTTTGAAGTCAAGGGGAATGTCAGTTTGATCATATGTCTGTCATGTTATAGTCATATATACCGTAGTAAGTGTTTTCATGTCAAACCGGAAAAAAATCCACCTACAGTTACATTTGGTTCACACTTGTCCTGGTTTGGTGCTGATGCAGATTTGAAGAGGAAACGTTTCGGCAACTAGGCCTTCACGTCTCTTCACCTGTAAATAAATTCACCTTGCAAGTAAGACAGTGTGCGGGATTTTTTCTCAGTAAAGATTCAGGAAATAGAACAACCTGGGCCTCATTTATCAAGCATTTTCTCACACGCAAACCAAACTACCGCGCAATGTTTTTTTTTTTTTTTTCAAAAACATGTGGCAGTTGACATTTGCGTCTCACACAGACACGGGGAACAAGTGCCATTCTGTATCATTGTGTTCACAATTATCACTCAATACATTTTATAAGAGGCTGTACTCTCACAGCAGGCACCACACTTTCGCTGAACTCTCATTTACATTATTGTTTTGCAGCAGAAAGAATGTGCAATATTTTGGGGGTTTATACCTGTAATTTCCGAGCATGGATTGATAAATGAGGCCCTTTAGAAGAAACTGCCATGATGTGTCAAAATATTACACGTAGTACACGCAATAACAGAGTATTCGTTTGACTATATGAAATGTGGTATAGTGTCTTGCTGTAGAATACGATGACAGTCGGCAACAGAAATGCTAATGTACAAATGTTTTCTTAATTGCTCTTATCTCTTGTCCCGCCAATTTGTTACTAATTAAATGTATTTTAAACTTAAGACACTGGACAAGGAATATAAAGTAAGTCTCAGCCACCAACGGTTATAATGGAATATTTGACGATTGGCTTTAGGCGCCCAAGCATAGTGCAAGTTTAATTAAAATTACAATCCATAGCATTAATAGTGTATAAATCCTGTCCTGTGCTTTAAGTGGGTACATAAGGCAGCATGGAGGTAAAAGCGGGCAGTACAGAGGGGAGACTTTTGAAGAATTAAGGCACTGCTCTTTGTTTAGTCAGGTGTGGAGCCCTGTGGTGATTAGGCACTCATATGGCAGCCATGGTTTTGCCGGAAGCCATGCAGAACTAACAATAAGCTCAATCTCCGTGGACCAATTAGCCTTTGGAGTTCCCATGTAAAACCTTTCATGAAGAGACTGTGAATGGGAGCCATTACAGACACGGAGAGTTGCCAGAAGAGCCGTGGCGGTGATGTCTCCAGTGGATATCTTCCTGTGTCCAGTCAAGCCTGCACTCGTGACAAGCGGCCCCTGTCCTGCACTGTACATGCAGTCGGCCCGCTGCTGGGGAATAGAAAACTGACAGTGAGCATAGCAAAACCAATTACAGGCTTAAATCAAACTCTCATCGGTCTTTAGGGCACAGAGATAGCATTAACTCAACCTCAAATTGCCATTTAAGAAAAAGAGACCCAGTCATCATCAACTGTTACGTTTGCCGGGCTCTCTTTAAGTGAGAAGACTTTTCTTGGAGTTTGAATGACAGGCAGGATAAAAAATAAAACTAATCTCTTCACACTTTTTATCTACTGTAACTGGATAGCCCCAAATGTCGGTAGTTCAGGAAAAAGGAACCTCAATGAGGGCTATTGAGACTTTGAGAGGCTTCTACAATCGACATCTTCACTGTAGCAGCCTGTCCATCATCATCCTCTTCACCACCATCTTCAGTGTCTAGCCCCCAAAAAATCTACCAGTCTTTCCATTCAGTCAAACCTGCAAACTCAGGTGTTGTGAAAAAACAGTCTATCCGCTCACCACTGACATGTGATCGAACGTAGGCTGTGCTCCAAATTCTACCATCATTGCCTGTATTATTTTGCGCTTGAAAACTGAAAATGAACCACTCTTACTTCTCAATAAGAAAAACAAACAAACACTGTCAACACAAACATGTGCTATAGGTACAATTCTCTAGCTACCAAGCGACCAAGCCTAGCACAAAGATCAGTAGATGGACGCTGTACAGCAGCAGTTTTCGGCTCCTGACAGGTGGCCCCAGTGGGATTGAAGGATGGGTCAAATGCAGAGAATCATGAGGGAATAATAAAGTGCACCTTTTTTCAACTTAATTCAACACTACCAATTCACTAGAGAATCAAACTAGAATCTGCTTTTAGAATGAGCAGCTTTAACGTATTGATACATTTCACATGATGTCATCAATAGTAGCGGGGGTGAAGCTAACTGGAGGCACTGCTCTGGCTGAAGCTCTGTTATTCAGGTTATTCATTATGTCTTATTTAAATCTCATGGTAAAACTATGACTAATGAATGGGATGTCACATGCACAATCATCGAATGAAATATTGTCCATCAACCACGTCACATCAGCGTGCTACCACTACCGTTACGGAGGTTTGTTCCAAACTCTCTTATTACTGGATTTCTCAGTGGTACCATGGCTCCATTCTTGGGTACGTGTGAATGAATATCAACACCTGCATGAACGTACATCCGTGGGAGTGTGAATGTGTTTACAGCTTACCCACAATGCACGTCTCGCCCCAATCACAACAGCTGCTGGGCGTCCTCCTCACTGTGGATTCTCCTCACACTCCAGCTGTGCGCTCAAGTTACATGTGTACTCAGTAGAGGATATACACAAGCTTATATTCTCTGTAAGAACATGAGCTCAACCCAGTGAAAAGAAATAAGAGCACATTTTATGTTGTATTATTTGTGCTATATAATACCTCTCTCATTAAGTAACATGTTTTAACAACCTGAAATAATTGCATTGCATGTTGCGGAGTTTGGGTTACATGTTGTTGCAGTTTATTACAGAACAAAATGTTGTACAATGCAACACACAAAGCGTTACATGAAGTTATAATGTGTGGTTGAAATTGTCATGCTCTTTTCCAGAGCTGAACTCTTAAGAGCAGATGGGGTAACACCTTCAGAGCTGGGATTTAATAGCTGAAATTTGAAGCTGCTGTTAAATAAAAAAGAGTTGTCTTCCTCTGGCATCAAAGAGCAATCATGTCATTTTTATCTGCAGGGAACGCAAATATTCAACTTGACAGAAAGGAGTATTGTTAGGCATCTTTTTTCTTTAAAGGTGTCTTCCCTTTCTGACTGACGGCGTACATTTGACCAGCTTTGAAGAGTATTAGAATGAACAGTTTAATTAAGATTTCTAAGATGCAGAGTGCTGTCATCTCAGCAGGGGTCTGTAATCAGTGTTTCTGAATGTTCAGATGTTTTAGTTAAAACAAGGACACAAATGGCATATTTCTGCATTCAAACAAAATATAATAGCATTTAAACCGCTGTGGTATTATAGGCTAAAAGAGACAAAAAATTACTACTTGGCTTGAACTACACAGACAGTTTGGTTCTTGAATCCAGACTGTTTGGGTTGTTCTGTTACTATCGCCATCCCAGTATTGATGTTTTAACGGACATATACGTCACACACCAGTGTTTTACCCAAGGTCACAACGGACAACTTAGATACAAATTTGAATAGCTAAGACCACTGAAAAGTTATAGTGTTAAGTTTTTACTATATTTATTTTCTTGAAGACATACTGCTATTTCATATTTATATTAATATGCATTTTTTCACAACACTGTAAATATTTCTGTAAGTATTTACTTTAGGTGAATTGTATAGATTGAAGGCCAACGGCCAAAACATTGCTTATATCCTAATTAATTAACATTTTGCAAATTAGACGATGTGTTGGAATATCCTCAGTATGTATTGAGGGGAAAAAACTAAATTTGTCACATACATGTAAGATTCTTTGGACAGAAAATACACATTTCAATTTGGAGCCCTGCATGTGTTACTGTGCTTCTATTTGTATAGTATATTACAGAAAGTTTAATGTTAGTATTTACTGTATGCAAATAATATTCACTGTATTAAAATACTACAGTCTAATTACTGGCACGAGTACCACACTAAGCATATGCACATTGGGCAGCTGTGTCTTGCATGTTCAGATGTGCAGTGGCTGTGTGTGCTTGTGGGGCTGTGCGAGCCATGTGCAAATGAAGACAAGCTGCCTACCTGAAGCAATTCTCTTTTTCCAACGTGCAGCGAGAGCGAGAAAAATTGAGCCCCCTTTCAGAAGACTATGTTTGATAGATCTCACTGTAATATATTTTGCTTTATAAATGAAAATTGCAGTCATTCAACTCGAGCGAAATGTGAGGCCGTATGATTTGCTGTGTGGATACTGGGCCACCTCTGCAATTCCGTCAGTCCCCAGTAGCTGACAGGAATGGATAGGCTCTATTAAGGTAGATATAGCGGGCCAAGGGCTGTGTTGTAACTAGTGCTATTAATCCATATAGTTGGTCTATCAAGGTGCTGCCCTGTATGTGATCAAAAGAAGTGGCCTCCTGTCAAAGGAACACCTCCTGAATGTAAAGTGATTGTTTTAACTTAAGGAAAGCATCTGTGCCATCGATTTCCAAGATAGCCTCCTTTACAAGCATTTTACAATAATTTTTATCATTAATCTTGTACCAGTCACATGTAAAATTGACTGGGGAAAACAGGTGAACTGTTGTCAGTGCATTTGAAATAAGACCTCGCTCTGTAAGGCTAACCTTTGCAATTTAATGTGTACAAATTTAGTCTAGCTAATTCAGACCTTCAACTAGTGTTTTTGGTGTTGCCAATTTTGTGATGTTTCCCGTGAGTGAGATTTGATAGATTCATTATAATACGTGTTATGATAGAGGGAAAGTCCATCAATCCAGCTACATGCATTTTTCTGTTGAATATTTTATAGTCAATATTTACATATGTTCCAGGTTTATTATGAAAAAAGTGTGTGTACCTTTTTTCCCCCCAGAATGCCTTGCTCTTGTGTCATCCTTGAAGTGGGTACAGGTTGGGGGCTATTAGAGGACAGTAAACTGCAACAAGAGGCCTATGTGTATGTGGCAGGTGGAACAGAGGCTGTCCCTGCAGACAGGCCTTTGATCACCAGCAGCACATCAGGTACATGTCTCCAAGATGCCCTCAAAGAGATCCACAAGCCTTATACACTGGACATTAGCAATTTAGATCTGACATGAAGAATGTTGCTCGGACATTTGCATCTCAAAGGCCCAATTTAAATTTTTGAAATTGCTCCAGAGTTACTTGGTTTCATCATTTTTTTTAACTCTTTATTGTGAAGTCTTTTTATGTTCAGTAAAGGCAAACGTGAATACTGTACTTCAACAATGACATAACAATCACTATACAATAATACTTTGTGGACGTGTTGTAGCTTTGGGTGATTTATTAAAAAGGTTACAGTGACAATCTCATTGATGTAAAACAAAGGTATGGTAATGAATTTTTCATTGTATTGATGTCGCTTCCATGTGAATATAAAATCCCATTTTCTCTTTGTTTGTAGAGGGGAAAAAAATATTTTATAGAAAGTAACCAGAGGGAACAACACTTTGTGACTATATATAGAATTTTATACATGGTTTCCTCAAAAGCAAAAGGAGGCCTCACAGCAGTGTTTTTAGTCACATGTGCTGTCTTAAATGTGCCTCTTGTGAAGACACTTTTTATTAGACAGATCTGTGAAAGTTTTGCCAATTCTAGTCGGCATAGTAAATCCATTGATGTTATCTACAAAGTATGTCAAAGTGTTTAACAAAATAAGAAAGGTGTAATAAAATACAAACTCATAAAAACATAAATACAATTTTTGAAATGATTGAAAAAGTGAAGATAACTGATTAAAATCTTTTTCAGTCATATGCACAGCTAAACTAAATAATTTGGAGCCCATTTCACATTTTCAGAGCCTGTCTCACATCCTTTTTTTTTGACAGGGACAGTACTATCAGACACCAAATAGCTGTCAGGGTTAGAGGCACGCAGTGCATACAACTGAAACGCTGACGTTTAGTCCTAACTCTGGGCACCCACCAGCAGGAGGCTTGTGCCTGAGATCCTCAGAGTCTGAGATGTAGTTTGGTGGTAGGCCATGGAGAGACTTGTATACAAGCAGAGCTGCTTTAAAGTCTATTCTCTGAGCCTGAAGCCAGTGTAGAGATCTGAGCCTGCCCATTTCATGGAGTGTTGACAGGGTAAAAAAAAAATCCTGTTGAGAATTTTGTTTTAAATACCCAGAAATTCTCTTCTTCCATAACCCCTGTTATTTGCAAGAATCGAGCCCCATGTGTCATCTGCAAATGTACAATGGAGATTTCTTTCTCTTTTCAGGCTACTTCTAGATTTCTTGATTTGTAGGTTTTAGACAGTTGAAAGTGACAGCTGACACTTTTTTTTCCCTGTGGGTCAAAGACGTTGACTTCTAAGAATTATTATTACTATTATTTATGAGAAATATTTGTTTTCATTGCATTGAACTATACAATTTCAGTTAAAGTATTACATCACTTTTCAATGCATATTTATTTCATTGACCGTTAACATCTTTATTTTGTTGGAAGACCATCCCATGTTTTATATCCATTTTTACCGTGAGGGAACATTGTGTACAGTGGAATGCATAATGCCGCTTGTAAATTGTGCAACTTTTATGGATTCTTCTAAATGTTAATATCTTCCAGTATGAGATATCTTAATAGTTCACCATTAAAGCCACAATAAATGTAATATCGGAATTATATTTTTCAACAGCTGGTCAGGAGGTAGCCCCGGGAGGATTGGAGGACCGTGGTGAGGCATTTAATGTTACTGCCATTCGTCTTTATTGATTTATGGAAAAGGGAAACTGAAATGTCACATGTACATACATATATATTCAGCTTGTTTGAAAGGACACACAGATAAAAAAATAAATTAAAAACAACATGCTCCCAATATACAAATACACTCCAGTTCAGATTCATAGTAAATGTCAACATTATTTTTTAAACATTCATTATTATTTGTATTGAATACAAAATTGAGAAATTAGGCCATATTCAAATGACTGGAGTTCTCTGGAGCCAAAACAAGCCTTTGATTTTCAAAAGTATGCTGGATTTTCCGTCAAAGCTTAAGACATGAAAACGCATGATAACTTTGTACCCAAAAGTAATGCGTTGAACAGGAAATAGCTGATGGGGAATGGAAGCTGTGACGAGTCTTTCGAAAGCTGTTCCGTAATTGCTTCGTTAAAAACCAGTTGCTTTGTGTGTCCTAGAGTAATTAAGCAGTTGGAATTTTACATTACACTAGTGAAAATTAACAAAGAGCACATCTGGGTGTCCCATAGGTTTAGTCATTAAAAAGCCCATTATTTTTCAAATTACTTTTTCAATCTTTCAGCCCCCCCTAATCCGGAGGTATTTCCCAGTAGACAAGTTCCCGTTCTTGTTTCCAATGACTCCTTTAGGAAAGTTAAACAGTTAGCGGATGGTGTGGCCCGAACTCTATTTTCCAAGACACACGCAGTTTGGGGACTGGGGAGGAACACCATAACGATAACGCGGCCAAATCTATTTAAGCGTGTAAAGAGGGCCGTTAATGGCATCACAGTGGGAAAATCAAGAAATAACGAAGTTGGGCAGTGAAAAGCCTCATGTTTTTGAATCACCGTTTATTAAGTTTATATATTGACATAGTCCCTATGGTGTAAACGCAGAGCTTTCATTGAAAAGCGATACAGTTTACTTAGTCAGTTAAGATTAATTATATTTGCGAATGGTCTCCTGAGACACTACAACACTGCAATGTGTTGTAAAATGATTCCCCAATGACAGCCCTGTTTTGCCATTGTGAGAAAAGAACCTTTCCAAACTTGTATCAGGCCATCCTCTACTCTCATGAACTACCTTGATACATATTTACAAATTAATCTTACATATTATCTAATTTTTCTAATATTTACCCTTCCTTGATGGCTTTTGTACTTGCCTAATACTATTATTATTATTTTTTTTAAATGTATCTAAAAAAAGTATTTTTTTGAAAAAATACATACCGCTATTTCTTAAATGCTCAATACCAAATTCTTACATTTTAAACACAGAATTCTTTAAAGTTACAAAGTAAAATTACAGTATAAAGTGTGAAAGTGCGTTTAGAGAAATAGTTCAGACCAACCTGTGGAACTTCCGGGAACATTTTAACATTCATATTCTCAAAATGACATCTGTCCTGGTGATTGCTGTGAGCTCCTCCAAGCAGAGAGTTCTGTAGACATAGTACATCCAAACCAAGAAAATGTTCAAACGATTGAATGATTGAATTGCATTAATGGTAAATCAACATCATTATCCTCAAGGACTCACATATTTACATACTGTAGTTTAAGCTGTTTTGCCCATGTTACTAATCCAAGCTGAAAAGTAATGCTGTGCAGATGTCCTTGAGTTGTTTCATTCAAAATGTGCTACAGTATATCAGCTGTAGTTTGGACTTCAGAAGGGATTTTACCCATATAATAGATAAATAAACAGAAAGTCTAAAGAAAGTGTGATTGATTGGCAATAGAGGTAAAGGCCTACCTAAATGTTTGGCATTTCGTTGCGGGGCAGGACCAGCTCACCATGTTCAACCAAATTTCAACCAAATGAACTGTTCCTCACCCTTACACCTTACCTTACCCTAAAGTAATAAGTAATATATCATCCACGGAACGAAATGCCTAAGTCCCATTGAGGTTATGCGGAACATGCATGATTTTAGCACTGAGAGACAATGGTGAGTAGTGAATTTTTCTTCCGTAAGAGCTCAAAACACAACCAACACGTGAAAGAGCTGTTACAGTCTCACAACTCTGCGGAATATTTTCTTTGTATCTGATGTCTAAAAGAAGAAAGTCCAGTCAACAGCCGTAGAAAACCAGATAAAACAGCAAGAACAGTGACGCCAAGCTCACATTTATCAGTAATACAGACTTTGGAATCCATACTTATATACATACTATTCATCCATACTATTTTTTTGTATTCATTTTATGTATTTATTGAACAGGACAGCGTGCAGTTACATAATGCCCAAGGGCAAAGATGCTTGTGCCAGATTTTAGCTATGAAAGCTAATTTCCATCTGCAATCCTTATAAGGGAAAAGGGAAAGAGGAGGAAAGCAATGTATAATATACAACTGAACTGATTACATTTCTCTCCTTAAATAAGATGTGGAAATCTATTGTTGTGTTAAATTGAAGTGCCATAAAACTACAACTGCTGTTGGCAAACAAGCTAGCTTAGCGCTGTCATAGTCAGAGCAACTACTTTCCCTTTTCATTTTATCGTATAAAGTTAATTTGAGCATAACAAAAGCCCCCAAAAAGCAAAGAAACACACTGTCAGTTGTGCTGCCCATAATTCTGCCTCTCAGTCCCAATGTTGAGGACTTTCTTTTTTTTAATTAAAAAAATACAATTGTTGCATAGCCGCTATTGACTTTATTCCGCCCCGCCCACTTTTCTCTCTTTTTCCCACGTGATCGACACTTTCGTTGTAATCGCACTTCTAATCCAGCAGGAACTCTGTTGGTTTAAATGGAGAACGAGGGAAAAGTCTGGCTGCTAAAATATGCTATAAAGTACATTGATTTGTGTAAACTGTCCAATGTTCTTGTGACCAACAAGTCAACAATGCACTGATTCCCTGGGTGGCCTGAAAACAGCTTTTTAGTCTGAGTAGAACTTATTTTCTCTTGAGGTCGGCAGACCTATGTTAACTAATACAACCGGAAGAAGGATTACGTCATATGGCGGCGCCCAGACGGGCTTCTTGAATAAGGTGAATACATTATTTCAATACTGGTTATCGCTGATTTACAAATGTATTTTAGATTTTGAACTTGAAAAATAAATGGACAAATGATTTCAAATTGCACTTTTTATCAAATCTAATACAACACAATGTTTTACAGTGACCTTTACAAGTTTAGGTCCCTTATGTCTACGGCAAAGCTCCAAAATAATCAAGGAGTACAAAATATGAACAATGAATTATTCACCTGTGTCAGAATCATTCTAGACTCAGGCGGCTGTGGTTTGGAGGAGACTTTCATCCATTTGAGACGCCTGACTGTGGCTGAGGCAGTAAAAAGCAACTGCAGAGGAGATAAGAGGGCACTTGCCTTCCAATGATAAATCTTTATCATTTTTGGTGATGGCCTGACCTCTAAGATGGTGCTGGCCAAGGGGTCCTCATTAATACAACTTGAAATCTGTGCAATTCACTCTTTTTTTTCTCCTTTTTTTGATGCTTGTGACCTTTGCAGGATTGCTGCTATCAAAAGAAAATCAAAAACAAACACTTTGGAGCCCAATAGACTTTGAAAGAGATTTGGTGGGAAATTCTGTCTGCAGCAAAAGAGAAACGTACACGTCTTATTTGTCAATTTGTCTCTTGGCTGTATTTTTGTCCCTCATTTTTTGTGGCCAAATAATAATATTTGCATTTTCAAGTCTGAGCAACCGATCTTAAGTTGTTGGGTTTTTTTGTAAGCTAAACGCCAACATTATTCAATGTCTCAGCACCGTATTTTAGAGCACTTAATGCCTATGACAGGTTGGACAACTCATTTTTACACAGTTAAGATATTTAAGATTTTGATAAAAATGATAAAAATTGGTTATCACATTTTTGTTTGTTTGTATTTTAGGTTTATTGTTAATCACATTCCATAATTGTTTACTAGCAACTGTTATGAACACTGAGCCAAAAACTCCTCAAATGTGACAGAAACTATTATTTGACATTCAATATCAATACCGATATTATAAGGCCCTCGCCCCTCTTGACACCGCGGGGTACCAGCCATCGCAAAGAGCACACCTCTAATCCCCCCGCTTACATCACCCCTCCCTGAGAAACACTACCAACTTTACTCTACTTCATTCAACATTTTCACGACCGTACAGTTCGAGATTATTATGAGATATGTCCCCATTGGCTTTTATGTTCAGTGTGACATGGAGAACAAGTGTGCCAAATATATGTTTATGACAAAGTAAATGTTTTCATTCCATTCAAAATGCCTGTAAACCAAAATGCATGTATTTGTCAGGTTGCCACGTTAACATGTTTGCAGCTAGAGGCATGGATTCATTGGCTTTTTTGTTTAGAATGGCAAGAAATGAAGATAAGTTTGTTATCTTAGTTGTGGAGCAGGACCACACCCCTTTCACGCCCCCCTTCCTGCGGCAACACTATTTAGACATCCAGGTCACAAACGGCATTCGTGACTTCATACTCATCCCACTCATTCAAAATATTATTCTAATTTATCTCAAAGACGGGGCTATCGAGGACCGGGAGCCTACAACCGTCATCGCCGGAAGCCCCAAAACTGCATCCATTTTTGTACCCTCGTGTTGTTCATGTTTCTCTTATGTCAATAAACACTTTGCATCTTAGCTGAGGTTGTGGTCCTTGCTAGTGAAGGATGTCTGTGCCAAATTGTCTTTGTCTGCATCAAAGTACATTTTTCAACCAAAGTCAAAATGCACAAAACGTGTATTTGTGCTGGGAAATAGGGCATCTCACGCCAAAGATAAGCAAGTTTTAAAACTTGGCAATTTTTGTTTGCCGAGTTTTAAAGAGCTTGCCACCCCTGCATTTGGAATTGTATTAAAAATCAACAGAATTACCTCTAATCGCACATGGGTGTAGTTCATTTTGACAAAATGTCAAGCCCTTAGACTGAAAATCCAAGGTGGGAAAAAATAAAGTATGGGGTGTAAAAAGTTGAAAAAATTGGGTTCCGCCCACAATGGCTGACTCTGTGTGGGGTTTAGGGCGGGGTCATATTATAATGTTTTACTTGTCCAGACATGAGGTACATTTGCACCAATTTCCATAAGTCTAATGTATAGTAAAATTTTAGGTGGCCCTAGGGAGTCATTTTGCGTTAACCTTCAGGGGGTCGAATTTGGTTTGTGGGAGAAAAATAAAATAGTAATAATAATAACAGAAGCTCTTTTTTCTGCCATCTTTTTCCCGCTATAAAAACTCGAGCTAGAGTCACGTGATTTGTCACATTGTGCCCGGTCACAGAAAACCCGTTATACAACCCGTTTTTTCATTGTCTACTATAAATAGATTGTCTTTTATGAATTTTTTTAAATATCAGATTTGGAGAGGGCGCTAGAGAACTATTTTATTAGCTAGCCATCACATTTGCATATCATTGCGTTCAGCTTTGAAATCTCCACAAAGGCTCCCATTGGCCCCATGTTAATCGATTTTTGAGGTGGCGCTACTGAGCAGTCTTTCAATATTTTTTCACGGGGTCTTCACTCAAAATTACAACTCACTGAGTTCTAATTTTCGATACCACTCATGGGCATATTCGTCCTTGTTTACTACTCGATTTTTCTGGCACCCGGATACAATTTTAATAAGTCCCTCGCCGGGACAATTCTCGTCCTTCGGCTCGGGCCTAATCAAGGTTTATCTATAAAGCACACTTACAACTTTAAAAGCACAAAGTGCTGTACAGCAAATTGCAATAATACATATATGCAAACAGTTAAAATACACTTGAAGTTAATAAAATAATGACTCAGCACTGTTCGTGTTGAAAAGGCCAGAGCGAAAAAGGCATGTTTTTAACAAGGATTTTTAGGCTGTTCCAGAGCCTGGGCCCCGACACAGAGAAAGCTCGGTCCCCTCTGCTTTTCAGGTTTGGCCTGCGCACATCCGGGAGGATCTGAGAGGAGGACCGCATGACATTAAACTGGCTCTGCCAGATTGATCTGTGTATCGCTCTGAATGGAGTTCTACACAATATCTATCAGGACAGGCTTTTGCCGTAAGCAGTCGGGAAAGGCGTAATGTCATGACAGATATTTTAATCTGTTTGGTCAAATCTAACTGTTGATAATCCAGTCAGAAAAAAGCACATTCTTTCTCGTCCTCAATTACACAAAGCGCCTCTTTTTTTGATACATTTTTGTTAGATTTTGTGCCCCTAGGCTCTATTGACAGGAGAGTAGTGTGGGATGGGGGATGAGAGAGAGGGGAGGACATGCAGTAAAAAGTCGAAGTTAGGAATCGAACGTACAACACTGCGGCCAGCTGCACTTGGAGCCAGGCATATGTGTACTGTGCCGTAACCACTCGACCACCGGGCAGCACTCACACAAAGCCCTTATATGTGCATGTTTTTAAAAAAACTAAAAATAATAATTATTCTTCTCCTTCTTTTCCTACATCTTCTCCCATAGTTTAAAATGTATTTTTTTTTAATAATTCACCTAAGTGGTCTCCTATACAGTCCCATTGATCAAAATCACATGTCTTCTTGACCCGGTTCTCCACTCACAACGCGAGTGCCATGTCATCCCATGGGTTGATGTCCACATGCAAATATATTTTTGCTGCCTCAATGATTTCTGCAGTCCTCAATGTTACAATCCACTTGCAGAGTTGAGCACGAGAATCAAAAACACAAGAAAATTCTTAACATCAACAGTGATGCAATTGCTCTTCTCACTGGGCACATCTTCATTTTTCTCCTCATTTTTTTCTTTTACTTTTTTAACTGCCTCTGCGTATGAAAGCTCATTCTTATTTTACTCAAGTCTAATTTTCTCCTTGGACAATCCCGAGATCCAGCCCGATGAGGTCCCTTGCAATATTTGCTCCCACTTCTTCTCCCTGGTGCAAACAGATGCAACATGCCCATACTCTTGACACGAGTGACACCGCAAAGAGGCGCTTTCGAACTGTCCCCACGAAAATTCCACAAGTAGATACGCTTTCCTCACAGTTTTCATCATCACATCTACCTTGATCTCTGTGGGTTTTTATCTTTAGTCCCTTCTTTTTCTGTTCTTTTGTCGCACAGTCAATAATAACTCACCCACTTCCGTTCACTATTATAGATGTCACGTTGCCCACAGTATGTCAATGAATCACCCGGGGAGGTGCCGGTCACTAAACATTCCCTCCTCTTGCGTAACGGTCAACATTACAACCTTATAAGACTCTGTACTTGCTTCCCTTGAATCATGATAATTTTTCATTTTCTTTTTCCTGTCTTTAGTCACTGTCATCACTATGTTAAGGAACTCTGCTTTACTTCTGATTGAAATTATGAGCAATGATGAGTACATTTAGTTTCTCCTCAATAGATTATTATTTTTATTTTAAAAGCCCCACTGTCTGAGAAATCAGATTATTGTGCGCCGCCTGCATCAAGCATACTACTGATCAGAGCCTGGAAGGAGGTAAGTGCGACTATTTGCTCTGCGTTGGCGGTCCACTCCTGCTTAACTTTGCTGAAAAAAGCTGTTCTAAAGCTCTCCCCCGGAAAAGTCATGCATTTGAATATTAACAATGGGCCAAACTAGCTAGTTAGATAAATTCCCTTTGCGGTTTGAAAATAGGGTATTGCGGCTTTTTAGAGAAATACAAATAAAGAATGTCCATATACCTGCCAGAACATCGAAACATGACGAAAAGTGAGACAACTACGCTGCAAACAAGGGAGCAAAGTGAACACATCCACTAATGTAAAATGAGATGTGTAACAAGGCAGACATAATTGCTGGTTTGCATCCGTCTAAACTGCTGGTAGTAAAATTGGGCAGTGCCGCTCTAACTGCTCTGCTATAATTGAAGCACATGTTATTAGTTAGTCTAAAGGAGAGAAGAGTCGAGACTAATTGATCTTAAAAGGCACAGACTGGTGCAGACTACCCCTTAGACAGTTCTGTAGTCGTCATGTTGGCCCTTCCTCGCAGCACCTGTAATTTCTCCCGTATGGTGTATAACTGATATGGATTAAACAATTAAGACTATTTTCTCTGCGTGAATTCTGGCTGCGCTCCCTTTGGCGGCAACAACAGAGCTTCAAATTAAATTGCCCCAAAATGTGAGTCTCCTTTCCTCCCAACAAACAATTAAATGTGACGGGTTTATTATTATCTTGAATTTGACAAAATGGCAAGTGTTACAAAGCACAAAGATTCCTAAATTGGGTTTTGTGTTACTTATTGAAATATGAATACGGTTTGCCATAAATATGCTACAAAAACAACTGCTAGAACGATGCAGCATAAGGGAGCCATTAAAGGTTGTGGTGATTAATGTTAATGTCTAAAATATCTTCACAAAACATTTAGTAAAACATTATTAATAGAAGTGTTTTAGTTTTTCTCACATTTGCATATCTAGTGTTTCAGTAAGGATTTTATCTAGTGTATTGTGTATAACATGATGTATTGGCAGAGCTTGTGCATCAATGTTTCACATGTTTCACTTCATGCTGTACATAACAACAGTTTGCGTAAGGCAATGAAGCATACTCTTAAAATGTGTCTTCAAATCAGGGCAATAAGGGAAGATATATATCCAACTCTTTGGTCTATAATAGATGTACTGTCTAAACACGTGAACGCTTCTACGTAACAATAACCCCGCACCTCCCAAAGTCAACAATTCCCCGCTCATCAGTGTTGATGGAGATTACTTTAATGAAGCTGTACAAAGACAATGAGGACAGGTGAAGCAGCACCTAAAGATTTAAAGATTTGTGACAATACCTCCAAGCAAAAGACTTTAACTGCACAAGAACACCCAGATGTGTCAGGGTTAATTGGATGAGCCAATCTAGTAAAGTAAAGATTTCAAGACTCAAATCATTACCTGTGCTGCCAGGTTTCCCTGTGTCCACAGCATCTATCCACATCTGAAAGGAAAGATCTGCACCAGTGTTAGCTGGACAGTAAGCATTATAATTAATGTGGTCAAGCTGCAAAATCTACAAACGTTTCCACCTTTTCACAGTCTATGAAAGTTTATACTATAAATGTATTGATGCATAATTATTTGATTAGCTTTTGCTTTAAACAGTAGAGAAAATATATAATTGCTTTTTTTTGTGCCAGTCTGAGGCCAAAGTGTACATAAAACAATAGACAAATAATTATTCCAAATAAGTATATGAACAGAAACCTGTATATTGATGTGCCTGTTCTCTGGCAGATGGCTGTATCTTCAAGACAATATTTATACTGCGTGTGCTTTGGACAAATCAGGTTTCTGAGCGCTATCATTTTATCCCATATGCCCTCAAATAAATGTTCAATGGGAAGCAATCCATAATTCTTCAGACCTGAATTGTATGGACTGCGTTATTTAATTATCTCGGATTAAATGAACTTTAATGCTGCGGAACCAGAACATGTGATATGTCTCTGAGGTTTTCTCTGTTTTCTACTTTCCATTGAGTCACTAAAGAGAATTATGATTGATTGCTTGAAAGCATTGGTGCTACTTAAGTTAATTATCATCATTATCACAGCGCGGGAATAAAAGCCTATTCTAGTCTTTGTAATGTGTAATCAGTGGACGCAAGACACCATCCACGAGCTGATCTGTGTTTAATGTGGCTCACGTTCATGGTCTGTGCAGAAGAGACGGCTAAGAGTGCGGCATGCTAATTACACATATCACAGGTATAAACACGTTGTTCAAATTGCATTAGGATCAAGCTGTTTAAGAGTGACCATCATGCTAATTATTATCGTTTGCTATTTCTAGACATTAATTTGTCAAGCATAAATTAGAGCAATCATTAATGTGTAAATTACATGTAAAGTTATCAAGACTAGAGTGGTAGCGCTTGCACACATTTTTTTGAAAACTACTTTAAATCCTGTGCGTGCAAGTTACCATCCCGAGCACGTGGCTTATTATCTCCTGTGCAACTAGCTAACTTCAATCTTGTGTTGCGCGCCTTGCTAACTCATATCATTGCAGGACCCAGAGGAGGAAGAACACTTTCTCTCCAGCTCTTAAACTCTGACCAACGATGCCTCCGTCAATTTTGCATTTGTCCAAGCACCTTATTAAACTCTGCAAATAATTATTATTATTGCTTTTAAATTTATGCTGTTTTGTGTGTGCTCGAACTGATGAATGTGGGTGTTTTCAAAGCTACTTGTGTCCTTTAAATTGCTTAAGATGTATCCAGCTCAGAGGTATTCCAGGCATTTTTATGTGAAAGATTTTCAATAGTTGCAGCAAACTTTAGGTAGTTAGTTTATTTTGAACATTGCCGCAAAAAGAAACATGTAAAGTACATTAACAGCATGTTTTGTTGAAAAAGGAGAGGGATGAAGTTGAAAACACCATTACTTCCAACACACATTTTCATTCAATGCTTCATGCGGTTTAGCTTCCCTATATAAAGTCTGCTGCAGAATATAAACAAGCAATAATAAATACAATACCTCTCTCATTTGTTCCCTGTAGCTATTGAAAATTCAAATGTTATACTTATATTTGAACCATCTTAAGTTTGTAGAATGTTTTATCCTCACTGCTTTCCCCATTAAAAGATACTTCCCCTCTTAAAAAAAGCTTGAATATTAACTTCAAACCTAACCTTTCCTCTTGATCTTAATATTCATATATTTGACGGCTTAAACACAATGATATAATTGCCCGTAATATCATCGCTGTACCCCTGTCAACGTGACATGATGTGCACAGAAAGAATTGTATTAATTAATCTGAAGAATAATCAAGGCATAGCGAGACCATTTGTAAAATATGTGTTAGATGTCCCTGCTCATGGTGGCCATCTCAACTGAACGTGTTGACACCTATGGAATTGATTTCCCATGGCAGCACAGCCCATCTACTGCCACAAACATTGGCACGGCTGCACTCACATCATGTTGACACAGAACGCAATCACTGCTGTTTGTCGGCCATTGTTGGAGCGGAATAAGGAGAGCGCAACAACAGCCTGCGACTAAGGCTTGTCCAGGAGGATTCAGCGCGCTCTCTCAGACGCAATGCTTGTTTTGTCATTTGCATCACAAAACAGAAGACAGTGTCAAATAATCAAATAATTCTACATGTTTCACTAGTCACATGTATTTGTATTACAGGCATTGTTGGCCCTTGATAGCTTAAAAAAAAAAGAATAATAATAATGATATAATTGCACTAAAACATACAGCAAAGTTGGTCAATGGTTTTAAGGAACAAAAATAAAACGATATCTCTATCTAGATATCTGAAGCACTGTTGTTTCCACTAAAAGTCCTGCTACACATCTTTTTTTCTTGCCTGAACAAAATAAAATGCATTTAGGTGTTTGCACTGAAGACCAAGGCCTCATCAATGATGCAGTGACACGGAATCAATTTACCTCGGTGGAAAGGTTGCAGAATTAATTCCAAAGGAGAAAAATATTAACGGTGGTCAAACGTGTCTACAGCTAATTGCTTGGGTGTGTAAATATACAATGCATTTTCATATTTCCCTATCCTTTGTCATAAGGACACAGGTCTTAAAGCTTGGAATACGTTTATTTTACTGATTGTTTACAAGAGATCTTTACATATTTGTGTCCTTCGTAATTTGAAAGGTTTGGAAGCTGAAATGAATTTTGGTATTTTTGAATGAGAACTGCTATGTTTTCAGTGGATAAGAAATTGAATACTTGTATTAAACATTCACAGAAAGTCTACTTCTTCTTTAGCTCGGAGAGTGCTGTAACCATGAACTACTGTGCTCTCATACTCTTTTGTCCAACCGCCATTATGTTTTGAAGTCTAGACATATTCAACCCAGCATTGTAAGGACACATTTTGTGGTGAAAACACAAAACAAACTTGAACTTGCATTAACTGGATGAGCAATAGCCCCCTGAATAGGCCACAAGAGGTGTAGACAAGAGGTTTACTTGTATGTTACATTTACCAATAACACACCCAAATGTGCCCGCCGCAGTGGAAGTGATCTGATATTGGGATTCCATTAAGTTCAGAGGTGTACTGTATTGACGTTTTGTTCTCAGACAAGATGCAGCAATTATTAATGAAGATGTGTGTCTCAGGTAATTACTACACTAATTTAGTTATGGTAGAGTTGCCCGCTATCTGATTTTGTTCCATTGGACCTATTAGTTTGACTAAATATTGAGCTAATTACTGGCCTGAGCCGTCCCACAGTGTGCACAATCCATGAGTAGCGTACACAAGAGGGTTTTCCCACTTCCTTAGTTGTTTGTATACAAAACTGTGATTAACAAGATATTCATCAAGCCAATTGTTATTTTCATGGACTTGACAGGTGTGAAATGCATAAAGAGTCGAGACATTTGTCGCAGTCCGTAATCGACACCACAAAACGCCTTAAAACCCTGCACCACTGACGAGCACGTGCACGTCCTTTTTATGATCAAAACAAATACTTTTATGGAGTAATTGACAAAGAATAAAGTGGCGCGAAGGACATTTCCTTGGTAGAAGAGAATTACTAATACTTGTACTAATAGTTACAATATAAATTGGCACAATCATTGCTACTGCCAAACTTCCCTGACTTAATATTGTAAAAGTGGACGTTCTCAATGCTGAAATGACCGGACTGTAATGAGCTTCACTCAAGTTTAGTGGATGAGGAAATGTTTACTACTTTGTTACACTTAGGTCAAATTGGGTATGCCAGTCAAGTAATTGGTAATATGAGTATTTATATGGGCTGAATTAATGCATATCTATTGAGTTAGTGTTTTAGTTTCACATGCTCAACCAAGGTTAGTTAGATTATTTATTACTTTCCTAACTGGCTCTAATTGACTTGTGGAGATGCTCTATTATATATTAGTCTACCAGGGCCAAAACAATGTTGCTACTCTGAAAAGACCTGAAGTCCTGTTGTATTAATAATGTCAGTTCAATCTGGATGGACTGAAACTGACAAATGCAGAGCGGTTAGAGCGCTCGCCTCCCAAAAAGGAGATCATGGGGTCGATTCCTGAGGACAGCATGTCCTCCCTGTGTGACCGTGGGATCTCTCCAGGTTCTCCGGCTTCCTTCCACCGTCCAAACACATGCATGTCAATTGGCAACTGTAACTTGCCCCTAGTTATCTGTGTGTCATGTCTCTGTGTTGACCCTGTGACGAGAAGGCCCTGTCCAGAGTGTACTCCTTTACTACTGTACTACTTTTAATGCATTTTTTCCTGTTGTGTGAAGCACTTTGAATTGCCTTGTGTACGAATTGTGCTCTACAAATAAACTTGCCTTGCTTTGCCTTGCCTTACTCCGCTTAAGGCCCAAAGTCACTGGGATAGGCTCTAGTCAAGTGGTAGAAAAGGGAAAAAAAGAAAGAGTGATGTTTATTATGTCATGGTACATAAACTAATACTCACTATGTATACATATTTTTTTCCGCTTAGAACCTGGCAGAAGTATATAGTACATTGTAGGTGAGATGGAAGTCGATTAGAAATGATGAAAATACATTTCCCTCAGAGTCCAGACCCTGAGGAGGTAGATACTGGAAGGAGGAGCATCGCGGCACGAGCTGAAAGTTGAGTGGTGAGAAGGTGAGGATTGTTTAAACGTAGCTGACTAAAGGCTGATTGGTTGCGGCGGAGGCGAGTACTGGCAGCAGTAGTAGATGCAAGGGAGGAATCTGTGATACGTAAACAGGTGAGACAGTGCTCACTGTAGAAGTGTAAGAGTCCAGTCTTCCGATCTGAATTATGGCTTTAGTTCCATTACATTCAAAGAGTTAAGTTATTCATGAAATCCACCAACGGTTCGATGAATACAAAAAGAATTGATGTACATGACTATAGATAATTGGAATGTGTTGGATGGGAGACCGCTGGGACCACCAGGTGCCGCAGTGGCTCAGTGGAAGGAGCACTTTCTCACTCAGTCCAATGAATACTGTGTCCCCGGACACTTTACCCACCATGCCTCCAGAGTCCATGTATGAATGAGTATGTGTTTGTGGGAATGAACGTGGGATGGAAATTAGCCAATAGTTACAATCTTTCATTTAGATCGTATGGTCATTGACATGCACAGCCCTGACCAAGTTGTACAAAACAGAGAATATGTATAATTATTTATTTATTTTTCTCATTATTATTATTATTATTATTTTTTTATGTTTCCAGCCCAACAGCTTTTTTCAACAGGACAGTTAAAGTGTGAAATGTGGAGAGAGAGAGAGGGCATGGATATTTGGCAAATGGTCAAGGGCTGGAATCAAAACGACAAACACTGTGGTGGCAGCAATCACACATTTGCAACAAAAAATATATAATTTTACCGAACCCTAGTGGCTGAGAGTTAACATTTCCCCAGAACTTGGCCGTACATTGCAAAAAATGATGTCATGAAAAACAGGTCAAATACCTTTTCAAGAATGAAAAGCTGAAAGAAAAGGACTTTAACACAGCTAAAACACATTTACCACCTGAATCATTGCAAAGGCAAAACCCTGTCTGACAGATCCAACTCTGCAAAACTGCATTTAAAAATAAATTTGCGCAGTTTAAACAGATGTTGAGAGCACTGTTTCCCTGCCTGGGCAACATTCACAAACCCAGCCGTCAGATGCCATTTTCTGAATGCCTACATCCTAATTAAAGTGAGCGTTTACAGCTTCAGCTCCAGAGAGAACTGCCAGGTCCATCTTCTTTAAAGCAGTCCAGTATGTTATAGTTTCACACCAGGATCTCTGCTCCCATGCTTTTCTGCTGCATGTCTGACATCTTGCATCATCTGATACAAGCTTTCTTGGCAGTAAAGAGTTTGTTACCCGTTAACAAGATCTACAGTGACATCAAATCAAAGCTATAGGCACTAAAACAGGTTTTGAGGTTACGTGCTTTCATTCAACCTATGTCTTTGGCAGGCTGCTTAAAAAGTGAATAATACAGTTTTAGCGAAGCATCTTTGAAAAGTATTCGAGGGATTTACCAATATTCCATTCATTTGATTGGGTTTATGTTACAATTTAGATTTATTTTAATATCAGTGTGTTGAAATGTGGCCATCGGATGAGTGCGGAGGTGGTTTTTTATTTATGCTTCATTACATATTACATATCTATGGTGCCCTAATAAGGGTGAACTGACCTATGACGGTATCATTTTTTTGATTTTCTAACTTTCTATTACTTAAAGCGACAATTTTGTGAAGCTCTGCAGGACAACTGCTTCTGTGATTTTGAGATTGAGGGCTGTAAGCACTGTCCAACTGGCCACAATTAAGTACCTGGGTCGCAAACTTATGAATATATTGTGTTCATGTGTGTCCGGCTGTGTGTACTGGCTTTGTATGCGCCATGTAATCAGAGGTGCTTTGGAACTTTTAACAAGAAGTCATTAACAGTCAAGACTATTGTGCAGACAGTGTGATTTCAAAGGTGCTCCACAACAGCTTGTGTATCGAGGCTTGATTGAACCAGAGCACTTGAAAGGAGCCATAGAGACGTACGGTTCGCATCCTGTCGTGGCCCATCTGCCTCTCTCCGCGCTCCCGCCGTCATTCTTCTTTGTGAGGAGGAAAGGTTTGAACATCAAAGAACAGCCATGCTACCTTGGAGACAGAAACAATTAGTAAGGGGTCTGCTGAAAGGTGGCTGAAAGAGAAGCAGGCGCTATGTGAAACCAAGAGTATTATGTCTGGGCATTACTGAAAAAGGTGGCCAAATAATGTAATGGCTAGTTCTATCTCGGTAAATAGCACATTTCAGTATGGAACCAAATGGTAAAAAGGCATAGTGAAGTTCATTTAAATGCGTATTGAAATTTGACAGTGGTTTACATCTTCGGCATGTAATTTATACTGTCTTTGCCGTTCCATATGCCTATGTAAAAGCAGTTATTTTGAGAATCAGTCAATGTGTAAATGGAAGGAAATTTAGTCCAGGTTATAACTTATATTTCCATTTAGTATTTCCTGTAGCACTTGTTATTTTTAACTCAAGATGATAATAACATTTAGATGGTGTTTATTCTGGTTAATGATATTGTCGTCAGTTGTAAAACCACTATACAATTTTTTGCTTGCAATCTGACTATAGCATAGATCAGATAACACCTCCAACTGTGATAATTCTCATTTAAACTTAATGTGGAGATGCTCCTGGATACGAGTCCAGCTAATCTCCTCATATACCCTTGAGCACATTCACAGCTATTTAAAATATCTTACTTGTCTTAGCTGGCTGCTAAGCAACTCCACCTGTTTTCACCTCTGCCAACATTTCAAAATCAGAATGAATGAGAAATTGCTGGCTTAGCTGCTGTTTAATAATGCATTTGTCATCGGTGACCAGGGCAAAGGAGAGGTGAGGCCAAACAAACATGAAATTAGGTCAATATCACCGGGTCGTCTCTGTAGAGGGCGAATGCTGTAAGACACGAAGGAAAGGCTGCTAGAAAGAGTGCAGGACATTTTATTATGTACTTATGGTACTCGTGCAATATCAACTGGTTTGCAAATACATTTAGGTAAATCAGAATGTAATAGAAGGCATAATGAATCAAAATGTGACATTTTACCTGCAGCTGATGAAAGCAGTATAAAAAAGAGCCTGGATAATTAATTTCAATTATCAGTTGTAGCAGGTGAAAGTAATAACAAACCAGGGAGCAATAATTGCAGCGCTCTTGGTTATGTTCTAGTGCATTTTCCAAACGCTTTAATTTATTAGCTCATAATGTTGAAGACTGTGTGATGGTTTGACACACAGACCCTGGTGTAAGTGCTGGTAGGTTTAAGTGTTACAATGCTTATCAGTGCATATAGTGTGATATCAATCATCCCGAGGAGCACTATGACGAGGGGCCCTGCTCTGAGAGGGGCAGGTGTGCAGGCTCAGGCATTGCATCATACATGGATACACACCATTAGCCAATAACTGCAACTCAGATTCTTCATGGCTCTGCTTCAAGTCATGCTCACTACTTTTTATATTTTCTTCATGGGTTTTTAAAGTTTTGGAAAGTAAAATGAACCTGCTCATACTGTGCTGTACAACTGGTGACAGACAAATGTGTTGTGCATAGAGGCTTAAGTGTAGTTAACTGTCAGTGCCCCAAATGTATTCATTATTTATTTCATTTTTACATTTTACACTTTTTGAGACAGAACTAAATTGTAGCTCAGTGTCAAAGTCAAGTGTGAAGGTTGTAGCCTGTAGTGGGTAGAAGCACATTTAATGATGGAGACCAGTCAAGAGGCAGACTCCAGTCGACCACAGATCAGTCCAGCCCTGGGTGTGTGAGCACCAGCGGCAGTATCAGTGCTGGAATAGGGCCGATGACTGATTCCAATTTAGGGCTACATCAAAGAGTGTGAATGCTGCAGATCTGGCAGGAAGGCTGGGGGTCAGGGACACTGGCGGAGGGATTTAGTCATTTCAGGGCTTATGTGAAGCACCATGGAGAGGAGCCATAAAAGCACAATGTCACTTTGTGACCTGCAGTTAGAGGGAGACCAACATGGAGCCGGGTGAGCCGGCTGGGAGCGCGCCACGGCAGCACTCAGACATGCACCACACTGCTCTATGGTGCACACTAAACCTCCTCTTCTCATCTCTCACAGTCTAACACAGGCTAACACAGCTGTCTCACAACATAAATTCAGTCTGATTTTCAGCCTAATAATACTAAATGGCAATGGTAATTTTGACAGCACTGAAGTCCAGTAAATTATCTTCCGTCTTTGCTTTAATGCGCCTCCACATGGCAGCCATATTTTATGCAGCTCTCTGACATTTAGTGAGGGCAATGACACTCGTAGGAGACATTCAGATGTGTCTCATTGGCATGCAGCCTCCCAAACATCCATGTGGGACTAGTCCTGCAGCTTTTAGGGCCAATAAAGCCCCTCAGACACCACTCCCATGACAGAACTCCACTATGGTCTTGGTTCTTTGTGAGTTACTGTTCATGTCTCTGACCAATAAAACTCTGCACAGTTGCAAATTAACTGTACTTTAACTAAAGAAATTATGTCTGCTTTACACATTCCATACATTCAATAAGCTGCTCTCAACATTAGTGCCTATAAAACCTGTTTTAGTAAGTATATGAGCACTCATTTAAAATTCCAGTTAATTCAGTGTCTTTCCAGTGCATCATTAACTGTAGTTGAAGAGAAGAGCTGTCAGAAGGACCTCACTTTCCTCTTCTCATCGTCTTTGTGGGCATACTGTCCACATCAGCCTTAATGAGTGCCTTTAACTGTTAGCAGCTCTCACGTTCCCCACCACTCGTAATGAATCATATTCACTCATGAGAACAGTGCATCCTGCTGAGGAGGGACCATGAGATTATGGTATTCCGCTGCTGGTGGCTCACCATGACAACCTCTCATCATATTTTTAACGCACAAATTTGGAGTCTGATAGATACATGATGCTGATTTTTTTTAAAGCACGTCATTCATTTAATTTAGGACAAAATTGCCCCAAATAACAATTTGTATCTCTAGGATTTGGAGCAAGAAATAATAGCTACCTGCCATGTGGATTTAAAGAGATAACTATTGCTTTTGTATTACTATTTTTGTAGACAAAGCCTTTACAAGTGTATTACAGCACACAAAGTAATTGTGATTAAAAAAGGGAACATTTATAAAATAAACTAAATAATAACTGATTTTGTTAAGAGGTCCGCAACAAACCTCTGAGCACTGACAGTGTTACTAAACTTTTGCCAAAAATACAAATAAGTTGAACAATGCTGAGACATGAAAAATATCCCATTCAGTTAATGCAACACAGTAGTTTTAATTAATGCCCATAGATTGTTTTATAGTAAAACAGGCCATGTCTTGGGTCAATGTACCTGTTATCTCGCTGATTCTGATATGCTGCTGGCACGTTTCCCGGCGCATGCAAGCCGTTCTATTTTTCAAAGTGCATTTATATTATGGGCTGTCTTGGCAAGACTGTCCCTGGATCATATGGGCTGAAGCGCCTCCCAGACTGATGATGATTATGATGCTATAACATCCAGAGTGTTCGCGGCCTTGTTCACTGATGGTTATTACAATTGTGGCAAAACTCACACATCTCTTTTGGCAGCACATGTCCAGGCTTGTTGCCATATAATGAATGGAAACAGAAATTCAACATGTTTTATAAATAGTAAACATCTCCAAGGAGGTGACAGTAAGACAGTAAACATGAAATCATTCAATTATCACTGAGGTACCTCATCTAATCAAATAATAGTAGCACTATTAGTAGTAATTTTAATTAGTATACATTGACAATACATTTGTAAAGCTTATAAGCTTATAAAGGTTTATAAAGGTTTTCCCTCATCATTAACTCAAAGTTGTATCTTGATTGGTTCAAGTTTGAGTAATCTTTATTGTAGAAATTGTTCAAGTTGAGTAATCTTTATTGTATTGCACTGAGGTGTCAATGAAAATTCTTGTTTTGACCTACGTCGTTGCCATAGCAATATTTAAAACACACGTATATATATGTGTTGATTATGGATGAATCTCCACACTATTGCCGAACTATTTATGTCCATCAGGTGAAAAACTAGTGCACTCAAATTGCACAGCCTACACCTTGAAAATTAGTGTCCAGCGCTGGTCACTGGACGGTCAAAACAGACCACAATGCATAGTGAGATTCAGAAAGATAAGTCTTTAACTGGACACAACACGACATGGGCGGTGCAGAATAAGGTGAATAGCATGAATACACGCCCACTGCTCTGTATGTCTTTCAAAAACAATTTTAGTATTTGCTGCTTGCTACAACTGTTGTCATTAAATCTATATTGAATTTCAAAATGAATAATAAATAATGAATAATTAGAAGAAAACATGAGAACCTGCCAAACGCACTTTAGGGACTGTACTTCCTGCTTCCGTAAGAGTGCAGACACTTTCCTGCTTGCTCCAGCTTGCTATAGAGCGTTTTCCTTATATTGCTTTTTAATCAGTTTTCGTGTTCCAAACATTTTTAATTAGGACTTTTTTAAGTAAACCAAGGATTTTAAGAACATATCTGACGAGCAAGCGAAATGTCCGCCGGAGAAGATGGAAAACCGACTCTTGTGAACGCTGTCAGAAATATCAACAAGAAATTCATGAGCTACAAGCACGGTTATTCGCTTTAGAATTTGAAAAAGGACTGCCACAATACAATTCCAGTGTCATCCAGTGGTAAGAAGTCCACATTTTTTACAAGAAAAACTGCTACTTTCAAGCTAAATTAACCAATCCTAATTTATTTGGCCACATATCGAGGAGTTAAACAGCTGATTGTGCATATGGTGCCATTGAACATACGACGGGAACATACTGAAGTTTTGAAAAGAGACTTCTTGAAGTTATACGACGTGCTTGATAAAATGGAAATCAAAACATTCATAAGTGGACCTCTTCCAAACATTGACAAGAAGATAAACAAGTTTAGCCGGCTGCTTCAGCTGAACACATGGCTGTCCAAAGAGTGTGCACCTAGAGGATTGCACTACATTGAGAACTATTCTGGAAACAAGAGGACCTGTTTAAGAGAAATGGCCCACACCTATGCAGAGGTGGAGTGAGGGTGCTGACAGAGAACCTGCTCCACGCTCTGAGGCATTGGACTGGGCCTGGACAGGGTCACGAGCAGATAGTTAGAGAAGAGAGGAATGAGAGAAGAATTCCTGCTCTATCAGCCAGAGACCGAGCCAATGTTTCAACATCAACAGCACCACAACCACAGCCTGCACCAAAGGATTCATCAGCAGCCGTTCCACCACCACCAGCAAAGGATTCAGCTCCTGCTGCGCCGCAATCACCTCCACTGCCTCCAGAAAAGGACTCATCAGCAGCAGCATCACAACAATTTTCACAACAGACAGCGCAGGTCTCCATTCAGTTCTCTCACGCAAGGTCCTCATCAAAGGCCTTGGACCCATCTGTGACAGGCCCGGCAACATCGCTGCCATTGCCTTTGCCCTCAGAGCAGCCCTGGGTTCCCCCTGCAACATCCACTCACACTACAGATTCCTCACTCTCCTTCCCATCTCCACTCTCACCCAGAAGCCTTCCCAGCCATCTTGAATGTCTGATCAAATCAGGCGTTAAGATGGCTCCCACTCACGCCCAATATAATAAGATCAAGACTCCTGGCTACCCACCAGATTTCTAAAGTCTGTGCTGAACAGTTTGTTAGCACCCACTCACTCACATAGTTAACATGTTGCTTTCAATCTGAAACATTTCCAATGTCTTCCAATGTGGTCATAAAGTCTTTCCTGAAGAAGAGTAGTCTTGATGCCGCAGTATTTAGTAATTACCGGCCCATCTCTAATCTGCCATTTTGAGGCAAAGTCCTTGAAAAGGTTGTTTGATGTTTTCCAGTCAGGCAAAGCCTCAGTCTTAATTCTGTTGGATCTGAGTGCTGCTTTTGACACTGATGACTGGGTGGGGCAACACTGACACTGCCCCTAAACTGGGTTAAGGTTCTATCTGGAAAACAGGAAGTACTTTGTTGAAATTTGTAACTGTGTTTCAGACCAGATGCCCCTGACCTGTGGGGTGCCCCAAGGATCAATCCTGGGACCTCCTTCTGTTCAACCTCTACATGTTGCCATTATGTCAGTTGATACGCAGCGAGAATGTGTCCAATCACAATTATGCAGACGACACTCAGATCTATGTTTCACTGACGAACAGGTGAATATGGAACAGTGGATTCACTCTGTCACTGCATCCAACAGTGTTCGGATGCAAAACAACTTTCTCCAGCTGAACTCAGAAAAGATTGAAATCATCTTCTTTGGCCCACAGAAATAAAGAGAAAGTGTTAACAGTCACCTCCAGAGCCTCACTCTAAAACCTACAAATCAAATCAGAAATCTGTGGTGTAATAATGGACTCAGACTTGAATTATAACAGCCACGTCAAATCAATCAGCAGCTTTTTACCATCTAAAAAACATTGCCAAAATCACAAGTACAGTGTCTAAACCAAACTTGCAGAGACTTATCTATGCTTTTGTCTCTAGGAGATTGTAGACTACTGTAACTGTAACAACAGCAGTACATCCAGAGCGCTGCTGCTCGGGTCCTGGCTAGAACCAGAGAGTACGATTCACATGTAGTCCTGTGCTCAGGTCTCTGCACTGGCTCCCTGTGGCTCAGTGAATCTGCGTTTCAGTTTTATGCAGCTAAAATCTGGAATAATCTTCCTGTGGGACAGGCCTCTACTCTGGCAATGTTCAAATCTAAGATAAAAACAGTTTTGTTTAGAAGCGCATCTGACTGAAATGATTTTCTTTGCACTCTTCTCTTTTATGTCTTAAACTGTTTTGTGATTTAAATGCATTTTTTTTTCCTGTTGCGTGAAGCACTTTGAATTGCCTTATGCTCTACAAATAAACTTCCCTTGCCTTAAGCGGTAAAGATAAATAAATGTAATACTTCAAACTTTTTCCAATGTATGTGCTTTTACCACATCCAGGCGCCATAGTGTTGGATTATCTGCTAATTGCTGTGTTTAAATGACTTATAGTTAGCCTGTGTGTAGAGATCCACTATGAGCTCCAGAGCTGTTAATTTACTTGGCAGGTTAGAGGTGTGAATAAGAGCAGCTAATGAGCGTGAAGTAAGGTGTTGATGCAAGAGGAACAGTGTCGCTTGAATTAACTTCTTTTGTTCTGTTGCCCAACATTATCTTTAACACATAAGTGATTTTATGTTTGCACTCTATGTCTCAGTCATGTGGAGAACATAACTCCATTTTTGATTTGTGGCTTTTGCTTCACGAGGTGCACCGCTGTCGTAATATTGCTTCCCAAAGTGTCGGCTTTAGATCCGAGACAATAAGCAACAGTACAAACACTCCCACACAATTCTCACGGCTGGGAGGTCCGTGCCGTAAAATGCCCAGATTGATAGAGCCGTGCCGTATGCCTCCCCTGAGCTGGAAGGCCAGACTCCTGCGGTGAGCCCTCCCTGTGACTCAACGGTATAGATAAAGTTTCCCCAACAACTAAGCATCTAGCATCTACTCTAGCTTTTATTGCTCGACGTTGGGCAATTAAGAGCACACTATGATATCTTGCAAACTATATTACAGGCCCTATAGGTCAATAACAGTGGTCATCCTTTGTCTTTTCATACTTTTTTATGTTAACTGTCTTTTGAAACTTCGCTCAGGATACATTTTAATACAGTTGAGAGCACAATTTTTTCTTTGGATTTGTTTGTTTACTTTAGATTCCTGATTAGCTGTTGTTACTCAACCTTGATTTGTCTTTGTATTTAAGTCCATTAAAAAAAATTTGTACAAATATAGGTATCTAATCAAAACAATTCAATAGAAGTACCAATGCATATGGAAAAAATAGCGCATTTAAAAACTACCTGTTTAAAAATGTACATTAACAGTAAAAGTAAAAGTATTTCACACAGATTTTGAGAAATGTTATAGCATTCAATTTTGTGATTTTGATAAATATTTGTGCGGATTTTGGTAAACAGTAACAATTCAAATATTTCTAGATGTATGCATATGCAGTATTTTAGTTGAAAAGTGCTTTCAGCTTTTCAGTCCAGTTAAAAAAAATGGTGGAGTAGAAAGTATAGATACCTGCTCTCTTGTTGTTGTTGTTGTTGTTGTTGTTGTTGATTTTTAAAATGTTTTAATTTAACAACATAAAAGTACATTTCTTCAGATTGTGGCAAACCCACCCACTGCTCTCAACCTTCAGAATTAGTTTGTGCATCTGTTCTTATAAATTGCGGACAGCGCTGGACAGGCAGATACAAATAAAGGTGATTTAGCCCAAAGAGATGCTGAAGGATGGCTCTCATTAGGGGCTGAGTGAAGACCAGAGTGGGGGTTTAACTGAGAGGGATACCAGGCCATTAGCGGCCTGGCAGCTCCTGTATTAATAGGTTTTTAATAAGACGCTACATTAATGCTTACCATGACTGAGTGTTTTTATGGTAATGGGAGGAGGAGTAAAATAGGGAATAGTTAAATGAAGGTAAAGAACATTGATGAGCGCTGCAACTTTTAAAACTTACATCACTACTCAAAACGTATTCTACAACACAACCAGTAATGCCAAAAAACTCAATTTACGAAAAGTAGGCAATGGGAGAATACAAAATATAAGAATAACATTGTTTTCATTCAAAAAAAATGTGTAGAGCCAAAAATCACAACAGTAGTCGCTTTGTAGGGCTTCTCGAAATAGTTGATTTTACCTGCATAAAGTTACAAAATGTAATTATGAAACAGTCATTGTTCAATAAAAGACAAGCAGATTGATCAACAGTTATGAAGCAAGCAAATGGATACTTAGTGTCTCAGAGCATCTCTTGTCCTAAGATCCTCCTTCTTGGTGAGGAAAAAACCTTGAAGAAACCTCAAAGAGAACCACAGTTAAGGAGAGATCCACTCCCATGGGAGGACAGGCTGTAAATGTCTCCAGGACTAACACACATCCGTTTGCAGATAAAGTTCAAGTCTGTAGAGCCAGATGCCACTCAAGACAGGGGGATAGAGAATAGAACTGGGTCCATAGGTCAGAATCGGGGCATAGGGGGACAAGTAATTCAATGTATAAACTGACATCAGCATACATGTTATAGACAAGTGACAGGAAGTAGAAACAAGGAAACAAACTTAACACTGTGGGTCAAAATCATGATTTTCTTGATTAGATCACATTTTATTTCTCCCCCCCTTCTTTTGCTTCAGTTTTTTATAATTAACATTTACACAGAACTGCGGCAGCTGAGGAAAGCCAAGCTTCCAGCGCAGATGATGGACAGTTTTAGGCGGCCATCATTGAGTCCATGGTACGTTGGAGCCACAGCCAGGGACAAACAGTGACTACTGCACATTGTGCGTTCTGCTGAGAAGGTGATCCATCTCTGCAGGACCTGTACGTCTCCAGGTCTCTGGGACGAGCAGGTCGGATCACAGCCGACCCTTCTCACCCTGGACATGGAGGCTACGGTCCATCTGGATCAGAACCTCCCGCCACAAGAACAGTTTCTTTCCTTCTGCCGTTGGACTCATGAACACTTCTTAAACACCTGTCCACTTTAACTACAATCTAATCAATTACTCACTGCACGGTCACTTTCTGCACTACAACTGTACATTTAACTGTAAATTCTTGTGTGCATAGTAAATCTCTTTTATTTTATACTATAATACATTTAAATTGATTCCTTTAATGCATGCCCTTTTGATTTCATATATGTTATGAATGCCGAAACAAGTTCATATGTTGTGAATTTTGTTAATTGACAATAAACCTTTCTGATTCTGATTCTGATGATTCTGAACAGAAATAAGACACACAGAGTCAGTTATAATGTCAGTCCAGTCCTTGAGTGTTGGTGCAATGTGGGAGTGTGTTTTTTTTTTTTTTTTTAACGGCCTTATTTCCGGTAGCTAAAGGTATCTATGAAGGTTATTATGTGATTTTATTACTGTGAACTTCTTTTTTTTTTTCTGTGAACTTTTTTTATGTTTTTTTTTACCATTCCATCAAGTTAAAACGTTCATTGAATATAAATATGTTGTCAAAAAAATCTGTTTAAAAAATACAATGTGAGTATGCTATGAGTCCTGCTACTTCATGAAAATGTTAAAACTCAGTGTAAAAACATCTGTATTTAGTGAATTTTAAAACATTGTATTTTTATACACTGAAATTTAAAACACAATATAAACGGAATATTAAAAGCATTGTATTATTTTCCACAGATTTTTGAAACATTGTATTATTTTACACAGATTTCTTTTTATTTTTTTTAACATCAATTTCAAATTCAAAGAATATTTTTACTTCATTGGATATAAAACAAAAAAAATCAGTTCACATAATTATAATACAAAAAATGTAATTACTAAATTCCATGTAAAATAAAAACAGTCTTGGGTATCCATTTATTGTGTCCATGGCAGGAGTTCTAGAGCCCAAGTACGTAGTTTCTGGAGTCTTAGTGGATTTCAATTTCATCACTGACTAACTAATTTTGTTTTCTGAGAGGTATCTAAAGCCATCTACTAATTCTGAAACTTTAATACTTCACTGCGATTGGTTTAAATTGCCTGGTCACTCACTCAGACAGAGACAGAGGCTGACCAATCCAGGAGTGGGTGAAATAGTCTCTTAATTAAGACTTAAACAAGTTTTACATAACTCTTAACCCTTCTTTTTAGCTTGTTTGAAAATTAGAGTACAATTGTTACCCATGACATTAACTGATTATGATGAGATAGTGTTTCATGGTAATGCGAAGAGGCAGAAGAGTGCAGCTGCCATGTGTTTGTCTGACAAATCCACACACAGCTCAGTTCATATTGTGACAACAGCTTTGTGTCTGCACTTCTCAGTCTGAACATTGTGTAACTCCCGCAGGTCCGATAAAACATGGACATGATAAAAGGCTGGTAGATTTAGCTATGATTTGAGTGGCAGCTGTGTGAAAGGGGGCTGTGTCAGTGATGTACGATTCCAAGGGATGTCTCCTGTCGCGCACAAGATTTCATTTTCCTCCGATTAATCAGTTCGGACTAATTCTCCTTCGTCATTTTTAACCCTACAGTGTCAGCGCCTCAGTCTCTCTAATTGAAATATTACAGCCGGTTAAGTAAATGAAGACAATTTAATCAGTCCTCCTCTTCACTTCCTAGTCTGTTTCTCTCTCTTTTTCTATTTTTCCCCATGTGACTCGCAGACGATGTGATCTTTCTATTAAAAGAAATAGTTGACAGATTAATTTCAAGATTTTTTTAAAATTTAAATTAAGTTGACAGCTCCATTGTTTCACTGCCATATGAGATTTCATTCAACTTTTATTCTAGAGGAAAACCAAAAAGTCTGCACCAGAAAGACACAAGATACCAAACATTGTCTCCTGAAGCAATATATTTCAATGCTTTGGGTTTTGAAAGATGTTTTTCGTTTGCCTTGAATTTCCACTGTATGACATTATTTAAAAAAAAAAATTATCAATAGTGCACAAATGTCTTCTATAAAGTACATATCGTACATATCGTGTTTAGAATTCAAACAAAAAAGAAGTCAATGTCTTTGGTTTGACACTGACTCTTTTCTTTAAAAATGTCTTAAAATGTGTTACTATTTTTTTTTTTCTAAGAGTAAAAATGCTTTGTGGAGTGAAGTATACCTCTGGACCTTTGATGAATAGAGATGTGCGATCAGTATTAAGGTCCACATCAGTCTACATTTGAAACTCAAGCTGCCTATTTTAAAAATCAGACACTTTTCATGTACTTCTCAAACCAAGAAAGTCAAACAAAATCGAGGCGAGGCAATCAGCAATAAATCTCTCTTTCTTTTTCAGCTAACCCCCCCTGCCGCCGCTATCCCCGCCCTTCACATCTGTGCGGCTGAGATAAGCAAATCAATATCCTGTCACCTCTCATTTTTACTAGCCCAATTCTGCTTTGTGCACCGCCACAAGGTGACAACTCCTGCCCGCTCGGACCCGGACAATCTCAGCATGAACTGTGGACAATATTGTCTCTGAGAGAGTCAACAGGGACCCTTTTCTATCAATTGAAAACATGTTTGGAACAGAGCAGCTGAGTTGCAAGAAATACTTTACAGCGTCAGTTTCATTGTTTTGTGTGTTTGAGCACTGAAAGAGTATATATGTGGAAAAAGTCAGATAAAAAGAACATAATACAATCTTTTCATCATTTTTGAACAATGCATTTTAATGTTTCATCAAAAACCATCCCGTTAAAGAGGCATATGTGTTGCTATGGAAACATATGAAAAAGCATGCAATACAGTATTTTTCTGAACATTTTACACTGCTGTTCCAGATTGATTATCCCATCAGCTGGCCAGATAGAAGACACATCTCACAGACATTGATTGACTCCGGTGTTAACCCCGGTTTCAGGTCACGCCCTGTCACATTTTAATCCACCGGTCCATAAATGACCTGCAGAACTGCTGCGGGTTTACCTAAAAAAGCTTGAAACATTTTTAATTAGTCAGCAGCCTATAAAACCTTCAATATTTCTTAATAAATCCTGTATGTCGCAGAATCAGTCCTTAGGCTTTAAATTGGACTTCACTTAAGATGGTGTGGGTGAGTTTAAATGCCGATCAGATGGAAGTAATGAAAAGAAGAGAAATAACAAGCTTTTTTTTTTTTCTTCCATTGCATCACTGTAATAAAATGACATCGTTATGAGCTTCGACACATCCTTTGAACTTTCTGCATTATATCTGCAGTCCAAGTATGCAATAAAGATATCAACCTATTTTAATAACACTGCAATGACATCTATTAAATCTGTTGACCTTTATGTCAAACTAACCGATATGTGTAACCTATATGACTTACATGCTGAGGAATAGAGCAGAACATTCAACACAAGAGGGAAAAAATGCAATGTAGTTGAGGACCCTCATGCTTCTATGTGTGAGTTTCTAGTCTGAGGGCAGCAGTGAGGTTGTTAAAATATTCACGGCCTGCGTCAATGTCAAATAATACTGACCTTGATAAGACTTGGGTGTCCGTAGAATGAACTAGGAACAAACAAATGATATGTCGCACTGAGGAATCTTTCTCAACCTTAAAATGCCAGTAATGTAATAAGAATTGACTCGTAAACCATCATTTGCATTACAGACCAATGACAAAATGTGTGTGCTGGAGATTATCCATATTGTCACTTAGATTTACACTAGTGTTCTGGATTGGGGTTAGGTAAACCATTATATTTGAACAACCAATGGTGGAAATTTCACACAATCTCAAAACCTTCATGTCCAGTTTTGAACCTAGGAAGCGTAGGCTAAATGGAATTGACAGGCGTACATAATCACCCGCCGTTTTAGATGGGGGCGCTTTGGCTCGCCCCGAATACATCCTTGTTGAGAGAAGACCAGGCCCCAAAAGCCCCATTAGACTATAATCCTAAATGGACTTCTATGCTCCGGCAGTTTAGGAAGAAAGGCCAAATGGGTTTACGGCAATGTCAATGTATGTTTTGTACTACTATCATATTTATTCTCTTTGGGGTTTGATAGATTGTTAAGATGTGAATTATGCAATTGTTTCTTTTGATAACAAAAATAGTCCTGGGGGGTTTCATTATCAAGCAAAGTAGAAGATTGTCAAATCAACAAATTTTTAGATGTGTAACAACTGATTATGAAATATGTCTGTGGTGTGGCAGAGAAGATACAGCTTCAGCGTTATGGGTGTTGTTACGCACAATACTAACACTTGTGCTTGAAACTATCCAGTATTCAACTATTCACATTTGGTGTTCTGATAAATCTGATGTTAAATAAAGTCTGACCTGGAATAACGCTCTCGAAATATAAATATTTGTGCTTGATAAAAGGAAAGATGGAAAACGTGCAGGAATTCAAATTCTTGAATTCCAAAGCATGTTAAGCTTTGAGACCCGTGTTTCATAAACCAAGGTTATTTGGGTAATTTGAGTTAAATAAAATTGAACTCAATAAAACTGTTGACATTGCATTTTGTATTTAACTTGAATCATAATTTGAAGAGATGTAGTTCAAAATATCACTGTCCTTTCCATTTTTTTAAATTACACTTTGAATTCAGTGTTGATAAAATTAATAACTGTTATAACCTTGAAACCAATATGCACCCACAGTTGTGAAAATGGTTGTTTTTTAAGATATCAAAGTAATTACTTTTACAGATTTTTCAACCATTTCCATGTAACTACTTCGATCAATCTTTATAAATAAAACTGTCAAGAATCCTCTCAAGCCTGTATACAATCACAGATGGACATTGTGACTTTGACTCTTTGGCCCACACAGTACTGAAAAGAACATGTTGGAAAATGTATATCTTAGTGCAAATAGTTTCGCCTTGTTAGATCAAAAGTGAAACTCTTGTATGGAGTGAAGCATGAGTGGTTGTCAGTGCTGCCATGGCGAGGTCACTCAGACTCACTGCAGTGCGTCTGTGTAAATGTAGGCGGCCTATTGTTGTATATTGCTCCTGCGTGGCAGAAATCAAGGTGGTGTCCAAACGTGTCAAATACAGTTACAGCATGTCTGATGTAACCCGCTGAATCTCCTGTGTGCATTGACTTTTACCGGAGGGGACGGTTTTGTTTGTATGATACCGCTTGAGAGTTTACAAATACAATTTCGTATTTTTTTGAATTTGTGGTTATTTGGAGATTATGCTTGGAGACAAAAATGACATATTGATTTGAGAAAACACAGCCATATTTTTATTTGCACAAAGTTGCCTCAAAGATAACTTTTTCCAATAAAAAAATTTGCAGGCTAAAGTAACAATGCAAACTGAAGGATAAACATGCTGAGAAGCATTCAGTGGTTCTACTTATAATGGTACATAATTAATTATTTGATGTTAAGTATATTCACTACTACACTGTTCAACCATAAACAAATATGTTATTAGAAAACCTTTTCTCTCTTACCGTAACTAATATATACATATATATATATACTGGAGACATGAATGACATCAAAACATGCCAACACCTTCCCTGTCAAAACCATTTTCACACCATGTGGAGGGTTTGTCATATTCCGACGTACATTAAACATACACAGCTCTGCCGCAGTGTCTGCAGTATTCACACACAATTACTTTTACTTGTGTGTCTCTATTAGCACCCCCACATTAGGTCCCACCCAGTGCCACCCACACCCACACGATTGCACCCGCACAAATGCACTAGTTAGCCTCACAATTTACTTTATAATGCACTCGGCTGCATATCTATAAATAGGCTCAAGGCACAACCTCAATTTGCCACCCCCATACACTCCTATAGCAATTATCTCTGAGTTTATTTCAGTTAAGCAGTCAAGCACAGGGATAAACGGCTACGTTCATTCACTAGGACTTAATGGGAGTGAAGATGCATAATAGCAACCAGCAGTCAGATCAAATGTTATCGAGCAAGTTGTTCAATTCAAAAATCACACCAAAATAAGCATTTAAAAAAACATTAAAAACAGTGCCATAAAAAACAACATTACTACATAGATGCATAGATAGGTAGATAGATGCCACCTTGTGGAATCAGTACAGGCACTAATGACATACAATAGGGCTATAAATTAACCAACACTAAATTTTTCTTCAACTTTCTGTGTGTGACAATACTCTTACACTGTGTCATTCTGAGAGGACAAACTCTTAACTCTTTTAGCTTTAGTTCTAATGACTTTTCTAACTCAAGCTAATTGACTTAATTAGCTCAATAGCTGTTAGTGCTTTTGCTATCAGAAACTGCTGAAAGCGAGTGTCATGGTACAGTGCAAACACAGCCGAGGATAAAGCTACAGAAAAATGTTGAAAAGTGTAACTATTTTTACAGCTAAAATCTATAACACTCCACACAGACGAACATTAGTGGATGAGTGAGCTAGATGAATTGACCCTGCCTGTAGCCGCTGGCTGTGTGGCCCAGCGCTCGGTGCTTTGTGTCATTGAGCGATGTCTACCATTGGGCAAAAGTTCTCCCTGGACCTCAGCAACACATGTTTGTAATCCCATTGCAATTTAATTTTGGGTGCTGTTTATTTGCTTGTAGCCAGTAGAACTCCAAGCTCAAGGACACCTAGTTTCACTTGGGAAATGGTATATTGTAGATGTTAAGTAGAACTTCCTTCATTTTATGAAGAAAAACTTGATATTACTTGATATAATATACACTGGGACAACTCTTAATTTTTATAAGCCAAATATCTGTCAACTGTGGATTCTTCTCTCTATAGGTAGCCCCTTCAACTTTTTAGTCTCTCTATTTAACAATTTAACCCAACAAAGCAATCCATTATTTCCAATATTTCTTTAATTGTGTTGGAAAGTTCTTGACAATTGGTCTTCAAAATGTACGCCTTTCATAGTGTCACTGTGATGTTTTGCATTTGCATGTAAGTGAAATTTGATTTTCTGTGACCAGAAATCACGGCCAACTAACAACATATTGAATGTAATATTGACACAAGAAGCTGTGCTAAATAGCAACCTGCCGCTGTAGCCTTCACCGCATGAATTTGTAGTTATACTTTTAACCTGGCATGATTAAGTAATTGCTAGCTTCTGATTAAATCAACAAAATATCAGTCAAATTGTGGGCAGGTATATTGTGGGTTGCCGACTGCTGACTTTAAGCTGTTATTCAGGAAGATGGATGAGGAAATTACTCACAACATCTGTTCTACTGAAATGACCAGATTTAACTCATAGCAATATATTTACGATGTCATGTGCATATATTAAAATCTGTTTGTAGATTTTAAACAATCTGATCAAGAATCATATAAATGCACTAGCCATATGAACACATTGATTTGTTTTGTACAATAACGCATTTTGGATATACTTTTCCAGTTAAGTGTATAGACCATTTTTACTATAGTTGGAACTATAGACTCGAGTATGTGCAGCCTGCTTGGGTCGCGGATAAAACAAAATGTCCGTAGTCAGCACGTGGTACAAAGCCATGGGGAGGATAGAGTGACTTGAATAGAGGCAATGTTGACTCATACACAAGAAGGAAGCAAGGAAGTAGGGGGAAAAAAGAGGTGAGTCGGAGGTATCACCTGGAGCTGGGAACATGTTGAAGGAAGGAGAGGAAGAAGCCAGTGTCTGGGTCAGACACAGAAAAAAGGAGTGTGAAGAATAAAGAGGGATACAGTGTGAGACTTTAGCTGTTGTGACAGGAAGGTCCGGCAGACACGGTGGCTTTGATATCCCTTTAGCTTGTCCCTGACCTTCACCTGCTCCACATGAACCCAGAGTGGAGGAAGCGCAGGCTGGATACACTGTTCCCAAGGCTGTCCTTCAGCTCGCTCTGCTAACACTAATAAAACAGTGCTGCGTTTGAATAGAGTAAAGGGAGGCCCAGGGTAAAGCTCCTGCTTAATGACTGTAAAGAGATTCTGAGGCTAATCTTATATGTACCCGCAAAGTATATGGTGGTGTAGGGATGTGTAGAGACACGGAGAGAGTAGATTTGAACATTAAATGCACAATGTAAAGGGTTTTTCAAGAAACTTTAACCAGAAAGAGCAAGGTAGTAAACTCAAACTGATGTTTAAATATGCGTTGATTTCTTGGTTGTCTGGTCTCTTATAAAAATCAGTATTGCAATTGCTTGGTTGCCAGACAGGCACCCTCTGTATATGCATGCAGTCTGGTCACTACTGCTTCCCCCATGACTCAGGCCAAAGTCAGGCAGAGCTGTGCATCAGGTTTGTCACAAGCTTATTGGTCATCAACCACCTCAGATTAACAGTGCTTCGTGCATTGATTTTACAGAAGTCATCCTGAGATATAAAACTGGTGCTCAGACTATGCATCACTTATAAGAAAAGTCTGTAGCCCAGGGGTCACCAACCTGGTGCCCATGGGCATATTTTGGGCCCCTCTCTGGACCTGTTCTAAATCCTCTAAAGTGTTTTTTTGCGTTTCACTGAAAGGCCTTTTTTTGTTTTTTTGAGAGTTGGGCATGTAGAGATGACAACAAACGCGATAACCAGCTTCATGTCACTATTTTTTTCATTTTCTAAATACACCCAGTAATTACGTAGTTATAAGCAGCTAAAGACGTCAAACCGAAAGTGATGCATCATTAAGTAACAGCAATGCCTGTTCTGTGGCGCGATCTGTGGCTGAAGTGTGAGCGTCAGGAATAGGCTGTTACAGAGAGGAGTGTGCAGAGGATGTCAGTGTCAAGACGCGAATGCGCAGTGGAGGAGTTGTGCCCTATGGCAGTTCAGCTTAAGAGAATGGCTTTGGTGTATTTACTTCCAAAAACGGAGGCGATTGGCTCGGCGGCTTGTCTGGGTCCCGCAGATACTTCAGAGGTGAGCAGAGTTTAGTGAATATCATTTAATCCAAGAACTGAGTTTGGCTGATTTTGTTATAGGTCTAGGGTTTACTTTGGTCCTTCTTCCGGGTAGTGCCCAGGTACGTCACTGGAGCGTAATCTCTGATTGGTTGCGGCACCGTGTCTGCAGCAAAAAAGTTCAGCTTCGTCCAACTTTTGGCTCTGGCTGCTCTTGTCACTCTGGCTGCTCTGGCCGCTCCAACGCCCAAGTCGCGCCACGTCTGCCGCTCAAAACGCGTGATTTGCGCCACAAAAACGCTGGATTCGCAGACCGCGCGTCCACATAGATTTTGAATGTAAACTGGCCGCTTTGCCGCAGCGGTCTAAACACGGCTTAAGACAGACCCATAACGAAACCAGGTTTAACTCATGTAAAACTTCACAAGTTTTCACTCAGGACTGAAATTAATACTGAAACTAAAAGCCACAGGAGGAGAAACTGTTGAGTAGGAAAGGTTCAATGAAATTTCAATGAAGACTATTTCTTGTATTTGCTTTGCACCCTTTGCACGCCTATTTTGACAATTACATCAGTTTAAATATAATACAAAATTCAACTGATTTCCTGAACTGAGGTTTTGTTTTTATAATTCACTGATTTAAACTGGGAATTAAGATTGGGTTTTTTAATTAAAAAATACATGATAATTACACACAAATGTCCCACACATGCACATTTATCAAATAATATCTTATTTGTAATTAGAGGCCCGTTTAAGCAAATTCAACTAATAGCATTTGAGCAATTTGGTGCTCTTGGAGTAGCCCTCAGCCACAAAAAGGTTGGTGACCCCTGCTGTAGTCTGGGCTGGGCAAACTGCCATATTGCACCAATTAAATAATTAAATAATCAAATGGCTGTGGTTTGTTTTGGATCAAAGGAGTAATGGTTAAAAAGATCTAGGAAAATATCCACAAAAACATACGTTGTTTTTTGGGGGGGTTTTTTTCTCCAGAGTTCACACAATGGGTATGATGCCCAGGCTGTAGTAGGGTAGAGTAGGGACACTTTTGTCCTGAGAGCTGTCACTCACCTCAGACTGCCCTGACACAGGATCTGCGAACCCTGCCTGATGATTTAAGATTCCCTAATCTGAAGACCATTGTTTCTTAGTCTTTGATTTCATTCTAGAGCTATGTACTACTGAGAATAGAATATATTAAAATAAACCCATTTCAGTCTGCTTCATGCTCCATAATTCTTTAACACACACATACTGTACAGTAGATAACACATTCTCAGTTGGGCGTATCTTAGCCCCAGTGGGGCAAAAAGTAGGGACTAGGACACCCATGTTACTGCCAAAACACCTTTTCCTCATATGTGTCCACTCCACTTTTTCTTTCATGTTAAATTATGAATAGACATGTCACATACATCCCCTCCGATAATCTATGACATCCATAATCTTTTTCATCCAAGGAGTTGCTTAGTGTGTACAAACTAAGATAACCTCCCCTGGGATTCTCTTCCTCCATCCTGGCTATGCGAACTGGAGTCTCCCAAGTCCTTACACAGAGGCTTTACAGCTCTGGGTATATCCACTGATTTCTGTGGGTGAAATATTTATCATGTGGGTGAGGAGAGGTTAGAGATGAGCCTGGGGGATCTGATCCACCTGTGGGGGGAAGGATTGTGCTGCAATAGGCCGTCTGTGCACACTGTCTTTATCTCCACACCTAAATCAATGAAGTGTACCACCGGTCGCTGTCAGTCAGAGGGATGATAAAGTGGCCTTCAAAAGCAGCTACAAAAGATGCTGCAAAGGAAGTCATAACAATCCACTAATACTGCCTGAATATTCACAATAACCATGGCGTCAGTGAAGTAGGTGCGGGGAGAACATGACTTAAACCTGCAACATACAACAGGATTTTTGAGTCTTAGGCAAAAATAGTAGACTGCTGACATAAAGAAAATGTTAGGTTTTAAATTTCCTCATGTACACATGACGATTACACATACTAAAAGTTGTGATAACTAAGATAGCCCTCTTAAGCATAGAGTGACTAATCCCTTTGAGCCCAAAGTGTTAAAAAAAAGTATTGCAGGTGACTTAGTATTTGTTAAATGTGCAGATTCATATTTTAATGCTCAGAAAGTGTGATAAAATGCAGATACAGTAAATCTTGTTTACTGTGGCTAATATGCAGCAGTTTTACAGATCCTTACAGCATGGGTTCATGTAAACACAATCGACATGTAAGGAACTTCATTGACTATCATTGACTCATCATGTTTTAAAGTGGATTCATTGCATTGTGTTGATGACTGGTTGTCATTGTGGAGAAATATACTAATGAATAATAGGACATGAATGGATAATACACTTTAGAGGTGAGTAATTAAATAGCCTACTTATTGTTTTTGTGAGTTTGCGTGTTGGTATCCTGGTTGTTTTATTGGCTGTTGCAGTACTAGTGCTGTTCTGTTGTTACGATATCACAGAGCAGCTAATGAGAACTTGGAGTGAACCTACAGTAACATCAGAAAATGCAAACATACCACACCACAATGCATTATACATGTTTTTCCTGATATAAAAGTGTGGAATTTTTCGACGCAGTGTGGATGGCTGCTTCGTTCAAACATTTTCCATAAAAATGTGTGTCTTAAAAATTAAACCTAGAGCGGTGACTTCACTGTGCGTCTACAGTGAGTCACGGCCTCAGTGTGAGCCTTTTAATGAGCACCATACGGCCACGGGTCTGCGCTGGGCCGTGACATAAAAGTAATGGGTGGGTGTTGCAGGTATTAAATTAAAGCTAACAGAGACTTCGAAGGAGGAACATTGGGCAAAAGTTGATTCTCTGCAAACTCTTGAAGTTTGTAAATGGCCCCCCTTAAAGCTAATGTACTTAACGGAGAGAGGCTTGTTTGCTTTGGCGTTGCTAATTAAGACTTTGAATGAGCAAGGAAAAGCAAATGCACAAAACACTGTGACTCGGAGTGGGGGAAAGAATTATGTCTGTTTCCATTTCGAATTTATCTGCAGGATAGAAATTACAGCTGACTCCTCTGGTGTACTGGGAGAATCAACCGATATGAAGACAAAATAAAAAAAACAGCAGCAGTAGAAGCAGCACGGCTTTCGACTCTCCATTAATCACATTCAACATTGACCGCGCATTCCCTTTGAACCTTTGCACTCTTTGAGCTCGGGCTGATTACCTTTATCTCACAAATGAGTAATCGCAGTTGACAGGTAAAACAAGGAGCCTGAGTCATGTAGCCATCTTAAGAGACTGGCCCACATGTTTATAACTCATTGTTTACAAGCTTTGTTTTCTACATGAGACTTAAGACCAACCCCATTGCATCATGGTATACACTCTTCTCTCATATCCTTGCAGTTACTGGTGTCTTTAAAATGCTCAGTGATCACACTTCTGAGCAAATAGCAGCTTGAATATTCCAAGCAGCTACTTATATAAACTTCTTCTGGCAGAATACCCCCTCCTAGGTAGAATAAGTCAGAAATAGATGCTGGGGCTTACACAGAATTTCTAGCATGAAGTTAAAAATCTTTACTCTAAATCTGCGTTCGCGCTTGCACATACACCACATTAAAACTGGACTAAACTTTGACTATATAGGGAACTGGGCCTGGCTTAGACAAGGACTAAACTAGTACTAGAATTGGATATAACCAAGTTTACGTCAGTACTAAAATGGGTTCAAACCATGGATCTGGATAAGACACTCCCCTTCTGTCCACCATCCAGATTGATTATTTGCTGCTCTGCTATACTGCACCTCTGGGCCCAAGAGGAAATCTTCCAATGCATTTTTTATGCTCTTGCTCGGCTCTCTATTTTCACAACATGGGTTTTATATATCTTTTTAAATGCTCAATGTTACGTTTAGCCTAGCTTTACTCTCCACCCGGTCAAGCCAGCATTGTGCTGATTGGTCAGGGCTGATCACACGGTGCACGTCTGTCGTCACACAGCGGGAGGAGCTAGCCCTTATTCAGGAAGTAATCATGGCTTTATTCTGGAAGTATCGCGGAAGAAAAAAAATTGGGCGCGTCATGTGCTACTGAGCACTAGTGTTGGGTAAGTTACTTTGAAAAAGTAATTACTTACTAATCTTGCCATAACTAAATAACACTCCTGCTTTATCAGATAAAATATAATCTACATTTTGGGTTTGTGCCCCACTGCTACCTTGACCTGTTAAACTTTACTATTATTGTATTATCAAAATCTCCTTGGCGTGTATAATGGGTCAAAATGATCATTCTGATATGTGACCATCTTGTAGTTTTTTCAAAAAAGACACCTAAAAGCGCACTTTAGACAAGATCAGACAAGTCATTTTTTTGCCAGAGGAGAAAGCACTAAAATTTCAGCGCAAGCAAGCCAGTGTTGAGTCTTAAAACTATGACAAACGACACTAAAGGCGCAGGTCTGCCACAGGCAAAGGTAAAGCGGAAGGAGGATAAGAATGGAGACACAAGCAGAGGTAAAGAGGAGGGGAGGGAAGGGGAGACGAGGCTTTGTCAAGATGGAATTACTCCTCATTATGGTGCAGCAGAAGCCACTAAATCAAATGCCAGCGCCGCCTTTCTGCAACTTTCCCCCCGTCATCAGTCACAACCCTCCCGTAAAACATGCTTTGTGTTCTGGTGCATGACTGCCTCCAGACCTGTAATAATAGAAACATGTCCCAGTGCAGTGTGTCGAACAAGGTCGCCTCCTGCGTCTCCCAGTTGAGTTGTGTTGTCCTGTGGGTGTGTGGCCAAACAGCTCAGGGGAGGAACGCACAGGCAGTTTCACGGTCAGCACAAGGTCGATTGATGATATTGATGGCTGATATTTCTCCAAAGTCGTCCTAAAATGTTGTTGGCTCGCCTGGCCCACTTGATGCCCGGCTGGTCTCGCGCTGCCGCACACATCGTCAGCTTGAGCGGCTGATGTCCTGCCAAGCATCTTTCTCACAAATAGCATGTTCCGGCACCTTGACATTGTGGTGGTCACGGGGTGAAAAACGATGTCGCACTTCATTAGGTCCCCGCTGGTGGAGGGCTGCTCGACCCATTAGGCGCCGCGCAGTGTCGCACCATGTTACTGCAAGCCCCATTGCCATTTATTTCACAATCAGCCAGATGAAACCGCTGATATTAACAATCTGTTCCTTGATGTGATTCGCTCTCACTCATTCTGTCCTCCCTCTCGGCTTGTAGTGCCTGGCATTTGCCTCGGCTCCAAATTGCAAAATCGTTTGTTATGTCAGGTCACGTTTCACAATTAATGGAGGGAATCGTGTGGACAGGTGATTTGAGTCATCAGCTCTATTTGTTATTTACAATTGTCAATTACCGTTAGCTAGAGCACCCCTTGTGTCAGCTTTGCCTCTGCCAGTCGCCAATTACTCTTCAGCCCACCTTGCTGACCTCCTGGCTGGGGGAAGAAAGGGGGAGGGAGGGGGTAAGGTGCGATCCCTCTGAGACGACCAACATCCCCGCCATCTGCCGCCTGCATCCACGACTCTCTGAGTGCGGGTGGCAGAATTTTTGGGAACATTGAGGCAAATTTGCAGGAACACAATGCAGACAGAAAGATGAAAGAAAGATGGACAGGCCAACTGCTGCTGACCTGGTTTTTGGGTGACAATTGTACCCTTTTAGTCGATCGAATGAGAGTAGGATTCTCTCTGAAATGTCAGGAATTATGTTTTTTATATATATATATATATATATATATATATATATATATATCAAACATTCTTGACTTTATCCACACTCGTAATAAGTCTCAAAGAAACAGCAATCTACTTGCTGTGCAATGATTTTATTGAACCGTTTTTACTGAAGAGACCAATATTCCTGCCAAATCAAGTGAGTGTTTTGCTTTACTGGTACCAATAAAATAGGACTTATTTGTTTTTAGAGTGGTTTTAAAATTACAATTTTGAATTGTTGTGGATTTTCGCTGAATTCTTACCTAGATTTTAAAATGATGAAACCAGAAAAAACTAAAGGTTTATTAAATGTAATACATGTTTTTGGTTCAAAAAACATAGACACTAAATCATTGTGCTAAATCTCATGGATTACATATATTGCTACTTTCTTTATTACAGAACATCAAGCCTCACCCTGTGCCCTACTTTCCTGGGGATGTTGCCCTGGCATGCAAAGTGGCACGGATTAAAAACCTCAGTGTCTTTGAGGTCTGCACTTCCTGGGGGATTATGGCCTTCTTCCTGCACATTACCTCTCTGGCCTTATTGAGTGTCATTTTACAGCCAAAGAAAGAGAAACAAGGAGGCAGTATGAGACCTGACCTTATGGGATGTGGAATTGCAATTTGCCACAGTGGGCACGTCGACCCATACAAATGATGAAGGGAACTACAACTCCAATTTCTTGGAGTCCCCTGACTGGAGGGTATTACTTTGGAAAAGGAACATGACATAACCAACCTTGCAAATGTGTCTGATAGCCTTGTTATGGAAAGAAAGTGCAGCAAGCATATGCAGTCTCCAGTTATAGCTGAGACATGAGGCTGTGGGGCATACACTGCCTTCAGTGCAACCAGAGGTGGAGAGGAGAATGTCACACTTCAAAGCAATGTGCTTTTGGAGATATTCAACATAATTAAATTGAAAGAGGTGTGCATGTTTTTAATCAATATATTATGCTGGTCAGTTGTTGCTAACTCATTTAAGTTAAAGGACAGTCCATCGTCCACCCCCCTTGCGCCCCCTTCTGCAGCGGCGCCTTATGTCTGTGTACAGCCATTGTGATCTTCTTACAGACTTTGGACTGCAGGCAACGTGGTTTAGAAAGTACAGGTGACAGTAAATAGCCCATGTTATCGCTAGTCCATCGAAATAAATCAATACTTCAAAACCCCAAATCATATGCCATTGTACACACCAGATTTGCTCATTTTATCATCAGAACTTATTTGATTTTGTGCAGTAAAAGCTCTGCTTGTTGCTGGGGGAGGACTGTTGGTGAAAACATCTGGGACAGCTCTTGGCAGGAGGGTGGGCTCATGAGGAACAGAGCAGCAGTGGAGAGGGCAGAGAAATAAGGTGCAGGCCATCCCTGACAATGTTCTCCCTCTCTGCGGCACATTGGCAGAGGAGAAAATTCACCTCAACATGTCCCACTAGCCAACACTGCTTAGGATTTCTCGTTTCACTGCCAGAAAGTACCGCTCTCTCCAAGAATGCGTTCATTTTCATGTATCGATCAGGTCAGATGGCTCAAGGTGAGACAGCAGAATGAACTCTTGAGAACAAAAGCTGATTTTAAAATTACATAATAATTGCTTTTTATGGTTGTAGTATTTTGTCTCATCTCTGTAGGTTATAATACTGTTTTCCAGACAGTAAACAGAAAGAAAACTCTTGTATCAATTCACACTGACTTGAATATATGTGATTCTGTGGAAATGTTTTAAAAGGAACAAATTAAATCAAAATGCAAACACAGAGTCCTCTAAATTAAAGGGCAATAAGCGGCAGGTGTAACCACTCTCTTTTAGGCTTCAGCTCATTTTCACAAACGGCACAGAATGCCAGTTTAAAGACTAATTCCATTCTATCTATTGTATTTACCTGCAGTCCTACATTTCTGTAACTTGTTGTAGATGCAATCACATTTCGTATCATAGTCCCTATTTCAGCGCCTTCATGTCTTCACATTAGATACAAAAAGTCGGCAGCTAAGAAATAGATAAATGTATGTGCAGATCATTTATAACATGTATTTTGTGTCCACCCTGCAGTCATCTCGAGAGATGGATTCAAAATGAATCTAACCTACCACAGAATCTTCTGTAGAGACAGGCTGCATCTGATGCTGCCGTGTGAAGTCAGGGGTGAAAATGGTTGGTCCTGAAATGAACTGAGAAACTGAACATACAAAAGCCTTTTAACTGTGGCTTCTGGATTTTTTGTACAGAATAGTTGATCATGAGTATAATTTTATCTGTAGTGGTAGTTGTGTTTATTGACCCTTTAAAATGTCAGAATGTTCTAAATTATAGAATGAGGCGAAATGACATATTTATGTTACATATTTTTAATGATTAACTGCCATCAGAGCTAAATACTAATGATTTAACAAAAAATAAGCCACAATTTGGAATTTCCTGAGTAAATTTCAGTTAGTTTACTTTTCGATTTCAGAGGATGGAAAATACTGTTTTTTAGCCTCAAAATTGAGCTTTGCAAAAAGTATAATTTGTGGTAAAGAATGTAATAAATCTGTAGATAACTGAAAAAAGTATTTGTCCAGTAAAACCTAAAAATCTGAATTTTGCCTTCATCAAAAATGCTGTGTCGATCGTAATCTACTGTTGACTAAACAAATGATGTGAACTACAATAGTGAATGTGTGGCTCTGCTATCACTCACATGTGAGTGGTTAAACTTTGACAAAACCATCTTGATTTTTCATATTTTGATTTTTGGATGTAAATCCCAGCGATTGAAATCACAGTAGGTTCCACTTCACTTTTGCTTCCATTACGAGATTTAGAATGTTTTCTTTTGCAAACTTTTAAAGGATCTATTACCCAAGTAGAAAGAAATACTATATGTTTATTATATAGAAAATATAACATTCATTACAAATAACAAAGTAACGTGTGTCATGTGTAGTTTAGTTCTACAATGTTTGTACCCGATCAGTGTTATGATTCCTGTTAGCGCTGCATGTAGCACACGTCAGCCTGGGTCCGTCTTGCCTGCGCGGGTCCATTCGTCTGAAGTGGAGAATAACAACATGTTGGACTTGCTTTGATTTCTTGACCAGCCTTCATGGCCAAACGTTACATTGTCTAACCTGTCAATGACATACCACGGCTGTCTATTGATCGGTGCCATTTTTGCTGCTGGCTAAATTCATTACAGGATTGACCAAGGTTACGCTGAGACGGCACAAGGACTGGAGCTTTTCAAAAGACCCTAAAAGGTAAAAAAAAAAAGAAAAAAAAGGAGAGGCAAAAAAATAATAAATTGTTTAGAACTGTGTATAAATATGGAAATAAGGCATACAAATTACAAAGCACGGAAATATACCAAAGAATAGGTGCAGAAAATTTAAATACCTTGATTGTAAAAGGACATCCTATACATTTGCTATTTAAATACATTGCAAATGCTAAATGTAGGTCTGACATTTTACTTCTATATAGACACCAATCAATAGAATATAAATTCTGAAAATGGAATTACTGCAATTTACTTCTTTTTTTTTATTATTGCAAACAATAATAATTACAATTCATTTGCTCCTGCTGGTATAAAGATTAACTTTAACAAACTGACCTCATCTATTCTAGTATTTGATTTTGAGCTTTACTATTTTATGACCTACACATTCCAAACACAGCCAGAACGGGAATAAAAGACTACACTGATAGACAAGATCAAAATTGGTTAGAAATTGAAAACGGGAAACATTCTCACAAATCATCTAATTGTAAGTGTTTAGAATAAGCAAAATAAAGAAACATCAATGTGTCTCGACCATCTCTGCATCTCATCAATACATTTAACGTGGTGTCCTGTACTAGATTCGCTCCACTGCCCATTAATCCACATTTCCACGCCTCCATCCAGTGGCTTAGCAGCTCTCAATTCTTCCCTTCCTCGTTGGAGATTGGGAAAGCCATAGGGGGCCTGGCCATCCTGTAGAATACCAATTGGCCACACCGGGGGGGAGCGGGATGAGGGATCTCGATTATAGATTTCACTTGACATATTTTTTTTCTTCTTCTCACCCCTTTAATGTCCAAAAGGCAAAAGGGGGGAGAAGTGGACACTCATGTTACCAAGTGGTGTTATAGAAAGCTGGTTGAGGGATGTTTTGTATGTATTTGGTTTTTTTTTAACAGATAAATCCACTATGCAATGCGATTGGTCAAGTTTGTACAAGTCGACTATAGCGAACGAGCGGAGGAGGGACTGAAATTCATTCATCATAAGCTTGCTTGCGATGTCTTCCCACCTCTGTGATTCCACATGATCTGGGCGGATTTAGTTGTGAGGTCTAAAGCCCTCCGAGACAAAACTGTACAAATTGAGTTTGATAGTTACCGTCTCTTACGAGTATATTCCCTGGCACACAGTCCTTAGCAATCTTGCATCTGTATTAATTTACAGCATATGTGTGTGTGAGCCGTTCCGTCGCATGCTTTATCCTCTTTTTTTCCCGCTGTACTGTAGACAATAAGATAAAAGGAGAATTAGCTTTTCAACATTTGAATGCAGATAAGCCGAGTCTAAACCGGCAGTGGAGGCAAAGGCGATTTTCATGCTCTGAGCCTGAGGCAGATTTCATTTCAAATTGGACATTGGACTGTACGATAAATTGCCTTTAAAAAAGAAAGCCTGTTAGTTGACTATTCCCATGTGAGCCGTAGAACTAACTCCCTCCGGTATAGCCTTATCAGCATCTTATTAGAATTGCCAACGTCACAAGCAAAAGCAACCTAAATATAGTCTACTGACTTAATCACTGTGAGGGGAAAGTTTCTAACACTAGAAAAATATTTATATTTTTTCCCTCCCATTTTATTTTTGTAATCCTGAATTGAAAGTTTGACATTGCCAGCACAGAGAGACCACCCTCGGAGCCGGAGTTGCAGTAATCAATGGCAAACACTGTGCCTTCGCCATGTCAGCCAGCTACCATCTTATCAGCCCGGGCCCTTCACTCACACATCCATTCACTCATTCACTCACTCTCTTGCTGCAGCCCCGGACAGCAACAAGCCGTTCTCCTTTCTCCTGAACAGCAACACTGCCCCCTTATGGTCACTACAATCCCACAGTTGGAAAAAGACTGTGCTACTTGAAAAAAGGTAGCACAAATTTAACACGCGTTTTCTTTCAAATCAAGAGTAGACAGACCTGAACCCCACAGGAGTTCTGGAGGTTGTGAATACTGACCACACGCTTGTCTTTTGGAGTTGTATAACAAGAAGGATATTGGGGCCAGCTAAAAACAACCTGACAAATATTCTTGGCTATGAAATACCAAACCCTTTGTAATGTATTTGGAAATATATCAGATGTGGTATGGAAAGATGACATGCATCTGACAATTCTAGTTGTGATTGCGAGGGCAATTACAAAGAGTTTGTAATTTTTCCATCACTGAGATGGATCCTGATCCAGTCCTGTTGTGTGGCCTGATCTGGTTGTAACATACAATCTTAAACTGAACGGTCACAAATATGAAGAGCAGAGGGCAAAGTGGAATGACATACCAGTAAAGTGGATAACAAATAAATATGTGACAAATGTATATTTTTATTAGTGTTATTATCTGTGTGATTTGCTACAGCTACTTATAAATCAATAAAAACAATGTTAAAAAAGAAAAGAAAAAGGTAGCAAATCTGAGTCCAAGCTGATTCATTTTGGCCACAAGGGAAATGGTTGGGCTGAAAAAGATTGACATGGATGGACTTGTGTTCCCAGGTTATCGTTATGATCACTGGAAGGCAACGTGTGACAGCATTTGTTAATTTGACCATCCAAGAAAACAGTAGAAGGAGGGGAAAAAGCCGCGATTACTAGACTGTCTGTCCTCGCCGTGCCTTTGGTGGTTGAAGTCGTCCTGCTTTCTGAGGACGACAAGAGAAAAGGGGGTGAGACGGAAGCACGAGGGGGACGGACTTGAGAGGAAAAGAGCATCCTAGAAGGGGGTGTGTATACATGTGTGAGACCCCTCCATCCCCTCTTCTATTGCTCTCCTTGCCTCCTTGTCTCCTCTTCCCTCTCTCTCCTACTTAGTTGCTTAGAGACATTTGGAGAAAATGCAAATGAGCTAGAAAATAAAACAGAGACCACACGACTGTATAAACAGCTCCCACAAACAACGGCCACACGCAGCAGTCTGGCTAAAAGGCTGATTATGAGAAGCACTGTTAATATAATGTCTGTATTAGTTGGAATTCAAACAGTATTAGAAAGAATAATTAATCTGCAGAGAAAAAATATTCCATAGTTCAATTGTGTCATCTAAAAGTGTGCATTGTGCGTGCCATGTCCCAGTCGCGGCAGCATCCTGTTGGTAATTATTGTTAACCGTTCACCGAATCATTGCTGGGGAAATTTTAATTAGACCACAAAATGTCAGCCTTTCGCTCACAAAGGCTTAATGGGATTTGGGCGTTCGGGAAAGCTCCCCGTGAGTTGTAGTGACACTGGCGTTGGTACAAGAGGCGCAACGCAGTAGATCAAGGATTTTTTTTATTTCTTTTTATTTTTCTTCCCGGGCATATCCCAACCTTAAGTACAGTTTGTTGTTATTGACGCTTTTTCTCAGATTTATTCGGGCTGTGTAGTATTGTCAGTTTATTTATTTGCCAAACAAAAATGTCTCTGTCTTTCTGTCTTAAACACTTTATAGGATTTAGAGCTTGGCTACCTGATTTCCACACCACAAAACTGCGATGTTTTTTAATCTATGTGACTTGTTTTTAGCACTCACAAACCCATTGGCACATTGTTAACATTCACAAGCATTCATTTCTGGGCCTGTGCATTTTTCTTTTATCATGAGATGCAGACAGTTAGCAGGCGCCTCATTTTTGCGGCTTTTTTGAGATACTGAATACAGAATTCACTACTTTACATTAAAAAAAAAAACCTTAGCATACCCTAGCTTTAAGTTATGGTTGAGGTTTATTGTCCTTGAAGGGAAATGTATCCTCTGCATTTTTACATTTTTGTATATGTATTAATTAATAAAGCAACTTGGTCATCAGCCTATAATTGTGTTTTAGGTTCATAATAAAAGCTTGTTGTGAGATTTCTAGCCACTTACACTTACAATTTATTTTATTGTATATATTTTTTTGTACCTTCTGGCTAGTTGCTTGATTCATCTCTCAGGCCTTAAAGCTTTTCTTATGTACGTGCCCTTGCCCCTCCCTTCCATAAAAATAAACATGAACAATTGAGTTTGAAGCGTGGCGAAAAAGCAGCGATGCAATGTAACTCGGAGGGAGCGAATGTAACAAGAAATCTACAGAGGTTTTCTGTTTTTCAATGTGATGAATTAGAATTGTGTGGGCGTCCCGGGTCTCACTATTCCCATGTTAATAGTCCGAGCAGCTGAGTGGAGATTTAAGCATTTCATCTAGGGCTTTTTGTGCCGTCTTTGTTTTCATCTCTTGATTTCTATGTAGGCCATCAACTTTGGTAATGAATATAAACCCAAGAAATATTCATATTCAGGAAACATCAGAAAGGACAACAAGTGCACAGATAAAAATCCAATATGAGAAAATAGTGCGTGGGTGAGCTGTGTGCTGTATGCTGCCATTATCATGAGCCTTATGCCAAAATACAATTTACTATACCAAGTTATGGAAATAGATGCCAGATAAGGATTTTATTGCATGTCCAACACAGAGTTCATGCAAGTGATGTCTAAAACAGCACAACAAACCTCTGTTTTAGGTTTACATGGCTATTTTACATTTTGACTACCTTTGGTTGTTTTAAATCCTTTCCGTCTTTATGGTGATTTTTCCTACTTTTTAGGAAGTATACCAGTCAATAGTCACAGAGGACAGTCAATTACAGAGATAACAGTGAATCGTTCAAATAAGTTTTAGAGCTGGAGCATGGATTTAACACATTTCCTTTGTGATGATACCACTTTGAACAGACTTTATTTCTCTTTTGATTTACTGTAATCGGCCTCAAAATGAAACACTTTTTAAAAGCTGTTAGGGGTCGCAGGTGACTGGAGCCTATCCCAGTGACTTTGGGCCTTAGGCAGGGTACACCCTGGACAGGGGCCAGCTTCATCGTAAGGTTAGTGTCAGAATCAAATTCCTATTTTTTGCTGCCTCTCGCTTGCTTGTTGTTTATTTTGTGGCTTGATTTTCTTATAACATAGCTCTTGAACAAAATGTTTTTCACAGCAGTCAATTCTAAATCTGATCAGAGTTATGTCCCGGGGGGAAACAAACTTGTGCTGGAGAGACTTTTGCATAGACTCAGGAAATAACAAAATATATGATATGATATGATACTTATCTCCTATGTAAGTATACAAATAACAAGTCAGCCATACTGCTATGGACTATAAAATATGATTGTGCTGCCATGGTGTACTCTGAATAAGAACATTTCAGTTGTGGAATAAAAAGCTTACTTGTTTTGGTCTTGTTTCTTTTGAGGTCTTTTCTTGATCCATTTGCAGCAGTCCTATAACTGAGGTTAATTGAAGAATATATATTACACACATTACATTCTAAAACTGTTTGGAACAAAGATCATTGTTATTTACTTATCTACTTATTGTCAAAATTTGCAGCCCATGTTTATAGCTGGTGAATGTCTCCAACTTAAACATAGGTTCATGTGCGCAGGGTGTAAGTGTGAGTGAGGCTAATTTAACACAAGTGCCTGGGAGGCACAGACAGGTAGAATAAGCCTGTGCTCTCTGATGGCTTAGCCCTATACGCTGCGGTGGCTATTATCAGGCCGTGGCAATAGGTGGAGGAAGAGGACCATCTAATAGTTTTATGGCTTTGCTTGTGCCCTGCTTCTGCACCTGGCATTTATCTCCCCTCGGAGGTGCTGTAAATGATTTTAAATTAATAAGCAGGTACAACATGGCCTTGCAGTACGGAGGAAAGTTGTCTGGGCCACGGACGCAGATACAAATTTTCTGAACAGTCGAATACTAAACGAAAAAGAAAAAGAATGACAGGCAGCGACTTATATAAGATAAGTCTCTGCCTGCCACACCGCCACAGATGATTAAACACTTAATCATCGAGTGACAAATTCTTCCATAACCTGCCTATGTTTAGATGATGGCCAAATTACCTATCAACACTGAAACTCAAAAATGGACTCAATAACCCTGGACTGAGAGACAAACTGCTGCATGTAGAAACACACACATAATGTAGGACTTGTGTAGATTTCCATCTAAACTTTACTGTAGATGAACCAGAATATTGATACATGTGTTGTATACGAGCCCAGAGGCTTCTCAGCCAATACATATGTCTTGTTTATTTTACTTCACATGAAAAAAATATGTGCTGCTGTGTTTTTGATCTGAGGAGCTTCATACAGAATTCATCCATTCCATAACCCTCACTTCACTCCTAATCTGTTTGTCAAGTCGGAAAGGCACAATCTGAGGTAATTAATGTTCACGCGAGATAAAGTACTATTCAATATATTTATTGCTAATAGTTTTTTTTTTTTCATGAGCTGTATTTGCGTAGACGTGTATATACGTTTTTTTGCATATCATGTTATCCTAAAATGAGGCCATAGTCTGCCTTAGAACTTGCCAACCAACCATCCATCCCACAGTGGTAGCAGTCTAAACCGGGCCCAGACTTCCCTCTCAACACACAATTCCTCCAGCTTATCCAGAAGGACCCTAAGGCGTTTCCAGTCCAGCCGAGAGACAGACTCCAGTGTATACTGGGTCTGCCCCGGGGCCTCTTCCTGGTAGGACAGATGCCCGAGCCACCTCAGCTGGCTCTTCTCCACGTGGAAGAGCAGCAGTTCTCCTCCGAGCTCCTGTCGGTGATTGAGCTCCTCACCAAGGAAGCACCCAGCCACGCTGCGGAGGAAACTTATTTCCACCGCTTGAAACTGTGATTGTGTCCTTTCGGTCATTGCCCAAAGCACATGGTCATACATGAGAGTAGGAACATAGATTGACCGGTAAATCAACAGAGCTCCTTCTTTACCACAACAGTCCAACAGCGACCAACCAAGACAACCAATCCTGTTATGATATATCTGCAACTAATAAGTGACTAATAAAAGGTGTCATTGAGTTTTAGCACCAAACATAGGTGTAGCGTTTTGGACTTGAGAGAGTCAAAAAACAAGTTTACAAATTACTTTATTTGTTTATTAAAGTCCACCTTTGATGCACTCAAAGTACTTTACTAGACAATGTGGGTGAAGTGTCTAGACTAAGGACACAACAACATTTCCTCTAGAGCCCCACTGTGGCACCTGATGTTCCCGCGATCTCCCATTCAAGTACTAGTAAGGCCCTGTCCTGCGATCGGGCATTTGCAAGCAAGTATGACTTTTGGTATTAAATGGCTTCTCCATTTTATGTACAGATGAAAAAATACTTTCAATGATTCTTTTTCACCTCCTCTATAGGGGATGTAATAGTGTGGGTAGTCTGCACTCTGATTTCAACTGAAAATCCAACATGGCAGTGAAGCTTGGTTGTTGGAGCTTCACATCCGTGGGTTGCCCTCTCTGTTGCTGTAGCGATAGCTGCAGGAGTAAACACGGCGCCATGTTGCTTTATTATTCATTGTTAATTAGGCGGCGGGTGGGCTCGCTCAGCAGGTGGCCATCTTCTCTTATTGCCTTTTGTCTGTGTTTAGCTCCTCCTGACAACATTGCACTTTTTTGACGTTATGACCGCTGCCCACTCAATGACCGGGCCACCTAGCTCCAGAGTCCAGGTGTTGCATTGTGGGAAGTCTGGGGAGCGGCGAGGTGGGAGGGAGGGAACAGTAGTTAGCAGCATGTGTGCTTGCATTTTTATCGCCCTCAGCCCTCTTGTATTTTGGTTGGCAAGATGCTTTTATACCAGAAGAAATGTGATTTGTGTTTTACTATTCCACCTACACACATGTGCTGGAGCTCATATGAATGAGGCAGTGAACTCAAAAGAAGTGTATTCAAAACACACAAAAGTCCACCAAGGTTTAGAGAGCATGTATGCAACCCCACAGACACATAGAAATAGACGGGTCATACATAATTAGACATATTGGTGTAATAATTAAACAAATTAACAATTACATTATACAAATACAACCGATGTTCTGAAGAGCAAGATTCTTTATTACAGTCTATTGGTTGGTCTAATAGCATGAGTTGGAGAAGTTAATTCCCTCAAAGTTAATTACTTTCCCAAACTTTGACTCACACATATTTCCATGTGTATAATCCATCGGAAAGGAAGGAAATGTCTGGTGAATATCAAGATATGTGCTGAAATTAATGCAGTGGTGGAAAAAAATTTCAAGTTTTGTTGGTTCAGTAAAAGTACAGAGAAAGAGGCAAACAAATTACTACTTTAAAATGTAAAAAAGTATTTCACAGAGATTTTGTAAACTATTAAAGAATCAAATTGAGTTATCTTGATAAAGAATTGTGAATTTATTTTTTTATGTTATTACCATTATTTTTTTTCAATTCAAATTGAACTGAATTGATTACTTAATGTTCCTGTCATGTTGTGACTTTAGCTCATACCTTCAGGGAGGATAAATGTACTTTCATGTACTGTAAGTCCAGTACAGAATTTTTGAATCAGAATCAGAAAGGTATTGTCATTGTCAATGAACAGGATTCAAAAACTAGGAACTGCTTTGGCATTAACGTGCAATATACAACAATGAATAATAGTGGAGTAAAAGTACAGACACCTGCTTTCACTCAAAGCATCGACTGCAAGGACCTGACAACACGGAACGCAGTCGCTTTAAAGCACAAAGGATCGACTGTGGACCTCTCGATTAAAAAAAACCCAAATAATTGACACTTTCATATGACTCGATCTTTCGATTCATTGCCCAGCCCTAGCTCTATGTGTGCATGACATGTTGCTCCCTACTTGCGGACTGTGTAACCCTTCTTATTCACTTTTAATGCTGGCTAAATAAACGCGTCCAAAACGTACAGATTTTACATTTGTGTAGGGTAAAATACGTGGTTGACCTAGGTCTAAAACATGCCTGTGCATGTGACATTTGTAACTTTAGTATGTAGGGGATCGAGTTTGCCATTTCCCCCCCTAAATACTAAGAGTGAGAAATATACTTGTAAAATTCCATATACTTCCACTCCAGTCAACATCCTCATTAACATGGGCCAAAATCTTTTGTATGTGTTATTGTCGCCTTAAGCAGGTCAGCGCCAGTCTCCTGTGTTTGTCCGTACAGTGGCGTTGTGCTAAACCTCCATGAAGCAGATTAGGGCCATCTCATCCCATGCACCATTGACACGAGGCGGACGCGCGTGCACACACCTGCATGACGCGCACTTCTTATGCAGCAGAACCCTCGCTTGCACATCTGTTGAGGAAGAGACTAGATGATTTATTTATTAGAAGCCAATTAAAACTTCAGGAACAAGAGCACTTCAATGGGAATATAAATATCAAATAGAGTAAGCTCTACAAGACTATTTAGTCATGCAATCTGGCTTCGCACCACAGAGAGTCAAAGAAGCAGAAGATCAGGAAAGGGAAGTGGAAACACTCAGATCTTTTGTGCACTAAAAGAATCCTTTATATAATTCCAGCATTTCACTGCCTCCCTTTGCCTTCACTGCCTTTATCATGGAAGAGCTCTCTATGAAGGGAGCTAGGGCTTTGCTTTAAAAGATGTTGCAGGGTAAGATCGGTCATGAGTTTGGCATGCAGTTGGATTACCTGAAGTAGGATGATTATATGCATAACTTTTTTACTGTTTGTTCTGTGAAAGGCTACTTTTGGCCTCATTAATCTTACAAATCTGCATAACAAAATATGCATGCTAATTAATTAAAAGCAGAGCAAATATTTGTGGTGGATAATATTTAATTATACAATGGCTTTGTAAAAGTGGACTCATGAAACAACAGGGCATGAGTAAAATGTGTATGTGCGCAGTACAGTCTATCTTTACATTGGCCTTATTAGCTGTGACACATGAGAAGTGATGCTGTGAGCTGCAGCTTCACATCATCAGCATGTTCCATCTGATGGGATGTCTGTGTGCGGCTGTCAGTCACACAGGGTTCACAGACAAATGTGAGGAAAGCTGACACAGGAGGTGTGAGCAGAGCAGTGACATGGACTGCATGTGCCTGTCCATCCTAATGTGCCCCATACGACTGTTTATTTCTGTCTTCAAGTGGACACCTCCATGTGTCGTTTTGACAAAGACCATCTCTCGCGCTTGAACCTCAATGGCACAACAAGGCATGAGTGGGGCAGGGGGACCAGGTAAAGATTTGTCAAACTGATGACAATCCACACAAACTGAGCCCAGGATGATTTATAGGCCTTATTTCTGAGAATGGTAAAGTGAAATTAATCACACTCCCACCTGACATGACTGCTCAGCAGTGATAAATGACAAGTTGCCAGGGACAGACATTGAGCCATCCATGAGGCCCCGTGCTGTGGCCCTTCCTCAGATAGGCTGACCCCGGGCTTGTGCTGCCAAGCCACTGGGACCAGCCCTGTACCCTACTCTGTACCCCGCATGGGTTTGAGCAGGGGCCATATAACAGTGGGCCAGGCTACAGGCAGATGGAGCCTGGGGCTTGGTTTATCCTATCAATACACACGGCTGTCTGGTGGGTAAACTGTCCCAGTGTCACCATAGCTTGAGCAGTTCCCATCTGTTTAATAAAATATCTATATTTTTTTCTACAACTGAATACGTATTAAAAATTGTACATACCTACCCTAAAACTAAAGTAAAACGAAAGGAAACAGTTGCATTTACCTTGACCTCATGTGAAAAGATAAATCGAGATATTGACTTAGCTGTCCACATGTCCGTGGGCATCTGTCTCATAGCATAGCTCTGGTGCTGCCTTTGTGCTGGGCAGTGAATGAGATAATTATTTTTCTTTTGACACACGTCTGACCTTATGACTGCTATTCAGAGAAGAGGAAACACCCATATCAGTAAGATTTTATTACCAATCCGTGCAAACCACATGCCCTTTAATTGTCAACTATATTGAAGGGCATTTGGGTCAACTTTGTTGTTCTATATTTATATGGTGCTTTGATCGATTGTGCTGAACTATATCATAATGAATGGTAACAAATTCTTCACTTATTTCTAAGTAAACCTTCATTTATTTCTAAGTAAACCTAAATTTGAGCTCAGATTGGGCCATCTACAGCAGTGGTTGGTAATTGAGAGATCGTTGCCCTTTGATTGAATGTCTATGTTGTACTGTTGTTTTGCAAAGTCCTACATGTGCCCATGAAGAATGAGTCCCCCTCACACCTCAAAGCAGTCACCTACGACACCATTTCACTGTCTGCCAGGGAGATTAATAGTCCTTGGCCTGACAAAGAAATAATTAATAGTGATGTTTTGCAGGTCCATTTCAACAGACCCTCTTAATCTAATTTTGTTTCCACTCTGCGATTTGTAAATTACTGCAAAATGACGGACCATTTACCACTGTCACTGTCGGCGACAATGGCTATTTTTCTTTCCCTGTAATTCTTGCTCGTTTCTGAGCTCTCAAAGCCAAAGATTTTCAAAAGGGAAACACTCATATTTCCTACTTTTCCTTCTTGTTCCCCTGCTCCCCAACTCCCTGCTCTTGCTTCCTCTCCAATTTAGATGCATTGAAAGCCACTGAGACCTTGCAACACATTAGTCGTTTTACCGCTTCCCCTCCAAACGCATTAGGAGCTCTGATCTAAAATGTCAACTCCACAAATGGGTTGTCCACATCATATTATTTGCTACTAAATGCTAAGCGTTTATATTCAATGTGTTGCACTGACATTTGAGAACAAGATTATGGGAGTGTGATTTGCAGCTACAAACTCCAAGACGTTGGTTGTGAACATGGGCAAAATGGCAATTAAACAGTTGTCCTGGGAGCTTGTGTTCACTGTCCAGAGAATTCTCATATTGAGATTCTGCTTAAATATCAATAAAAATGCCACTTGGAGTTCTGAGTAATAAGGTTATGATGGACATAAAAAATGGAGACATTCAAAATCAAAATGTCATTCAGGAATTTCTCTACAAAACTAGAACAAGAAAATGACAGTATTACTATTAATATAGTTTCTGCACAAACTCATGGCACAAGTAGTATGCCAAAGGTTTTTATAAGATTATCATATTAACTCTACCTTCATTAGTGTAATCAGGCGTGCACTGCCATGGTGCTGGAATGGTAAGATTATTAAGTCGTATCATAATTTTAGAAGCAAAATGAATTTATTATTACATTTTTGGTTCAATATATTGCCCAAAAATAGAACTAAATCTAAAGAACTTTTTTCATCTGCTTGTTTTTGTCACGTTTAACTTACGTTTGTCTTTCAGAAGTTTATTTTTGTAAAGCTGTTAGGATTAGTAACATGTTAGACAAGTGGAATGAAAGAAAAGGTTAATAAAGAAAACGTAATGTTACACTAGGAACTTTAGGCAAACGCACATTTGAACCAACAGAACTTTTATGTAATTTTGCACAACACATGAACTTTAAGTTTAATTAAATTTGGTTTGGTTTGTGATTAATGTTTAGTTTGACTTTATTAATATATTTTTTTGTGATTGAATTTGGTTATATTTTTGTTAAGTTCTACATGACGGAAGTTGATTTGTTTGGTTGTGCCTTTTAATTGAACTGAAAAGAGAACTTTTTAAAAAATAATTGTTCATTAAATAAAACTTTGTACATTTTATACAACTTCTTGCCAATGTCATTGTTGTGCCAGATCTACAGTACCGGTCAATTTCAGTCAGTCTAGCAGGCTGTCCTCTAATTAAGGTTACATTAGCCTTAATGAAGCATGAGCAAAGACTAAATTCATAAATAGTTTATAAAGAATGATTCAAGCTTAGCAACTGCTTAATTAAGAAATCAAGGTTTGGCGTTAGGATTACAATATTAATTAGATAGTTACTAAGGTTCACAATACACTTTTGATTTGAATCAGGGCTCGTTTGCCTGGCTGGTTGGGTTAATTTGCGTAATTGTGAACGCGCAATCAAACTCTGACCCGGACCAAAAAAGCAAACTCTGGTCTGGTTGGGAAGGTCGGTCTAGGTCCGTTTGAATCGAACTCTAGCACGATTCGTCTGAACTGTGAAACGGACCAGAGAGCAGAACAATATCAGGACTAACACTGAGACACACGAGAGATTCAGGATCAAAACAAACTCTTGTGTGAGATGGATAACAGGACAAATGACACACAGAAAGATGTGAAAGTAACAGTAATAGATAAAAAATCGGTTTAATTATAATTACTGATGATCACGCAGAAATAAATCACAGTTTCCGGTTATTATGCTAAACTAAATGGAACCAAACATAAAAAATACTGCTTAAGATGGCTTTAACATGAGAAACATAAGGCCTGTATTCAGCCAGTATTAAGCTATACAGGTAAATGTGATGATATCATATCTTTCAGAGCTTGTGTTTTAAAATAGTAGATTCTTCTTACAGCTTCTTTACCCAGGGCATTCCGAGTGATCCAGGGCATTCCACCCGCCACATGATCACCTTTCCTCCTAATGTAAGAAATCTCTGCACTCTGGCTCACAGCTGCAGTCAGGCCTGATTATTGTATTTGTCACAGGTTTTTGGATGATTTATAGTGGAGTTAAGTAATGACATGGCCAAATCAGAATAAAAATAGTATAGCACATAAAAATTTAAGATCGAAAGCTTTTTGCAGTGTAAATACGAAACCAAAAAGCACAATACAAAATTAATCCCAGCTGTTTATTACAATAAAATCCATGCTTAAAATAATATAATAACACAGGTCCCTGTGATGCCAGGCAGCAGGGTTGCGTCTTTTGGTTTCCATGCAGTGCTGTGGCCGGCGTTCTCAGTGCGCCTCTACTGTCACTCCTCCTGCGGAATAGACCACCTTCTGACACTGACCTACCAGGACAACACCTGTGCCAGCTCTCTTCCAACTCCGGACCGATTTCGCTGGCATGAGCACGCTCTGAAACCACTAGCCTGCATGTACGTAGGACTCACATCGGGGGCAGGGACCTTTGCCGTTCGCTGCGCGTTGTGGTGTTTCACCCAGATTTCCGAGGGTGTGGAGCTGCCCGTGTTTGCCCCCCACGCTCTGCCAGCCTCATCGCCTGCGTGCCGTCATCAGATGCCATCACCAGGTTTCCCCATTTCCCTTCGTCTACCATAGCCGTCCTATTAATAGAAGTGTGTTTACTTTGATAAATGTAATATGCTCCCACTGGATGCAACCTTACATTCTATGCTGAAGTTATAGATCTGATTGCAGACCACTTTGAGGGAACCATTGTCTGTGAGGGACTTGAACTTGCACGTTAAGCCGACATTAGATGTTTCAAACTCACAAAGTACTGGTAAATCTATAAATAATACTGTTTGCAAATCATTACCAAATTGTAGGGTTGATCAATCTCTGGAGAGAGATTTTCTCGTACTGTCCGCCAATATACTAATTTTTCCAACCTACATAAGATCTAACAATAGATCTAAGTGGTCATGCCCTTATTTACATCACTGTAGATCAGTGTACGGGGGGGGGGGAGGCGGACACATTGGAGGGGGGACACATTGGGAGTTAAATTCTAAATCTACTCAATGACCCTCAATTTATAAAAAATGACATCAAAAGGACATTGAGACTTATGTAGATAAAAACAATGGTGAAGTTTCTCCACCCATTCTCTGGGATGCAGTTTAGGCAGATTTTTACGGGCAGGATACTGGTTTCTCCATTTACCAGTCATGACCGAGTGCAAACAAAAAGTTAAAACCGAAATAACAGCTACTGAAAATGACTAAAAAACAATAAATGTCCGAGAGTGAAGGGTTCAGCTCAGCATGGTACAAAGCTCTAAAAGACACACTTAATCCTCTGCTTTTCTCAACTTTTAACTTGGCCTTTAAAAAAAGCTCAGATCCCTACGAGTTGGAAGGAAGCCATCCTATATTTAATACCCAAAGAGGGGAAGGATCAACTTGACTGTGCCTCATATAGACCAATCTTAATTCTGAATGTGGTCATATATTCACCTAAATTATGTCCAAAAGGATGAAACAAATACTCCAACATTTTATTCACAATGATTAGATAGGATTTATTAACAAACGATAAACACAAGGTAACATAAGACAATTTGTACACATAATAAACCATATACAAACACAACAAAACAAAGCTGTAATAATAAGTCTGGGCGCTGAGAAAGATTATTCTGTTAGCTGGCCTTATTTATTTAAAGTACTGAGCAAAATTAAAATAGATGATTTAATAATAAAATATTGGGTCTCTTTACGAGCCCCACATCAAGAATCAAAATAAATGGTCACTTGACAGACTCACTGACTTTGGAGAGAGGGGTGAGGCAGGTCTTAAACAGACTAACATCTTTTCCACGACCACAGGATGTGTCTTTCAACATGGTGGTTTAAGAAATGAGAAGTTACTCATTGCATCAGCTGGGGTTAAATAAATTATTGCCAGCTGGAAAATAATTGCCCATGCAGTAATTATCCAATAGGAGGCTTGTACCTATTTGCTTAGTTAAATCCAGGTGGCAACTTTTATTGGCCCAAGCAGCGTACAATGTACTTTCAAACTTACGTGTAATAAAATGGTGTATGAGTTCAATAAAATAGGGAGGGATTACGTTTAAATTATGTTTTCTTGTCACATTTATACTAATACTTCCAGAACATATCCATGGAGTAAGATTCGTATTACTTAAAGGGAATGGTGTACCGCCAATCATAATGGAGGACTTGCTGTGTTTCTCCTGTTCTGAGAGAATTAATGAGGCGAAACAACATTTTTGAATGAATTTATTGGCCCCTAGAAAAGGCGTCACTGACCTGACCACAATTCACAATGTGGACCAGGTGGACTGTAACTCTGAACATGCCACTGATGAGTGATGGCACATGACAGCGAGCAGGCCATGAGAGAGTTCTGATTAGAACTGCTGGAGCAGCCACTACAAGTAATTTATTTCATTTGAGGTTTTTGGGACGTCTGACTGTACACAAATGGTTCCAATTTCAGACGCAAATGTAGTAGGTTTTCTAAGAATCAATTAAAGTTTGACTAGCAGTAATACCACAAAAAATGTAAGTCTATGTTCAGCCTCAGTCTGTTAGAAACAAAGCTATGACAGCTTCCCACTTCCTCAACTCTTATAATGTTTTCCAAGCCTTTTTCAGGTCACATTACAGAACAGAGACTGCTCTCATTAAAGTGACAAATGACATTCTTCTGAGCAGTGACGTTGGCAAGGTCTCAGTCTAAGTCATGTTGGATCTCAAGGGGGGCTTTAAACACTGTCGATCATGGGATCCTCCTGCATAGACTAGAGGACTGGGTGGGCATCATTAGCACTGCCCAAAATTGGTTCATGTCCAATCTAGAAGACAGGAAGTATTTTGTTGAGATGTGTAACTGTGTCCCAGACCACATGGCCTTGACCTGTAGGATGCCCCAAGGGTCCATCCTGGGACCTCTTCTATTAAATCTATACATGCTGCCGTTAGGTCAGTTGATGCGTAACAATGGTGTGTCATAGCTGACACTCAGATCAGGTCTTTTGCTATAAAAAAACCTTCAAATCAAATTGGAACTTTAGGAGAAATATTGAGCCAATTTGAACTTCCACAGCCACAAAAAAAAAATCGAATAACATCAGCTAATATTTTAGAATTTTTAAAAAACATTGAGTGCGTATCCGCCATGTGCGCAAATTAACCCGGCTTGTGAGCAATATTCTGGATATGGTGGGTTACATGGCAGTCAGAGAAATAAGGATTATTTTGTGTGCTGAATTCCAGTTGTCCTCGGAGGTCAGATTTTCCGTATTTCGACTTGTAAATTCACACTGGAACACCCTCATATAACGGAATTCCTACTTGGAAACTCAGCAACATTTTAGAACCCGGAGTTTATCTGTGTTAGGTGATCCAACATGGCTATTCCCTGCATTTGGATAAAGTTTTACATCCAACTGTTAAAATATTGATATTACTCATTTTTTCTATTTAGTTGCTCTCTACTGTCCAGCAGCTGTTTGTGAACCTGCTCCTGAGCCTTTGCAGTTAGAAAATGCATCAGAGCTAATGACACCGTCTGTTAATTAGTTAATTCATTACGTTCATTGGATCAATATTTTGGTTGATTTGAGCACCTTCTTATCCTTATTGTTGACGTGAGTTGTACAAGTCCATACAGTCCATGTAATGCTCATAGTTTTTTTCCCGACTTGACCGCTGGAATGCAGAAACTCTGAGAAAACATCCCTCCAATTCCGAGTTCCGACCTCCGAGGACAACTGGCATCATTTCCCTATATACATACAACATCTGAATATTCTGGATATCTAGATTGATAAGTAACTATGGCAACAATGGCACAGATTTGTGCAGGAACATGTGAGCAACTTTGCTAATTTATGGCATTTTGGCACGTGTTTTGAGCACGCAAGGAAGATACGTTCAAATAAGAGCAAGAGACTATAAAGCACAACTTCAGGAAGGTTTTTAACAGTGAAAAAAATATATCCCACAGCATCAGTTCAGTCTGAGAGCAACACAAGTTAGTTTACTGTTAGTTTACTGTTAAAAGATGGTAGAAGTTTCAGTCCTGTTGAGAAATTAGCTGCTCCTGCCAAATGTGTCTGTTGAGTTGAGAGACCCAGACATGCATTCGTTTCCAGTAGGTTAGATTATTGTAACGGCCTGCTCACAGGCCTCTCCAAACCAGCTGTAAAACAGCTAAAGTCTCTTCGAATTGCTGCTGCTGTCATCCTAACTAGAACGAGCACATCACTCTTGTGCACAGGTCTCTGCATTGGCTAACTGTGGGGTCAGAGAATAGATTTTAAATCAGCCGTGCTTGTGTACAAGTCTCTCTATGGCCAGCACCAGGGTACATGTTGGTGCCAAATGAACCTTCTTGGACACTAAGGACCTCAGAGACCGGCCTTCTGTTGGTGCCCAGAGTCAGAACTAAACATGGGGAATCAGCGTTTCAACATTATGCAGCTAAAATCTGAAACAGCCTTCCTGAGGTCATGAGACAGCCCCCTACTCTGACAATGTTTAAAGGACATATATATGCAAGATCTTGCTTTCTAAACTGTATATATTTAACTTCTCACCAGGATCTCTGAAATGGATAGAATCCTATCTGGCCAATCGTTCTAAACATGTCCGAATACAATACATCCATCTGCTCCTCTCACGCTGTTCACAAGGATCCACATTAGCGCCTCTACTATTCTCACGTTACATTAATGATCTAACCCTCTGTTTTCAATAATGTCTTCATTCTGATGTTGCCAATGACACTGCAATCTACATCTCTAAGGTTACAGAAACACTCAAACACCATGACAATACAAATATCTTGGCATTACAATAGATTTAAAACTGTCATTCAAATCACACGTCAATAGAATCTGTAACAAAATAAAGTTGTATTAATAATTTAATTTAATAATAATGTATGTAATTCTGAACAAATCCGCCACCAAATGTCCACACAAGCCGCTAAAATGTTCACGCACTCAATGATTCTATCCCACATAACATACTGTCTACCCAACAGGTCCCTGGCTAATGCCACAACGCCGAAACCTCTGCAATCGCTTCACAAATGAACCGTCAAAATCCTGGACAAAAAAAACAAACCACACCCCTCATTGCCCCATGCTACACAAATACAGTCTACTAATCACTGAAAATATGGTCAAATACACAAATCTCTGTCTATTGTACAAAGTCATTCATGGACTGTCATCTCCACCACCCAGTCAGTTTATTAACATCAGAACTACCAGTCACAGCAGAAGCAGAGGAGCAGCAAAAGGGGATTGCATTATCCCCTTCAGGAAAAGTACACTCAGTCAAACTGCTTTTTCTGTCTGCACTGCCTCTGATTGGAGCCTCGCACGCACAATTATCAGAACTGCTAACTCATATCATACTTTCAAAGTACTGTACAGTTAAAACGAGAATCCGTGCAATGGCAAGAAGCCATTGCAAGTGACTGTGTAATGCATGGCTGTATCCTGTACAGTTGAATGACAAAAACACTGCATATGCTATAAGAAGTTCTAACTAACTACTAACTACTACTACTATTCCTACTATACTACTACTATTTCGCCAATCTAAAAGAGAGGGTGGCATTACTCAACAATGGCTCATTGCAAACTAGATCTGTCAACACACACTACACTTGCTCTCTCTGCTGCCCCCTGCAAGCCACCTGCCGTGTGTGTGTGTGTGTGTGTATGTATATATTTCTGTCTATCCATCCATCCATCTTCTTCCGCTTTATCCGGGGCCGGGTCGCGGGGGCAGCAGTCTAAGTAGGGACTCCCAGACTTCCCTATCCCCAGACACTTCCTCCAACTCCTAAGGGGGGGATCCCGAGGCGTTCCAGCGTGTCCTGGGTCATCCCCAGGGCCTCCTCCCGGTGGGACATGCCCGAAACACCTCCCTAGGGAGGCGTCCAGGAGCGGAACAGATGCCCGAGCCACCTCAGCTGGTTCATCTCGACGTGGAGGAGCAGCGGCTCTACTCGAGCTCCTCCCGTGTGACTGAGCTCCTCACCCTATCTCTAAGGGAGCGCCCAGCCACCCTGCGGAGGAAACTAACTTCGCCCGCTTGTATCTGCGATCTTGTCCTTCGGTCACTACCCAAAGCTCATGACCATAGGTGAGGGTAGGAACTAGATTGACCGGTAAATCGAGAGCTGTCTTTTCGACTCAGCTCCTTCTTCACCACAACAGGTCCAATGCAGCGACCGCATCACTGTGGACGCTGCACCGAGCCGCCTGTCAATCTCACTCTCCATCCTTCCCTCACTCGTGAACAAGACCCGAGATACTTGAACTCCTCCACTTGGGGCAAGGACTCCCCACCCACCTGGAGAGGGCAAGCCACCTTTTTCCGGTCGAGAACCATGGCCTCAGATTTGGAGGTGCTGATTCTCATCCCAGCTGCTTCACACTCAGCTGCAAACTGTCCCAGTGCCTGTTGCAGGTCCAGGTTTGATGGAGCCATCAGGACAACATCATCTGCAAACAGCAGAGATGAGATCCTGTGTTCTCCAACCGGACCCCCTCCGACCCCTGACTGCACCTGAAAATCTGTCCATAAAAACAATGAACAGAACCGGTGACAAAGGGAAGCCCTGGCGGAGTCCAACACGCACTGGGAACAGGTCTGACTTACTGCCGGCAATGCGAACACAGCTCCTGCTCTGGTCATACAGGGACCGGACAGCCCTGAGCAAAGGGCCCTGGACCCCGTAATCCCGCAGCACCCCCAAAGGGCACCCCGTGGGACACGGTCGAAAGCCTTCTCCAGATCCACAAACCACATGTGGACTGGTTGGGCAAACTCCCATGAACCTCGAGCACCCGATGGAGAGTATAGAGCTGGTCCAGTGTTCCACGGCCAGGACGAAAACCACTCTGCTCCTCCTGAATCCGAGGTTCGACTATCGGTCGGATTCTCCTCTCCAGTACCCTGGAATAGACCTTACCAGGAGGCTGAGGATGTGATCCCTCTATAGTTGGAACACACCCTCCGGTCCCCCTTCTTGAACAGAGGGACCATATATATAATAGTGTATATATTTCTAATTCTATGTAAAATCTTCGCTTTATTGGGTGTTTCTTTTAATCCCTGTTTTAATGGACTACAGGCAAAAAATACCCTTTTGGCTAATTCTGGCATATTTACAGAAATGTTTATTAATATGCACTGTCCCTGAAAAAAAAAACATTTTGCACTTTCAATCATGTTGTACATTGTCCCCTCATCAAAAGCATATCTGGAGTAGCATTGAGCTTCATTCACACTAGTTTGATGAATCCTGGAAAGAAAATCCTCTCCCTCCCGAGCATCAAAAACACTCTACATGTCATAAATCTTCTCAATAACTGACGCTCTGAGAATCTTTTTTTTAAGTACATAAATCATCTCCAGACAGAGTTCTGTGAGTTTCTCCAGTCCAATCACAATCCGTCTAACTCTGTTCTGAGACCAGGAAGTAAACAGGCCAGACTGAAATGCGCTATAATATTTATATTAATCTGTGTATAATTCCCTTTGCAGCGAGTAGATGACCCCAAAACAAAGGTAGTCCCGAATTAAACAGCAGAGATACAAATGTAATTTTGTTTCGTTATAAACAATAATGTTTTGGTTCTGAAACATGAGTAGTTTTGGTGAGTAATGTTTTTTATTTTACTAGTTCCCTGTATCTATGTAATCACATATGTGTCTTAAAGAAGATGAGACAAATGAGTGGATTTATGGGAAAAGGGGCGTATATACAAAATAGCAATGAGTGAATAATGACAACTAGTAAGTGACAACTAGATGAAGAAGACACAAAATTACATTTGAGGGAAGAGGTAGAGGAAAATAACCTGGTCAGCCAGATGAGTTCTCACGATATTTGTTTCACAAAAAAAGTACAGGCAAGGAACAAGAGCGTGTTTCCAGTACAACCATGGGAGCCTGACCGATGATGAAAGCTATGTATTGATTGGTTGGAGAGAACTGTAAAGCAAGGTCCTGCCGAGCAGTATGGCTATTGTAAATGACAGCGACAAGAATGTGGGCCTCATACTTTGTTTGCACCGTTTCTATTTCAGGGTCAGCGCAGGAGCCACTATGCAACACATACTTTAGAAAAGGAATCTCAATAGAGCTGTGCTGCATACAAGTAGAAGACAGGAGCATATAGAATCTGTGGTGAGAGCATGTCCACTATAATTGGTCTGTACATTTGCTACAAAACATAAATAGACACAAGCAATTCTACTACAGTTGATGTTTGACCAAGATGATTATATACCACTTTAAATGAACAATTGGAGGCAGGATTACAAATTGACAGCAGGGCAGCTGGCAAATGGCTGGTATAAATGGACACTGCCAATGGTGCAAGCTGCCCAAGATTCTTCATCAGTCTTTGTCAGATTTTATATTGGTTTCACCAGAATGGCTATTTAAGCCTTGTGGTGGCATTAGGTAAGAACCCTGCCTCTGGCCCATTGATGTTGGCATAAGCCAAAAAACAAAAATCTTCAAAGGAAATGCTTGTTTTTTTCTTGAAATTATGGGATCTCTAACATCTAATTTCTATAGTTCTGCTTAAAGCACTGTTAGTTTCCCATTTCCCCAAAATGAGCAGTGATTGACTTGCCCAGACTGAAGCTATATTAACAGGCTGTTTTACATGTCCCATGGTGCTCTTCTCGCAGTGGGCCTCTTAATCCAGCCCTTTAGGTGTCTACTTATGTGCTGTTATAGATGATGAAGTCAAAATTGTGCCCATGCTTGCGGGCCCTCCCGCTTATGACTCCTTTTTTCCATTGGCTCTTTACTTGGGTTCAGCAACATAGGTCTTGCAAAAATTGTATGTAATGACAGAGCAACATATTTGTATACAGAGGCATCAGCCATATCCATCTTGCTACTCCTTTAACAGAGACATTTACAAGCATACGTATAGCCCTCTTTGGTTTATCCACAGAAATTGAGTTATCATCATAAAAACAGAAAATAGATAATGTCATTATTTTAATACAGATATTACCAAAGGTTATGCATTTTCATTAGTTGTAGCAATAGCAATAGGACTATTTAACAGTTCTTAACTGCATACTAAGAATACTGAATCTGACATTGAAACCAAAGATCTTCTAGTCCCACAACAGCATTTCAACTAGGCCAGTCCCCACCCTCTGCCATACATCTCTTTATTTAAATGAATATTTGCACTTTATTAATCAGCAGTCAGCCAACATCATGACACCTCATTTGCATCTGGAAGTTTGAAATGGTCAGGGTGGCAATATGGGACATGCGTATGTGCGGGGAAAGATGTAAGAGATGATATATAGGCGGTGTGGGTGGTGGATAGATATTAGGAAGAAATTTCTCTCCCAACAGGGCTTCCCTTAATAATCCACCTATTATCTTGTGTTTCTGTGCTCACTATTGGACATCGGATTTCCAAGCTATGCAATCTGGCTCTCATCATCTCAGACAGCTAGATAGAGAGGAGGAGCGGCGAACCTGGCAAAAGTGTAAGGGCTTTCAGTGAATGCTTGGCCGGGCACCTCACTGTAGGATACCACAGAGATAATAATGTGTGGAGGCAAGCAGGAACCATGTATGCCTTGCAAAAGAATAATTGCTACTCTTTCAAGAGCCATTTCTTAATTGGCCTGGCTGTTGTTGATGGGGAGAGGAGACAAGTAAGGAAAAGACTAAAGAATAGTTTGAAGAGGGAAAGAGGGATGAAGCGAAGAGAGAGGGAGAGTGTCGACTGGAGGTGTAGAGCTTTTTTACCTTCTGTGCACTGCTGTTGCCCTGGGAGCAGTAGCCATGGAGCTGCTCTTCAACCTGCACATATTTCACATCGACAGACACCAGTGAGCTAAAAATGTGGTGTGCAGGCATGGGTCAGACATAATAAAAACATAAATGCCGTCTCAGAATGAGTTAGGTAATCACAACCAACAAGTATGTTCAACCACATTTTTCCTGTTGAGAATTTCAAACATTTAATAAGAACGCAATTATCCTTAAACTTAGCACTGATGGAAAAATGTGATACTCTTTTGTAAATATTACCTAGATGCAAAATAGTTACACATAATATATGCTTGGGTAAATTGGTCCCTGTTGTTATCAACAAAGGGCCAGGGTGGTACACAATCTTTGGCAACCACCACAAGAACCTTAGGCTGTGTGTTTTTGGTTTTCTGCCATTGAAGGTGACCCGGAGACTTCTCACTCATATTAGAATGTGTTGCATTCACAATTCATCTTTAGTGTTATTATTATTAAAAGGTGTTGAGGTTACTTCCCTCTCATCAATTATTCATTCACTTATCTTTTAAAAATAATTTGTTGCTCAGACCTAACCTTTTGCGAATAAATGTTTTTCTAAATGTGCGATTTCGATTTATTGTTCTTTTCTTCTTTTTTTCGTAACCTTGTAGTTTTTTTGTTAAACCAAGTTTGTGCAATCAAAACTTGATATATTGTGGCAAAAGGAATGTTTAATAAATGTACTCTTTTTCTACTCTATATTTCCTTTTGAGAGAGAAAATTACAGAATGTGCAAGGCTATGTGAAAGTTTTGTGCAATTGGCTATTCAACAATTTAATACATATTATTATAAATAATAATGACATTAAGCATAATGCTCCTGTTCTCTATTGACAAAATGCTGTCTTTAGAGAAAATATATTTAAATAAGAAGAATACTATCCAATACTGCAATTATTCCCTTCCCTTAAGGGGACAGGTCTGGTCTTACTTATAAAATTAATTTTAGTTTAAGTCTGTGGCTCATCTTGACACAAAAGGACAGTGTTAAAACACAGCATGCAGCATAGAGAACAGTGGATAATGGCACCTAGAGGAGTTGTGATGACGGAGCAGTTTCAGGCCGCTGCATGTGTATGTAACAGGAATTTTATTGAGACAAAGTATGCATTCTAATAACCCCTGTCCAGTATCTTGTCCTGGAAGTGATTTTACAATAGTTATTGCAAGGCGGTCCTGAATGAATTTCTTATGAAGCAGTTTTGATTGAGTGCCCACCGAGGTCCCATCAGATGCGGCTTAAAGGAATAAAGGATTCATTTGAAAAAGAGTGAGACAGATTACATACACTTCTCACGTCTACCCAAATCCCTCTACATCACACTTATCAAACCGCGCGTGGCACAGTGTACTCCAAATCCTTTTGGACTTATCGCAAGGCCGACATGTATCATAGCTGTCTGAGAGGTGTAGCTACAACATTAATGTATTTAGGATTATGCACCCTGATAAGTGGATATCTAATACTTCCATTCTTTCCTGCTTTAAATGTCATGCTTGGATGATATTGGAATGCCACTTTATTTGTGAATGAATTAGGCCATAGAAGATTAAGGCAAGACACGACAGGTGAATAGGAAAATATCTTAAATTTAAAGATTTCAATTTGAAACTATTAATTAACTAACTTAACTAACAAATTTTGCTCACATACATTTAAGAAGAAAAAAAATCTTAAGAGTTTTTCATCATGTTGTGTTTTCAAGAAGAAATCCAAATAAAGTAAAATTGCCAAAATAGCACGTATTTGTGACACTGAAATCTGAAAAATTACAGATCCAGGTTCAAATGTCTTAGTTCAATTTGTTAACATACTGTATTAGATTAAAAAAAAATTTAAAAAGAGAGAAAGAAAGAAAAGTACAACGTTTTTGAGTTAACTCAATCTGACAATGAAAATACCCCTAACTTACTTGCATTTTTATATTTGAAACTTTAATAAATCAGGCTTTGAATTAGATATCAACAAATCCTTTTGTACGTTGCCACGCTTATATGTTGAGAGAACAAACTGACCAAAAACAAAAAAGTTTTGCCTGTAGCGTCTCTCGCCTTAAACTATTGCAGATATTTGGGCAATTTTAGTTGAGAGATGTGAGCTTTGAGTATATTTTAGCGTTGTTGGAGCACACTGGTAAGAGCGGCAGGACCCGAAGGCAAAGCCAAAAGATGTTATTTTTTTCAGTGTTGGGTTCTGCACAAGAGATAGCAATCCAGTCCCAGTGAAGCACATGCGCATATAAAAAGTAAACTATTGAGCTGGAAAGTATTTAGTCAGTATTAGACAAGCGTTCCTAAAATTGTGGTAGTACTCGGACTGCTTGTGTGGTAAGCAAGATCTTCTGCAGGTGTAGTGTGTGTTTGATTTAGAGTCATTTGTCCTAGATTGTGGGTTAGTCCTAGATTAGAGCTATTCAAATCAAGATGTAGTCCTATTCAAGGCCTCGTTTAGACCCTGTTTTAGCCCTGGTTTAGATCCAGTGGTACTCAGAGAGATGGACGTAAAAAAAATTTGCTGACGTGACTTTCAACATTAAGTTTGTGATCTATAAAAATACAATCTGATGAGTAAATGAGTCTTTTGGTCCAAAAACTCTTCTAGGCTTTCAGAGATGAGACAAAAGATGATCTGAGGAGTGATCAAGTTTGTGAGCATTTTTCGCACACTTTTTGTAAGAATTCTACATTAAGTTTTATAAATGAGGCCATTGAAAAATTCTTACTGAAAATAAGCTGACCAAGGAAACAACACAGATATTTCAAACTGCTGACCTCCTTTTTAAGTGACTTTTTTTAACCTGGTAGATTGAACACAAACACCGACAAACAACTAACTGCACCGCTGAGTTGGCCAGGGACAAAGTGGACTCTGCTCAATCAGGCAGAGGTTCAATGGGCCAGTGTTATGGTCCAGCAGCGAGAGATGACATCGACTGGACACCAATCAGCCTGGCAAAGGTGAATAGAAGAAAGTTGGCCTTATGCTGTTGTTGGTTTTCAGTGTGGTACTCGGGTAGCAGGTGAGCTGGCACTGGCACTAGCACTGACTGGTTTTGTGTATAGGAAAGGGGATTGGATTAGATACTCTTTTCAAAGTAGTCAGTGGACATAATAGTGGTGTAAAAAATGTTCAGCAGACGGAAGGTTAACAGAATGAGCTCAAAATCCAAAAATACAACTTGTTGTCTGCTTTAGAAGAAGAGTGTTGGTGTTTCAGGTGTGTTCCTGCTTTATGCTACAGTACAGATGCAGTAAATGGATAAGGTTAAAACATGCACAACAGGCTAGTCCTAGATACTCTTGACGAAGACCCCAGCTCAAGATCTGGATAAGCGTCACCAGAACATGAATTGTGTTTTTTAATGCTCCTGCAGGTTGACCATTTTCAATGGATATATTTCCCGGACACAGGCAAACCTGAATTTCTTGGTTTTGGGCTTATTTTATGCTTTGGAAGAAAGATATTTCAGCGAAACTGCTTTGTACCAGCCCCGAGACATGGGAGAGGGACTGGAGGCTTCTCACTTTAAATCTAACAAGTCATCTGAAAGTTTTCATCGCTACACTGAGTGAAAACACAAGGCAGCCCTCATCAGTGCTGAACACACTTGACATGGACCCTCCCGGGTCAAACTTTGCGAGGATGATCTTTTATTTTATTTCTTGATCAAACCAAAGAAGAACAATAACTCTGCTTTGTGCAGTGAGCGGACAGTGCTTGTGTTTGAGCTGCTGCTGTGATGACTGTTCTGTGCAGCGCTACACCTCGACATGTGTTATCAGCCCAATGTCGAGCGAGCGGACTGCCTGACTCCTCTGCAAACTTTAATTCACTATTTTCACTGTTTACAGTCACTGGGTTCCCTCACAGTCCATATCATGTTAAAGGAGCCGCAGTCACAGATCACACCTTTCCTTGTGTGGCACAAAGCATGAAACCATCATTTAAACCTAAAACCTATAGAATTAATAATAAGGACCATCACAAAATAAAGTGTCACAATTTGTTTGGCTTTTAAACATATGCACTATTGGCATACAAATATAGCTTTAATGTACATCAGAAAGAGCTTGTTGTTAAATTGAAAATATAATATAATACATTACAGATTTCTGATCTTGTGGGCTTCAAATCATGAAATAAAAATGTTACATACTTTAATATGGGGATTGGCTTCACTCGAACATCCCGGACTTAGCAACAACATCTTCAGCAACTTTGCTCCCTGCCTGTGGATCAAAACAGAGACTTTTTAAATGAAATAATTTGATGCCTTTTAATGATTTTAACACTTGTCTTGTTTGTTTGTTTTATCTATGGTGTGTTTTAACTGGGTGCCCATGAAAAAGATGACTTTTCCCCGTATAAATTAATAAACTCAAATGAATTAATCTCCATGGAGACTAGCTGGTGTTGGCCCCTCCTCCAGAAAAGTCACATAGTACGCTTTTAAAAGAAGAATGGAAAATATCCATTCAGCCTCTACACAGTATTCTCATAGACGTGTTAAAGTTGCCACTTTCTGAGAGCTGAATATCTTTGCTGAAGAAAAGCTGTGCACTACAATGTTGTATCCCATTGAGACAACAGATTTTTGTTAATATAGCAGCACTTAAGTGCTTATTAGTTTGGTCCAAATACAGTGACAGATTGGAGGAGTCTGAGCATGCAGCATGCTGTTACCATGGTAAGTGCAGTGGATAACACAATGTGCTTTGGCTACAACAATCATTTTTAACCCACTCATATCAACATTGTTTCCTTTTTCAAACAGAGCCTTTTGACTCTCAAGGTTGTTGTAGCTCCCATCCTTCCTTTCAGTGTGCACAACTGTGTTGATTTATGTTTTATTCACACAGTCCTTTGAATGGGAGCATGCAGCTTTCACCCACCAAGGCTAATCTACTTCTTATTCTCTCGCAAGCATCGCACACAGTCCAGCGTTTTGAATTTCATGAGCAAATTATGCTAAACTCAGCAATGATAACATAGTGTCCAGTGACAAGAATCGGTGTCATGGCTTAATCCACTTTATATGGATTAGGCCTTGAGACTGATTTTACTGTTTGTAAATTGTACATAGGCTGGATTAGTCAATAAGTTATATGAATGAGTAATAATGTTATGTAAATAAATATAAGTACAATGGGTAAATGAAACATTTCAGATCCGGACTTTCTGCTTACCATTACTTCAACATAATAGCAAAATTGCTGTTTATATGTTGATAATATAATACTGCCTGACCAAAACAAAAAAAAAAGGTAGAAAATGTTTCATAGACATCTCATCCGGACACGGTTTTAGAAATCAAGACGTTTTAAAAATTGTTTGAGTTGCTGTATAGGATTTATAGAATTTCATTGTCTGACTACTAGCAAACTACTTACTGTTGCTTCTACTATTGTTTTTTTCGTTATTTTTTCAAAATGTCTGCAAACATTCTAAAAGTAGCCTCTCAGGGAGCAAATACTCAGCTCATATTGGCACATGCTTATTTCCATTTTCAAACCTTAACTCTCATATAAAAATAACATTATCAAAGTCCATAGACCAAAGACACAGGGGACGCACGCAGCAGAACACTCGAGTCACAATATGAGGGCATTTCATATGCAGACTAACATAAAAGACTTCTGTAATAGAAAACAAGTCTGAAACTTTTCTGCTGTCAGATCAGAAGGGTAAAATATTGAAAATAAGGTTTTTTTTTCGTTACATAAATGATTGTAATTATGCATCACATTCCTTGTTCTCAAACATGCAGGTCCAAATAGGTCTTTGGAAGAACCCTCACAGCACGTATGTCTAAAAGTGTAACTGTATTCTATGCCCAGTGTCTTGATGATGGTTTGATATGTTTCTGCATCTGATGATTGTGTTTATACTTTAACCACAATGTTCTTTTTGCAAGAGTTTCAGAAAAGGGGCAAATGTTCCTATATTTAGGAGTTTAAAAGTATTGATAAGATGCTCTTGTCATAACATGAGTTTACTTTTCACCAGTGTACAGTGTGAGAAACAGAGAAAAATGGTGATAAGCGAGGAGAAAGATGTGCGCCATCAAAAGGAAATGATTAGACATGATGAGGCTGAGCGTGGGCAAAGGCAGGAGGCGCTTTTTTAAAGCTGTAAAATTTACTGTTGTTTGAAAGGTCAGTGTCTGATGCTGGTGCGCTGTTGGGAGTTGTAAACGAGCCTCCTTATCAAATGTTAATGCTGCCAGACCTTATGTCACATGCGGGCAGTAGGAATATGTCTTTGAGCTATCCAGGTGCCATGGCAACCAGGCATTTCATTTACATGTGGGAACTCTGGACGGCTAATTGCTTTCGGAGGAACATCAAATGGCAGGGGAGCGGTGGCGCAGGGTTGAGGAGAAGGGTTGGCGGGAGGGGTGGATACGCAAGCCTTCCCTGGGGTGTCAGGGTTTGTGTCGCCATATGTGTCGGCGGTTTGATGAACAGTGGATCCAAGGCCGGAGGCAGGAGAGGTGTGTGAAGCTAACAGGTTTGTTTGAGAAAGGGCTCTGTTCAGATACAAGAAGGGCCAGGCTGGGCAGTGGCTATTTGTATTGATGTGGGAAAACAGTGAATGTGTCAAGTGCTAGCAAATGTATTTTAGTTTTTTAAAAAAAATCAGGGTATTCTGTTGCAAATTTTAAAAGAATTATTAAAAAAGCACATTCTGTACGCTTGCTTTGGTGATATACAGGTGAAAGAAGTAATTACTAGTTACAAGTAAATTTGTAGGTATCTGTCATTTTTACAGTGGATACGTTTTACTTTTACTTCACCATATTTGAGAGCAGATATCAGATGTTTTTACTCTACTCCATTTTTTAATACTGAAACGTAGTTTTACTTTTAGTTAGTTAGTTATTTCAGGGACAGTGCATATTTAATACCAATGTCTGTAAATATGCCAGAATAATTCTTTAAAACAGGGAATAACAAAAAAGCAAGGTTGAATTATATGAATAAATAGTTTATATAATCATTGCCGTGATGGAGACAGAATAACATGGCTGAAGGTTTTGGCTGACAGCACAATGTTAAATTGAGATGAAGGCAGACACAATATTGTTATGTTTTTTTGTTGTATTATAGCTCGTTTATTGCCTTCGGTTCAACATTAGAAGATGTTCTTTTCAGAGATTGCCATTACTGTGCAGTCTAAACGATAGGGAAAACAGGGTATTGTCTCACATACAAGAAATCTATCAATAGGGGTCGAATCAAAAATACTTTCCCTTATCTTCTCAACCTTAACATGACATTCCTTTTTGCCATTCTATTTCCTCTGTGTGATACATATTGTAGGTTTTAAAGGGGACATTTGATTCCAGACTTTAATAGGCATTAAAACTTGTTTGCTGTATTTTGATTGATTAGAGCATGTGCGAGTAATCCTGTATTGTATTGTACTGCAACGGAAACTCCAGTGCTCAGAAAGTTCCTGTTTTCACCCACACCCACATCCATGAATTAATCAATTGCAATTATCTAACTCAAAGTGACAAATGTACAGTTCTAAAATGTCACGCAGCCACATGTAAATGACAATCTGCTGCTTGTTGCAGTGAAATGTCACAATGAAGAGGAGAAGCTTATAAGTTCTTCTGTTTTGAACAGAAAGTCAGTGAATCTGTTTCTATTATAAAGCCATTTTAGACCAGTTATGCAGTTTATGATGAACAATATGTAAAACAATGATCTACTCAATTTACAGTTCAATACTAAGTACGAGAAAAAAAGCATAATATCTCAGCTCAGATGACATTTGTGTTTCTACTTTTATATAGAACTGGTACAAACAGAAGGAGTTTAAGATGCTTTTTAATTGTAACCTCAACAACTGCACGATCTCATTTTTGTTTATGATAGCGTTGAAACTGTATGTGTCAAACTGAACGCACCTAATAATCACAGCACCTTTAGCTTTTCTATGAGTGAAACTGGATTGTGGATGTGATGCAGAGATGTTTGGTCCTCTTGATGTGTTGGAAGCAGGCTGTATGGAGATAACACTTCAATAATGAGCAGTAGCTCGGAGCCCATGCAGCCTTTAAAAGCAAACAATGGAAGATTAAAAGGCCTTTGTTTGAGATGGGGCGCTGTTCTGAGCCGCTAGCACCAAATTTCTCTCATGTAACATCTCCAACTTCAGGCTATTGCACTGTTTGACCAGAACATTACACGCATGGTGATTGAAAAAAGTATGCACGGAGATACACAGAGATAACGGCGTCTTGGGGATACTATGTCATGGCCTTCTTATCAGAACGGTTTCCACATTGAAAAGGTCTTGATCTGAATATGATATGAAGCAGCAAGAATTCTCTATTTGACCACAGAGTTAACCTCATTGAAAGCTCCCGACTCTCATGTCTTGTATGCACTTGCATGTTTTTTGTATCTCTTTGAATGTCTAAATGATAGAAAACGTGTAGAATTAATGAGTGAATCTGTGGTCTTTATTACTCTGTTAAATCTTCAAACTACATTTCAGAACATGCCGAATGTATAGGCCTAACATATTTGCTTTTTTGTCAGTCATTTTGGAATTGAAATAAAGTGTCCCAATCGTCACACAAGCTGCACTTTCTTTGGTTAGAAACTAGTGAATATATTTGAGAATTACAATAGCAAGTACCACTGTGCTATTTTCCACGGATATCAGTTTGGTGGTGTGAATGTCTACTCATTTCTGCACTTGCATCTTTGTCTCCCCAATGTGAGAATTCCTCTAAAGACTTATCATAGCACTCTTTACACATGATTTAGTATCGCAGCACAAATACACTATAATGCCGTAAAATGATGCTACAACATAGCAGCAACAACAAGTAATATGCATATGTGTTTTTATACTTTAATTTTATTTAGACATATGTCAGTAGAATTTTTCATAGGGCAGCTCAATTTTGGGAAAAAATTAAATCTTATTTGAAATCATGATTACTCGAACGTTTAATTACTTGGAGAGAATTAAAGCCTAAAATGAAGAGAACACACAGATGAAAGTAAAGCAGACTGTTGTAAACGTATAATACAAATACAAATGTACAAGCCATGAGCAAATTTTCCACTCAAGGAAAAGTGCTTATGCATGTTAATAATATTGACTGCTCGCTCACACCATTTTTCCATCTGATAAGACCAATAATCATAAATGTAAATGAAATTTCATTAATTTCAGAGCCTTAATATTTCATATATATCTTTACCAGTCCGATATATTAAATCAAAATACATAATATTAAATATTAAATATATATTTATTTATTTTATTTTGTATTTATTTTAATCTTCAGGACAAATGGAAAACAAAAGGAAATTAAGTAAATGAGGTATTATACTGCAGACAAATACATTTTATTAAAAAAATACTACATTGAAAAGTTGTGATTTGGACATTGTGAACTTTACTACAATTTGATGTCACGTTGTGGGCTTTGCTTTTAACATTCTTATATCGGTATCAGCAAAGATCAGTTATATTGACCACAACAGCTTGACAAATATCAGATTTGGCTGAACAAAAATTCATTTCAAACCATCCCTACATTTATTATTCATTCAGGACAGCAACATTTCTGGACTCAAGGACTTACTGAGTTATCAATCAGTAGAAAAACAGGCCTTAAATCAATCCAAACTACTAAATCTGCATTTAAAAACAGGCCTTAAAATCGCAACTTACTGTTTAAAAACAGGCCTTAAATCAATCCAAACTACTAAATCTGCATTTAAAAACAGGCCTTAAATCAATCTAAACTACTAAATCTGCATTTAAAAACAGGCCTTAAATCAAACTAAATCTGCATCTAAACATGTGTGATCTAGTAATACATTGGCCTTATTAAACTAAGACTATTTGAGCTAATGGCAACAGTTAAATAAATGTACAAAATATTTCTTGCAGCAGTGGCTCATTTATGGGCAATATTTCTGCTGCTCATTTTTTGGCTGTTTTGCTGCTTTGTCCTTTTTATGTTCCTTTTATGTTATTCTTGGCTCCTCCTGTGCAACACAGAATGAATAAATCAATATTAGCACTGGTAATATTTGCAACTGTTTTAGTAAACATTCTGCATCCCTGTGTGAAGGCAAAAGGCACAACATGTCTCGGCTGTAAACATTATCAAGTAGATAGGCTTCCATTATGGCGCGTGTTAAAATGCCTCTGGACCACAAGGAAGATGGCACTTACTGTCTGTTTACTATCTCTAAGCTGATAACATGATGTGACGGAAGCAGACAAAATTGATTTAATCTTGGGCTGTGGTGTCGTGTGGCAATGAATGCTAATTTTCCCTCGAAGATGTGATGTGCGCCGACATTGGTTTGTTCAAGACATTAGTGTAAACCCTTGTGTTAGAGGGAATATGCCTGTTATCAGTTCCCCTTTTGTCCCTGCTGAATGAGAGATCAAATGATTTGTGATTACACTGATATGCTGTGATGTTCCATCCTCCCCAAAAAATGGTGGAAACCACAAAATATAGCCTGCAAATCCCCAGAATTATATGCAGTGAAGTGAAAAAGAAGTTCCGCTACACTGCAACTTTCCTTTGTCTTTAAGTAAAAAATTATGCTTTTTGCAATTTTAAAAACACATTCATGCCATTTAAGGTCCTTGTAAATAGGCTGCCAAGAACTCTACTGTATTTAAACATATGACTTTATTCTGGGGCCTCACCCACAGTTTGGGGACCATGCCCTAAACCTCTGCACATGCTCTTCACAATTAATATTTCAATCCCACAAAAGTCACTCATCAAATAATTCAACACTGCTGTGTCATGCACACGACAGATCTGACAGTCTCTGCCCTGATCAACAGCACCTCAAACACAGACACATTTACTGTGCACTGTGCAAGCTATTCTTCTGTGGTGGTGGTGGAGGAGGGCCTGAGCACAAGATATTGGGCCTGAGTAATTATAAGGTTTTTAAATAAAAACTCCTTTTCCCTAAATGTACATTCTCACAGTGACTCAGACTACCATATAATACCATAACACCTTTGTTTTGTTGAATGATCGTCAGAAAAGTGTCAGGAGTTAATTGTCTCTGTTTTTTCAATGGCGTGTCGCATTTTAATGACATCACAGAGGGATTCTGTTTTAGAACTCAGCTCTAATTCCAAATTTTAAAAAAATAAAAAAATAAAAAAATCCTGTCATTTTAAACTTTTATGTTTTCAGATTTCGAAATTACCAAACTAACTCACAATTAGAAAAACAGGAGAACCTCACATAGACTTTAAAACAGATGCATGCATCCCAGCTCACACGGTTAGTCTGGCAGAACAAGGTTTTATTGACAATATTCTCATTTGACCTTTGAACGTTTGACGTATCTATTGTTTGTACAAAGCCTGCTGTTGTTATTTAGCCTCAGTTCGCAAAAGCTTACTCATGACCTGCTGCACATGTCCTCTGCATCTCCTCCGTGCCGTTTGTAAGGTTGTGTTGTGTCAGGAGTCATCTCCGTGTATAGCACTTTATATTATAAAGTGATCACATTCACCGTCTATTTAGTATTTAATGTTTGACACGTCCATGATTCAAGCCCCAGGAGCTGAATCCAGCGCTGAAGGTGTTTAGTCCTTTCTTCTTTTCATAGTCAGTCAATCAAACACAAGCACATCAATAGAGAAGCGGGATCCAATCCGAGGGGTCTATGTCTCTGAGAGACAGGTAGAGCAGCTAATCAGTAAAGAGAACAGGAGCTCGCGCTCACAGAAAGTGCGCTGTCAAGTAAAGTGTAGGATACTGACGCAGAGCACCGGCACTGTTGAAACCACGGGGAGAACGTGCTGACGGCTTAGAGAAGAGGTAGAAGAAGTGCAGCTGTGATTATATACATAAATATAATGATTTCTATTGAATGTTCAAATTAGTTTGTGGTGCATTGATAGCTGGATTTATCTAGGCTTTGAACTGACACAATGACCTGGATATACTGATACTGACTGAGGTATCCAAAAGGTGATTCTCAAGTAAAAAATACTAAATATTGCTGTTTTTAATGTATATTTTAATGTATCTGCACATATATTTATGTTTTTGAAGTTGCAAAGATGATGATAGCCCATATGCCAAGAAAACATTATTTAATGCTCAAAAACTCGAGCAAAACTTGAGATTGTGGTACTTGTATTGCCCGTCACTCACTAAAAAGAAATTCCAAAACGTTATGTTTCAATATTCTTGAGAAAAATTGCTCATAAAAGAACATAAAACAAAATAAGGATTTTAGTTTTATCATTTCATGAAAATTAATAGCACAATTTCAATTTTATGGCAGTAACACACCTGGAAAAGTGTTCAAGAAAAAGTGTCAACATCAATTTTACTATTAGGGCAGGTGTTACTCCGACTTCATAAAAATGTAATTTAATTTAGAGACTATATTGTTTATTAACATTTTGGCTTTTGGCTCAACTTTTAATGAATTGAATCTGCACTGCAATAAGGTTTTTGTCCTTGTGAGCTTACAGGAGGTTCACACTAATGGGGACACAAAGTCGAAAAATACAAATATATTTCAAACACATAAAGGACATTTTTTATTTTTACATTTACAAGCGCCCCAGGGACATAATAAGCATGCTAATCACTGAACTTGTGTCTGGGAAAAAGTATCCGCGTCAGTAGTAATTACACATGCTGTTAAAAAAAAAAAAAAGCAGAATATAAGCACTCGGCTGTCCTCCCATTGGCACAGCAGCCTGTTGTTGCAATGCAGCATCCCCTCACTCTCTCTCTCTCTCCATCCTCCTCAATCCTCCCGCTCCAGACAACAACCGCTGCAGCCCCATCACTCGGAAAGGACAAAAAGTCACCCATGAGTTATACCGCATTTAACACTGCCCCCTGCTGGATGTAAACAGGAGGGCAGGTTGTTTAGAAAAGAAGGGAAAAAATGAATAAAATAAATGTGTTTATGTGGGATTATCCAAAATGGCAACGCTCTTAAAACGTAAAAAGTGCGATCAAAGGGCAGGTTATGGCACAGTGGAATGTTTGTGTAGTATATATACACACGTTGCTTTTTAAATTCCAGAATAAAGTGTTCACTATACGACACAAAGCAGAATTATGCACAGTGAAAAATATGCCTGTTAAAGGGGTCGTACCTGATTTTTGAATTATAGCCTATCAAAATGAATCTTACAGATATATTGTAAAAGCATCTATTCAGGTGCAAAATAATTTCAGTGTGTTGTCTACATCCAATTTTAAAGGCGTTTTATGCTCCGCTAAGCAAAAAGTACTCTGTTAGCATGCTAATGTATGTTAGCTTTCCGTGACTGCAAAACTCGCACTATTTCTATGAAAAGTGCTTATAAAATCATCACAGTGAATATTTAGGATACTCAGAATGCTTTAGAATAAATGAGGATTACATGTGGTCTGTGACTGCTATGAAGAGTTATATGATAGTACGTATGTAATCATGAATCTATGTTTATTCAGATGCCAACATAGGACAAATATAAGCTGTTGTATGTGTTCGCTCATTAGTTGTTTCATCCATTAAAATAGCCTCACACATTCCGGCATCACAGGCAAATTCAGACTTTTTATGGTAGTCACTTTATAATTACTTATATTGTACTATCTTTTGGGCTAAAACAAAATTGCTCGTCTAAAACATGAAGAATAAGAGCAGAGCGTCAGGGTCAGAAAAGTGTGAGAGGACGCCGAAGAAGGAGTAAATCACTAAAGCAGACTATAGATTTTGTGCCTGTGTTTCTTTGTAATTGTACAGACTCTGGCCGGTCTGCTGTGTGTGCCATGTAAATGAGAAGAGCGGCACAGGGAAACTGCAGTGTTTCTTGTTAAATTAGTCCTCTTGTACTAGGGGTGTCAAAATTATTCGGTTAATCAATAGTTGGGATTGTTCAAGACCCAACATAATTGTAAGAATTAAAATATTATAATTGTGAGAATTGTAGGCAGTAATCTCAGTTCAATCCACACTCAAAAAATGCAAACTATAAAAATAACTTTTTTATCAAGCTGTTTATGTCCAATATCATCATTTTAATTTAAAAAGTTTGAGTTCAAAACTTTAGAGAGGATTTGAACATTGTGAATGAAAGTAATTTAAGGATTTCACTGTTGTTTGATAATGGTGCCAATAATCGTGAATGATTACAAAAATTGTGATATTTCTTCACACAATAAGCGTAACGATAAACATTGATATCGTTACATCCCTAGTTTGTACAAGAGCCTTTGACAAATGCTGCTTTCAAACCACCTTTCTTGGTAAACAAAAAAATATGATGTACATATAATATCACAAATGTATTGATATTGTACTCAATATAAAAGAAATACGTTATTTTGTAATGAGTTTATGTTACTTGTGCAGTGGTTTTAAAATACAGAATAATTGACACTTACACTGCATATGAAACGATACACCAATCATACATCTAAAACATCCTAAATGTTTTCTCAGTTTGTAGCCGTGAAACTCTAAATTAAAACTGTGAAGGAGAGCAAAAAAAAAAAAAACACTAGCATTTGCCAAAACAACACTACAAAATTGGTGCACTTCTTACCTCAATCCCCACCGTAAACCCAGCTCTCCCCCGCGCTCCTTCAATGACACTGTCCAGGAAAATGAACGAGCCAGGAGCCATATTGCTGCGTGATGCCAGACTTAGTCGGAGAGATGTTTTAAATTGTATTCCACCAAAGGTCACGCTCCTCTTTCTCACATTCTCTGCCTGTCACCTCGACTGTTGTGGGCGGGATCCAAGGATATTGATCCAGGGCCTGACGTCCTCGCGCTCCAATCACGGCAGGTGAGGGTTAGGGCCTGTTTGATAATGGGAGAGGGGTTAGAGGGTGTAAAAGGGGTGTTGGTGAAGAGAGAGACTAGATGGCACAGAGGAAAACTACAGGGTTGTAAAAATGTACACAGATACTACTAGTATTAAATCACATAAATAGGACTGAATTGGACTTTTCCGGAATAGTTTCGGACTGTACTAATGTACATGTGTATCTGAACTAGTTCAAGACCACATGGTATTCTAAAATATAATAACATTACTTTGTTTTATTATCATTGTGCTATTAAAATCAGTATTGAGGATCAAGTTTTTTCCTTAGTATCAAAATCAAATTTTTTGTTTTCTGTATCATTGTAAATTGCTTGAGTGCAATGCACTTTCTGACTGCAGCTATTGCATTTGTCCAGACTTATATCCCAAAAAATATACCCAGTGGTTGTATTAAATGGTGAAGTGAGCATTATAAAATGTTACCCGCAAGACACTTCTAGAGCAATTTGCTGAAAGTGGGAATCAAAAATGCCTTTGTTGCTTCTTTTTTTTTCAGTCTATGCCAAGGTAGAACGCCATCTGCCTGAGATTTACTGTTGTTATTCATTCATTCTGATATACAAACACAAAAATGTATAACACTGCACGAAAAATAATTTGCATACAAAACACATTGCATACATCACTTAAAAGATGGAAACCGATTTCTGCATCTTGGAAACCTAACAACAAAAATGGATTATCACAATTGCAGTGTACAATCAAACAAAACTGATAATGAGCAGCACATTGATGTCACTCAAAGGCTTTCTAGTGAAGATGAAAGGCTTTACACCAGCGTGCTACTATGTAAGAGAGATAAGAGATAAGAGAGATCAAATAAAATCAAACAAAAAAATAAGTCAAGTAAAGGTGATACCAGAGGTGTTACTACCCAATGGGCAGGACAGGTGACCACTTGGGGCCTGCCGACCTCTAGGGGCCCCGAGAGCACACTCTTTTCGTTAGAGCCATATTTAAATTTTAAATGTTATAATCTTTGACTACATTAGGAGTGGGGCTGGGTATCGTTAGGAACCTGGCAATACGATACGAATCTCAACACTTGGCTCACGATACGATACTTATCCCGATGCAGCGCAGTCCCAATACAATTCGATACGATTCGATATATTTTTGATTTGATACAATAAGAAAAAAGCTTTTATTCTATAGTTACAGCCCTTACAAAAATATTTACATTAATTTACTTTCATAAATATATTCTTATTTATTACTATTATTTACTAATGAATTAATAGTAAAAACAATGAACAATTTTTCCAATACTTATTTATTCTGATGGATTCTAATGGTGACATTTAATAGTCTACAAACGTTCTGGATATGTTTATACTGTTACTATTATTACTTTGTTATTATATTTATTATATTGGTTTAAGAACAGTAAACTGTATAGCTTAAACAAACTGGCTGTATTTGTTACAGTGAATGAGGGGAATCATTTTTCTCGGCACAGCCAGGGACTAGTTCTCACTTTCAGGTTAAAACACCTCATTTTCAATATAGAAAGTTTATTCAACTTCAGCGCCAGTAGGCACGGACTTTCAGGGCTATTTTTAGCTCAGCGCACAGCTCGCTGCTAGAGTTTACACTGTGTTCAGGAAGATTTAAACTTTTTAAACACTTTAGTCTATGTGTTAAATATTCTTACCTATGAGCTATATTTTGCGTGCAAACTTGCAAAGGCTAACTTTAGCTCCACTGCTAGCACTTCCACTGACGAGTTTTAAATGAGTTCTATGCTTTTACATACGCCACGAAAAAGCTGTGCCTATTGTTTTAAAGGCAGAATATGTCCACACGTCACTTTTTAAGTAATGACACATTTCCAAAACTCTCTTTGACATCTTCCAAACTTGTTTCACTTGCTTTGACTCGTCTGTGCGCTCAATAGACGCACCCTACACTGCCCCCTAAAGTCTGGGGGGAATTTCGATATTGAGAGGTAAGACACTCTCGCAACGCCACTGGGTGACAAATCAAGGAATAGTTTTATTTTACTGTATGAAGTAAATATTTTTTCAACATTAAGGGGAAAAGGTCATTAAAAAAATTAAGGTCAGCTAGTTACATTTTGTTTGGTTTGCGCCAGGATAAATCACATTTTTGTAGCCATCGTATTCCGAATTTCCTTTTTCCCGTATTATTTTTAAGCCTTCTTGCCTTCCTCCTTATCTATATGCCCCTTCGCTGACCTTTCTGCAGGTGTGCCAGTGCAGAGAATGAATCACATTTTCACTTACCATGACAAATTAAAAGATCTTTTAAAGCAAGCAAATGTTATCTTTATTTGGCGGTCCCTATCAATAAAGCCAGTATTGATCCACGTCTTTTTATCCAGCGGTCTCGTCCAGCGTATGGGGGACATTAATCACGCTGGGCCGGATTGGTGTGGTCACTGCGGATCTTTACAAACAGCCGCCTGGGATACAAATAGGCCCAGCGCTTGTTGAATTAGTGCCTTTGAGTTGGAAGGCTGACTGAAGACTCCTGTCTGCCTGTGTGTGTGAATTAGCAATTGATTAGGGTCTTGTGTGGAACAGGGAGACAGCTAATGCCACAGGATTGAACGCTTAAGTGTACAGGGGGCCATCAGAAGATCAGAAATGGATCTTTTATTCTTAAAGTTTACCCAAAACAACATTGATCAAGAACAGTTAGAATTTATTTAAATCTAAGGGTCAGAATAACAGCTTCTAAGGAGACATTCACCTAATTAACAGAATTTATCCGTTACCAGAGAACTGTTTCTTCAGAGACACTGGCACAACACCCGCCCACACTCAACTCTTCCAGGGGTTGTAAAAAATAATATTGCAGTCTGTCGACGCAGCAGGCATCAATGGCCAATGTATTATGCAGGCTTTTGGACACATTTATCACACGAGGCGCACATATAGGGAATGAGAGCGTATTTCTGCCCTGATTTCAGTGGACATACCATTGCTAGCAGAATTGGCAATCCCATCCTTGTGCACGTGACAGGTTCTCTCGTTTTTCTAATAATTACTTTGTTTGATGCAGGTCTCACCTATCTCTTTAGGGCAGAGGGCTACTTAATGAGCATGGAATTGGTCAAGGTTTGTTCGTTTACCCTAAATGGGTCTGTAATTACATTCATAACTAAATTACATAAATATTAATAAGTGAGTAACTATTTGATATAAGTGTATGTGTGGGGCATTTGTGTGTATTTATCGTGTATTTTTGAATTTGAATAATTCACATTTTAAGCCAGTGAATGATAAGAACAAAGCAGAAATTCAAAAGAATATTAGGAAACCAGCTTCCTTTGTATTAAATTTAGTAACTCATTCAATGAGTTAATTAATGTCATTGTCAAAATACACCCAAAGGTGCAAGGCAAACATTAAAAAATATATAGTCTTAAACAGTTTGAAAACTGTAGTCTGAAAACATAAAACGTGTCATGGAGCTTGTAGTCTCATCATTGCCCCTGCTCTCATATAAATAGGCCTAACGGAGTTTTTGGCAAAACACAAAGCTTTGGCTGAGCTGTTCTATATTTAGAACAGGTCCACGGTCGCCTGAGAGAGGCCGCCCAAAGCGCACCCAGGGGCCCACGGGCACCAGGTTCGTGACCCATGGTCACGACAAATACAATTGAAAATTACAGGAAGTGGAGTTGAGTTCTAACAGTTGCATAAACTGACAGTTTAAACAACAATTTAACAATATAATAGTGTTATCTGGTACTAAGCAAGATCCATTAAAGTAAACTTTAGCGCTTTTCACAGAAATATCCGGTAGTAACAAAAGGCTTCACACAGTAGTAAAAAATACAATTCAAAATACAATAAAGTATACAACAAGATGCATTTTGGCCCTGTTTATAATATGGTTGCTAGGTAACAGTTATGTGTCACATCTGCTGCCCATGCACGCAGAAAGTAATATATAAACATCACCAAAATGGTCAAAATTGGTCTGCAAAGTTGGAACTTTAACCCATATATGACAATAGAGTTCTTAGAGTTTGCATTAAATGCCCTTGTACAACCGCCTGCCCCCTCTGAAGAACGCACAATATCAAATCTGTCCTCATTGTTTCCTCCAGACAGACGAGGTGCATCGACAATACAACTGACATAAAGACTTTTCGGTATTTGACCTCTTTGACAATAGGCCACAATTGTATCGTCATTGTCCTCACTGTTGGGGCTTCTATGCACAATAATGTCTGATTTCTTGTAATTAGCACCATTTATCTTTCCTTTGCTTTTTAATCCTGCTTCATGGTTTAATATACACATTCAGCGCTGTCATTTCTCGGTCAAATGGGGCATTGTGGGTAATTTATAATCTTTTCCCTAGTGCACTACAGTATACTGGCTGGGCTTGCAGTAAATCAGAATCCTGCACCGCATCTCTCTCTTGGAGAAGAACATGGCAGAGATTCAGAATGGAAATGACGCCGCGGCAGGCCCAAGTGTTGCTCTATACTGCCATCATGTGCACTTAGGAAAAACTGCACATGTAAACCAGTAAATCGTTTATTCTTGTTTGAAATGCATTGAAATAAATAATCCTTTGCACTGATTGCATTTCACTTAATAGTTTGCTAGTATGAAATATCATTGTCTTTTTTTCCAGAAAAGAGGATTTTTAAAAAGGCAGCAAAAAAACAAAGGCACAAATTGTCCAACCTAAACGTTTGGTCCAAAGTCTGTCAAATTAAGTCAGAATGTGATTCATTTAATATTCATAATAACTTTATTAAACTATGACACAGTTCCCGAAATATTTATGTTTTAAGGACAAAGACTTGATGACCACTGCACAGAGCGCGTTCTATCAATTTTGAAAGATTTTAGACACCTTTAAACTTAAAATATGTAAATACTTAAAAGTACAAGCATGTTTGGCAACATTTCTAATATAAAATTGTCTTTGAATTTAATTGTATTTGTTTTTTAAATCTTTAACATTAGCTCTTTGCATTCAGGAAAAAACAACAGTATATGTTTATGAAGTAAATATATCTGAAAAAAAATGTTCTTTTCCAATTTTCTAAGTTTATTCATATGTTATTTGGAACTTTAACAAATTTGCTCCTTGAAAACAGCCGCTCCTTAACCCCAACAGTCAGCGAGCACACTGATAATCACTTTTGTAATGACGGTCCAAATTAGGAGTGGAGCAGTGTGCCAGATCTGAGCTGAGTGCAGCCAACACCAGCGCTGGGAAAGAGCAGAAAAGAGACAGAGAGAAGTGTCACACAGAGAAATAGAGATAGAAGTGTAGTTGGAGCTTTAGTTTGGCTCCTTAATTACTGGCCTTGTTAACCCCTGTGAGCAGACAAGAGCAGACAGAAGCAGACAGGAGCGAGCCGAGGCTACACAGTGAAGGCCAGAGCTGGTTTAATCCTGCTTCCTCAGATTTGTCAGCAGATACAAGACGTTCTCTCCACTGTCAGACTCACCTTACTCAGAGAAGAGCTGCTTAGAGAACCACACACACTGCTTTGTTCCTGTCCAGTCTCATCACTGACAAGTCGTGAGCCCTCCACAGCCCCAGAGCTTCACGTTTCTGCACTTCCCATTTGAATTTCTCCTTTATGGAAGGTACATGAGCTTTTAGTTACATATTTAATTGTTTTATCTTATTTTCAACAACTTTGAGGACAATGATATTTCAACTAATAGACATTTAGCAACAAGAAAACACATTTGAAAATACAATAAAACCTCCCTAAGTAATGAAAAAAAACAATGTAAATAACATTGTTGAGGGGGATAGTACTCAGCAACATTTACTTTTGCACTTTTTGCACTACTCTGACTTGAATCATATTTACTTTGAAGTAACAGTACTCCTGCTTGAGTCAATGTTTTGCTTCATTTTCCTGAAATCTGCATGTGACAAAATCTTTATGTGACAGGATTAAACTATTTGAGCATGCTGCAAAAAAAAATAATTACTTTCTAGATGAGTTTCAGATATTAAGACCAGTTGATCTATCAATTTGATGGTCCTAGATTATTTCTTTTATTTTTTCGACTGTTTTCTGTTTATTTCAAGCTAAGACAATGCTTTTTTTTTTATGTATTTTATTATTTTAAGAAACCAGTCAAATATTCGAAACTATCAAAACAACACTCAAATTCAGCTAAGTCATTTTCTTATTGTAGTGCACCTTACTTTCAGATGTGATTTGTTTTTCTAACGTTTGTGTCGATCTTAAAGTAATAATACATAAAATCATGCAATGTTGTGCATGTTTAAAATGTCCTTCCAATGACATTACCTTCAAATGATAAATCGGATACTCTTTATTTTACTCTTACTTGAGTAGAATGTTTGACTTCTTTTCATTCCTTTGCTAAGTATCCAATCAGCGTCCTTCCTTCCACTCGCGGGGATCGCCTTGGATGAGCAAAGACCAAGACGACACGTGCACATTAGTAAAAAATAACGCAATAAACGCATTTGGGAACATTTTCTACCACACCAATGTCTGACTGCGTGGCCTGTAAGGAGCTGGCACGAGTAATGTGAATATATTTCCACTGACAGATCTTCTTTAAAGTCTATTTATTGCTGTGTATATTTCATGTGTCCTCCGAGTCAGAAGCGGCCCCACAGCAGTCTGAAGCACTGCGCGGAGAATGGTTTGAAAAATGAGTTGAGTGCATGAGGACACTTTGTTGTATTCAGCGCCTCTTTAATGTGGAGGTCCCAGCGGAGGAGTGCAAATATCTCTCTTAAATGGAAGTACACAGTTGTATGACACGGGAACAGTAGGACCGGGGCTTTGCCTTTTTTATGTAACGTGGCACAGACATTTGTCAAATAGACACCTTTGATTTAGATAGAAATATGGCCGATGATTATTCCACTTACAGTGTGTTGTGCACAGGCATATCCACCTGTGCAATGAAAGGCCTGTCACGGCTCACGAGACATTTACACTGCAAAAGGACATGATGGCAGAGTTGTTAGCGCTCCTTCTCCTCCCCACGGCAGGATTGAGTCTGTCAAAAGGAATATTTGAAAATACTTGGCGAATATTTTATGGTGTATTACGTAAACCCAGTCCTTCAATATACCCAGTGGAAATGTTTTTCCTTCAAGTCAAATCTGAGTCCGAAACTCGCCAAAGTCCAATTTCACATTACAATGTATTGATTTCTTTCCTTGAGGTTTTTTCTGCTGAACGTTTTTGGTGCCCTTAAGGCACTGCACACAGTGACCAGCAGGGGGAAGCACATGCTTCTCCCCACGCAGTCTGACCTAGTTTGAAGGCTCTTCATCTAGGACATTTTGTTCTCATGTCTCATCTATCTTTCCCTAGTTCCACACATAGGTTCCCAGGGCTTAAATGGCTTGAATGCCAGAGAAGTGAGAATGTCCAATGCACCTGCTACAGAGAGCTGATTGTCAACCAATCTGTTTCTTCTCAGAGAGCAATTTACAACAAACAAACAAAATTTGTTTTGTTTTGTTTTTATTGCTTCTTTATTTCTTCATCATCGTCAATGACTGAGATTGTTTGCCAAAGGCTCCGACGACGCCAATCACTCTCTCACTCACTCTCTCTCTCTCACCCCATTCATTCAAAATGGGTGAAGAGCTCAAGGACATAATTACAGTACGCACTGGTCAGAGCTCTGATTTCACCAGCAATAATGTTTTGTCTTTCTATGTGATCATTTTCTATGACATTTTAATCAGAAAAGGTTGACTACATTTGCTGAGCGTGTGCTACGTGCCAGGCCCTGACAGAAGAGTGAATGTATTGTAAATGCCGAGTTTCACATGTTTGTCTCTGCGACCATGGGACTCCTCACACACTCTTTACACGGCACGGGTCACTGATTGAGGTCGGGTTAAATGTATTCCAGTTCAATTTGGAGGATTAGGCTTATGAAAAGCTTGGTTTTCGCAGTTCTGTGTGTGTGTGTGTGTGTGTGTGTCTGTGTGTGTGTGAGTGAGAGAGCGAGATGCTGCGGGTCTTGGTCATGAGGGTATCTACGTGCAGACTAACTGGTTTTCTTTTGCAGCGTTTGGAATGTTTTTAATGTTTCATGTACTACAGGTTTTAACAACATTTTACAGGAATAATAGCATGCAATAAATGATCCTATTGAGAAGCTCAGTCATAGTTTAGAAATAATTGTAACGCTGCATGTACATAAACTCAGCGTAGACACAATGGAAAATGACTATATTCAAATGTTTGTTTTGCTCTCCACCTCGTCCAAATGTGGCCGTGCCAAAGGTCAAAAGGTAATTCTTGATCACCTTGACTTGTCCACTTGGAGTCTAACACATTCACTGTTAAAAGTGTTTTTTCGGTGGTTTGATGCAGCGTGAGGCAGAACACTGCGTCCTTGGTTATACCGGTAGTTCTTTCTCTGCACAATAGGAAGTGGCTGAAAACCATCTCGAGTCACAACCCCGCACTGACGTATATCTGCATTGGAACATGTCAACAATGCATGTTCACAATTCTCTTTTTTTTCATACAGAACACATTTCACGCTTTTACAAACTTCAACAACAGTACTTAGAATGCCGATTTCATTCACGTTTGCATTTAAAGTTTAAAGTCAAGGTGTCCACATCATTTCAGCATCACAGGAGGAAAAGTTGTTCTACTTTAAAAGGGTTGAGACTTCTGTTTTCTCAGATTAGTTTGGCTGTTTACCATTCTAAATTCCCACTTTCAAATATTCAGCTGCAAATATTATGGGTACTTGATGTACTGTTAACTTTAAGCAACTTCCAAGTTAGATAACATTTTTGGAATGTTTTAGCAGCAGACAAACAACCTTGTGCATCAGACAAAAACAACAACACAACTGAATGAAAATGTTTGCAAATGTCTTCAAATCCAATGTAATAAAAACACTTAGAGGTGACATGAAGCGCATGAATATGTGCAGAAAGTCGTGATCTATAGAACACTAAAATATGAGGGTGTGGAAAAAAGTTTCATTCCGCCACTGGACAAAGTTTCCATACACTGAAATAGCTCCAAATGCATTGCAAAGTGCTTCCGTGTTTCTGTTCCACGTTGGATGCATTATCTGTTGTGTTGGAGACATATTTCCAGAGGGGAATGTGCACCCCTGCAATAAAAATGAAGTTGTGTTCTCTCTTTTCAGTAAACGCTATGACATTTTTCGCACTTAGTAAGAGTCACACTGTGCGACACTGCTTTCAAATAGCTATGGGATGGAGCAGTGTGTGTAGCAGTTCTATGCCGTGTCAAAGTGGAAATAAGCCGAGTAGAATGAGGTCGAGATGATAAAAAGCTCCGGTGGGGACAATAATAGTGCGAGCTCCATTTCACTGTACGTCCTGTACTCTGCACAAACTTTACTCATGTTTGGCTTCTCACACCTGTGACTGTCATGTGTGCAATATCCATGTGGTTAAGAGGAATAGGAATATGAAGACAGCGTAACATCTCTAAAGTAGTCTATACTCTTACTTAAATATTCACAATTTCAATGAATCTTCTACTGCTGCTAATACTAAAAAACTCGACAAAACTATTACCATTACTCTTATCATTACTACTTACCTTTGCTATTATTATACTATTGAAACCATTGCTATTACTTTTACTCATGCATTTCTACTAGTGGTGCAAGTACAAAAGTAAAAGTACTGTGCTGAAGTAGTCTGAGAGAGCAGGTGGCGGGGCTTTCTACTGCACTGCATTTTTGAAAAGGACTGAAAAGTAAAAAATACTTTATGGGCTGTTTGTGGGGTTATTTTTTTCTGCTTTCATGGTGGCGTTCTGGGTAAAAGTTTGACGTTCAAGTTCAACTGGCTTTGAGCAAACATAAATATACTAAAAAGTCACACTGAAACATTGAGAAATTGGACAATTCTTTCACAAGCTCAACACATTTCTTACATTAAAACAAATGCATGAAATACTTTTTACACATGTACATCAATACTTTTACTAAGTAGATTTTTACATGTGATGCTTTTACTTACAGACATGTTTTGCTCCTGTATCTGTACTTTTACTTCAGTACCACAATTGAGTACTTCTTCCACACTGGAAAAATTACCACCTGAAACAAGACAATAAGTTGAATAATAAGTGGTATATATATTTATCTTGTTTTGAGTATATTTTGATTGCCAATGGAGCAGGTATAAAATATCTTGCTCTACTTAAATAAGAAAAGAGAAGCATTTTATAACCTGAAATGAGAAAAAAATGCTTCTACACTTGAAACAATAAAACAAAAAATAAACAAATCTTAAAATACAAAATTCAAAATACAATAAAATCAGGCTAAGTACTACTTAATTCAATAACTTTTTAACTTATAGTCAGTGTACATTTGTCAAGTGCACCACTGATTTCCACACTTCTTCCACCAACAGGCCACGACTACTTTACCTCAAATACACACTGTACTACTATCAGTACAACCACAAATCACGCCACTATCAACTTCATGAAGGTCACATTGTTAAGGAGTTTTAAATATGACCTTGAAACCCACAAAACAAAAACAAAAAAATAAAGTTAACTGATTTTAAAACAGTGGGTTTGTATTTCAAAGCACGTAATCAGAATTTAGACAAGACACATTCCTCTCGGAGATAAGACGGTTACGTGGAAGAGACGGCCCAGTCAGCGAAAAGACACAAAAAACTGCAAACAGTGGCTAATGAATCATCCCATTTACTCTTAAGCACTGATGCCGATGCGACCAAACAGAGGAGTCTCACACACACACACACACCCCACACCACCCCACCTGGGCACTACGCCACCAACCTGCGGGCAGCTGAGGTCACCGCTCACTCCCGCCCATTGACATACGCGTACATGAAGACGGCTCAAAGACATTATATTGGACATGCATTCAGTAGAAGAAGTACTCTATATAGTTTGTTTTTTTTAAGTAAAAGTACAGATACAGGAGTAAAGAAAAAATATCTACTTAAGTATTTAAAAATGCACGTTAAAAGTAAAAAGTAAAAGTAGTTTACACAGATTTTAAGAGTGAGATATGCTTGGGATTTTGATGAAAAATTGCGCTGATATCCTCTATACTGAATAGATAACTTCAATTTCCTGGTTTTATTTAGACTATACTATATATATTTCTGCTGTCATCATAAATGTTCTGAAAAACATTAAGGAAAAATACGTTTTATTTTCCAGTCCAGTTCAATAATGTTGTGGAGCAGGGTTAGAAGTACAGATACCTAAAAAAAACAACAGCAAAAAACTTTTGCTTTTATACCACTGCATGGATTAGCGTTTCCAAAGGCGGACTGTTTAGCTTTTATATATTTTTGTGATGTAGTGGCATGAAAGCTTGCCAGAGAAGTCAAATCTAGAGGAACTCATAAGGAGCTTATGGGGGTTTTGAAGTGAAGGTACAAAGTGCTGATTTATGAGTTCACTGAGCTGCAGCCAGACAGGGATAAACTCTCTGAAATTGTTATTTATTTTGTTTTATTTCCTTCTGATGTGTCTTATTTTTTCCCAGTAGCGTTGGAAATCTGGACTGAAAAGTAAAAAAGTACTTTTCCTTACTCGCTGCATAGGCAGAGGGTTTATGTTTGCACGTTCAGGGTGACATTTTGCCTAAAGGTTTTGAGTTCAAGTCCCAGTAAGTTTTAAGTAAATAAAATCAATGTAGTAAATTAATACAAACCAAAAGTTTTGCATCTTACATAATTAGATTTGCCGGGTTAGTTCTATAAACATGTGTAAAGGTTTTCTTCAATACTTTTACATGAGTAGATGTTGTTATGTCATACTTAATGATGACACCTGTTTTTGACACTTTCTGCTGCTAAGTTAAGTAACAGTAATAAAATGTACTGTGCATGTTAAGCTTTGAACTACCGGTACATATGTGGAGTAGACGATTGTAAAAGTAGACGCCTGTGACTGGCTGAAAACACATACTCTGAAGCAGTCGGGCGAGGTATGCATACGTCTCACCTTTTGTTATGTATGTCAGATCTAAAGAGGAAGACAGGCCGCTCTTTAGGTTACACACACCTCTGCTGGCTGTGGGCCAAGCTGTAGTTATGGCTGATGGCCTCTAGGGGGCTCATGAGCACGGGAATCCCAAGTCGATCCACTGTAGTACAATTTGTATCACGTGATTTCAATGAAGTAGTACTTCATGTAGTAATACAATGAAGAAGTAGTACTTTTATAGTTTATCACCACATTTTAAGCCTAACCCTAAATTGTCCATACACACAGTGGTGGAAAGTAATAAAGTAAAAAAGTACTGTAAATATTTTAGATATCTTTTTAATTTCACATAAGTCGTTTTTGATGTGGATACTTTTTACTTTTACTTCACTACGTTTGAGAGCAGGTAGCTGTACTTTCTGCTCCTCTACATTTATGAACTGAAAAGTAAAAAGGTACTTTTCTTATTGTTGAGGGATTATTTTTCTTCATTCATGGTGACATTCTTCCTAAAACACATTCTCGTAAAAACAGAGAACGAAGAAGAAACAAACAAACTTATACACATAAAATTCACAACAAACATTGAGACATTGATTTGAAATTGTTGAACAAAGAACAGCACAATTATTTTTCAAGTCTTCAAGTCCATTTTTAAACAATTTGTTACTTACTTTTATCTGATCATTATTGCTGCTCCTGTATCTGTACTTTTACTTACAGTAACAAAATTGACTTGAGCATACATTTGAAGGCAGTTTAACTTTGAATATATGTATGGTTATTTATAGGCCACTTATGTTGTTGTCTCAACTCATTTAAGCCTAAACAACTGCTTAAAATAATAGCAGTTTATACCAAAGCGCTAATTAATGTGATAAAATCATCACTCTGTAAATCAGAAAACTAAAAAGCAAACATGTGTTACGACTAACTAGACATGAAGGAAGAACAGGCTTTGTCCTTTTTCTTGGTGATGAACCTGAGCCGTTGGTGAACAGGAAGACTTTGAACAGGGACAAAAGCGTAGAAAGTCAGGAAACGGGGCCTTTCATAGTACACACAGCATGGCTTTTTTATGCTCCGACAGCCAGCTGAGGAAATCATCCTGTAGATGCTGGCGTTAATGTTCTGTCCTGCTTTACTCTTTACTTATACCACCTGCACCATCGCTAGAGCACAAAACTCCATTCATTCTGTGACCTTGCACCTCATTTGACAGCTCGTAAATGATTTGGGTGTGGGCATTTTAATAATACCATTGGTGCTCTTGGCTCCAACACGCATCCTGAACTTTGGATGTTGTGGTTGGATATGTAAAAGTTGGCAAAATATGTATGCTTCTGGTGGTATTAGCATTAAGTCACATTTAACAAGCATATTTTCTCAGAGGATTGGCCAAATGAGCAATGAACATTACGAGAAGTTCTAAGTCCTGTAAAAGTGTTGTGGAAGTCCAAAACATGATATAATATAGGAGTTTACAGCAGGGTTTCTTTTGGCTTTGACACACTTCTCCATAAACAAAAAAATGCAAAACAGCTCATTCAAAATCCACAAAACAGTTTTAGTTTTCCTAAACACAATTTGAACTCGTTAAAATTGTTTTTTTTTCATCAAAACATCTCTCAAAAGCATGTTTTACCATCAAAACTCTGGAACTTTAATCATATGTGGTTTCATTCATTTTACACTGCAGCTCAGAAGTGTTCTCTTTTTCAATACTGTATATTCAAACTTTTTTGTAGATAATATAATTTAAGTATATGTATACATTTTGATTTGTGGAATGGATTTCAGTTGATCAAAATATGTATGCTGAAAACATTTAAATATGTCAGAAATGCAAATACATTTACACTGCGTTTGCAAGAAATCAGCACGTTTACACCAAAATCTCTCTGTGTATGTGTCGGTGTGTGTATGTGTGTGCGTGTATATGTGTGTGTGTGTGTGTGTGTATGTGTGAATGTAGGAAGTCTCTGCTGAGGCCATTGTCCCTGTTTGATTCATGTTTGTCATCCTTTGTTGTTTGATTTTGGATACTCACAGGTAGTTTCCCTTTACCTGTGTGAACAGGCCTGTAGGGTTGAAAAAACAAGATAAATTCAACTAACTTGCATGTTTCTAAATGAGAGCTATGTGTGTTTTGTTCTGAAAAAGAGCCCAAAAACTGTGTGAACTGATGAGAAATGTTCTAAATTATTTGACCACCTAAGCCCCTGTTCAGATAAGTGTTTGAATCTAATGCTCAAACAATCAAGTTTTAAAATATGTGTTGAAACAATTGAAAAATAAATGGAAATGCTACTTTGCAAGCTTTGAACTGTACTTCTTACAAATTTAGGCTGCTATAACACTAGGTCTTGAACGTCTAATCATCAACTCCATTAGAAGAAACTCGATTCATTTGGAAGAGAACACAGATCACACAATCACAAATCATAATAGAAAACATATTGGATGTGTTGTGACTTGGCATGGATTGGTTTGGATATTTGTGAAGTTTCATGGCCCTACACTGCACATAATCCAAAATGAGCAAAGTTCTGATGTGAAGTTGACGTCAGTCGTACTTTAAAAAGTGGCTTGTAAATTTGGAGAACATAAGAAAGGGGATGTATTGCGTTCATGGTGTGTGATCCTCAAGGTAATTTAAATGTACAGAGCTAAAGCTTTAAATCCTGTTATGCTAATGATTTTAAATGTGATTTGACTTAGACCTGATTAAATTAGTTGCAAATTTGTTCACTCATGCAATTCAATTTAGTCTTATGTAGTCAGTCCTATGTAGGATTCAGCCACAGATTTGGGTCCGTGGTTGTAAATCGTTGCGCAGGATTATGCATAGGACTTTCAAGAAAAAGAAATACAGCTGTTACGAGTTCATTTGTGAATTTGGTTATTTTTTGTGGTATCCTCATTTTTCCTGCTTCCAAAACTGATCAATAATGTGGCACTTGATGTAGAACCTTGGCTCACGTGTGCAAAACAAAACAGGAGTCACTGCCAGCCGCGCTCAAACACACACAGCCGGCCGCGCTTTCACAGCTCCCTCATAAAGCCCCCTTTTTGGATAATGGTAAGCTCAAACAATCTCTTTTAATTTGTTTGGCTTTCAGTGTTCCCATAGGGTTCTCCTTTTCTTGGCAGATGAGCACGCTCCTGCCCTGGGCCAGACTGCTCCAAGTAAGAAAAAAATGTGGAAGCTTAAAGAGCCTATTCCTGTTATCAAAGGCCTGATAAGAACGTGCTGCAATACCACTTTCGTCTCGAGATTCACTTTCAGGTTGTGCATTTTCTACTGGGACATGAACACTTTGGGAATAGTTAAAAAAAACACTTTATTTACAGGTGACGTTGTATTGCATCATGAGGAAAATACATAGTGCAGTTCTTTAATACACCAAACAAATTATGTTTGGGTAAAGCTCCACTGTTTAGCCTGCTTGTTTCCATGGAAATGTTGTACTTTTGGCTCTAATATTCCACAGTATGGCATAAAATGTATCTCCATGGAGAATGTTTCAAACTATGGGTTTAACTTTCTATTTGCATGGATTCATACTGGTGACTTTCCACGTCCAGGAAGTTACAAACCGTGCCTTTAAGTTTGGCCTTTAATTTATTTCATTAGACAACGGACAAGTACAACATACAATAAATGTGAAATCTAACCCTGAGTTTTAACCATTTATGTTCTATTTGCTTCTAAGAGTTTTATTTTGATGATTCATGTATGTTTAAGCATTCTGTTTTGTCGTGCATTCGAGGCTGGTGTACTCAGACATTTCTGTTTTCACCTACCCCAATAGCTCAAGATTTTATATTTAAGAAACTCTGACACCGGGTCGTACATGTAGGATCCAAAGGGGAATGAAGGTCTGCAGCCTTACCACAATAAAATATTATATGAGGTACAATTTTGATATAAGGAAAAACTGGACACTTTTTACCAAACTGATTTTCCATATTGTTATCATAATTGTTGAGGCCTAAATTTTCCACCAAAAAATAATAGTTTTATACCATGTGGCCTTCTTCAGTATTGAAACGTATTAACGTTTTACAATTACAATAAACTGTATCACATTTTTTTCATGTTTTGCCAAAAATGAGCACAATCAAAATGCACAATCAAATGAAAATGAATTTGTTTGCCTCTCCCAGATTTGACATGGAGGTATTTTCTGCACAGGAAGCAGTGCCACCCATACATTTACCCTTTTGGCTGGGGTCGTTGCTCCACTGCCCTGTTTGCTGCAGCAGATAAAGGAAGTGTGTGGTCACAGCGAAAACTCCTCGCCCGGTACACCACAAACACATTTGCAGGGCGTGATGGGAAGATAGTTTGTGAAGATGTCATGTCCGTGTCACATGGTGTATTTCTGCTTTCTGACAAGGTATAAAAGGCGGTGAGTTATTCTGGTGCACTTGTTTGTGTGTGGCAGCAGCTCATGAACGCCGCGTTTGAAAGTGATAAATGCATTGGTGCCTGGGGTTTTGTTGAGGTTTTCAACAAATAACGTTTAAGTTGAAACAATAGAATATATCACAATGTTTGTAAAATTCCAGTTATTATTGAAAATTAGGGTATATATCTATATTTGTGTAGGACCAATAATGAGACTCTCAAAAGTGGATATACTGATGAGCACAAGCATATCCAGAACCCTCATATTTACATCATTAAGAGTGGCAAGCTACAATCCTCATCATGTTTGGCCAGAATGGACAACGGAGGTCTGAACGGATGTACCAGATGATGATATCACCCGCTCGCCGCCGCGGTAACTGAGTATGGAAAAGCGAAGAAACCTAAAGTAAAATGTGTGGCGTTGAGTTTTCTAATGGTAAACCATGGAACACCATTTATGCCATTTTTAAAGGGCAACACATTTTTAGCAGATTTGATTTGTCAGGAATCACTGAATTTTGTCTACTTTGAAAACCAATTTTGACGCTAGCATATTTTCGCCACGTTGCGACTGGGCCTCTTCTGTGTTTCCATGGTGGTCTGCAAAGTGAGCTGCTGGCTGATTTTTTTTTTTTTCTTCATAGGGTTCATCTCAGCCATTCACAAAAAGACATTTAGTAATTCCAAGTTTTTGAAGCTGTGAGATGGGGGTAAAGTAAAGTTAACAAGAAATAACTTCCAGCTTTCTCAGTTTTCAGCATTTATTTCACTTCTCTGCGCCTCTACACCATGTTTTCATATATCTTTATGAATTGCATTGGGTTTGGATAAAGTTAGAGGCATTGTGCACCTGAAATATAACATTGTGGGTCTTGACAATGAGCACCATGCGTCGATAAACAGGAAACAGATTATGCCTTATTGATAAGTGTGCTAGCTTTGTTTTGCTCAACAAATAAAGTTATCATCAATGGAAATGCTGTGGTTTATCAAGATCAAGTCAGCGTTTGGTGAAAAAGTATGATTTATTATGCCTAACTGCTTTTTTCCCTTATGTTTTCATGTGAGCCTGCGTTCTCTCTTGTCCAATCATCTGTCTCCAAAGCGTTCCAGGAGCAGAAAGCGAGCCAGCTAGTATTACTCGCAGCCCCCTTCAGATCCCTAAAACAGGCCGATACGGTTCACTTACGACAGTGGAGACACTTGAGGCGTTTAGTCTGCTTAAAACTGCTTTGGCCCTCTGTGCACCAACAACTGAGCCATTGCACTCTTTGCCCAAACACAAATACTATGATATACAAATGTTAGAGAATCCCTGTTGACTCTCTTATGTCAAGACCCAATAGTTGAAAATAACATGTGGCTCTGTGGGTGTAATGTTCACTTCTACACCCATAATTAAGTTAATGCACAGCGTCATGTATAAAGGGTTTGTGTGTTGCGTGTGGGCCACAAACAACTGTATTTACCGTAATGTCTGTACAGAGTGTGCCCACTAATCATACGGCTCTATGGGACAGCTTTCATGAACATGGTGAAAACATTCAGTTATTTTAGCATAAAAAGTCAGACTACTTGCATCAAAATATTTGATCAATTTGTTTTTCACGTGTACTAAGTTTCCTAAAGATTAAGATTTTGAGCATTAAAAAATTGAATGCGCCTGAGCTGGTTCATATAACACATGCAACACATAATGTCGTTTCAGTCTAAAATGCTCATTCACTGTTCTCCCTTTTGGCTGTGAGATGCACAGTTTAATAAAACTTGCCCTGATTTATGTCTTCTACTGGATGTAATGATCTGTGAATTGAGTAATGTTCAAAGCAAAGCTGTATGGAGAAAATGTTCTTTTTGGTTTGTGGTTCCTGTCAAACTTCCAGAAGACACTCATCCACTACTTGACATAAACTTCACAAACATTATTTTAAATAGAACACATTTTATGACTTATAATATGTCAACCTATTTAAACCAAACCTTTCCAGAAACCAAAGACAGTGGAATGTCAAAGCTCCGGGTGTGCTCATAAGGCTAAATTCCAAGTGTTATGTAACCACAATAATATATGTTATTATAGAGATTCATCTTCTATTAAAATGTATACAGCTATGTTCTTTTCATCTTTTGGCACAATTTGATATAGGTATGCAGGTTTAGAGTGTAAGAAAAGTTTAGACTAAGTGGTAGTGGTAATGATATTTTGGTCCAGGAAAACTGTAGCCTGAACTGGTGAAAGAAGAGTTATACAAGTTACTGTCCCTGACTTGAACTGGGATCATGTTGTACAGATGATTACATCTTGTATCTTAAATACAAAATTAAATTAAACCTAATCTCATCATGTATAGCAATAGAAATGCACTACAATTCAAATAAACTGCTGTTCTGTACATCCCTGCTGACAAGCAAATTAATAAAGTACCCAAATGTTATATTTTGTTTTTCAATAGTATTGTAATGCTAGATTGCCTGAATTGTAAATGTGCATAGTCCAAATGGTGCAGAAAGCCGTCACTTGCCTTTGAACAAACTCACTGCACTCACCTGCAGATACACCAGTTCGGACTGGTTGGACATGTTGTAGGGCCAACTCTCCGGGGAGAAAACATTAATTGGTCTTTTGTTTTTTCACCTGTCTGGGAAGTTATGTAAGCGCTGCAAACTGGCAACAAGGTCACTACTTGTGCTGCGGCAGAAAACATTATTCCTTAATCTTCCCCGCTGTTAGTGAGACAGGCCGGCCGCTGCTGCAGTTATGAAACAGGCTCAGGCGATGTGGGACATTTATGGAGGTGTAATTATGGGAAGTGGCGTGCAAACTTTACAACAAAATATAATTAGATAAAGGTGTGCATGCGCATTACCACCTACAAGGAGCATAAACACACTACAGGATCTGGTGGGACAGAACTACATACTTTACATACACAGCTACCAGTATTTCAGTTTCATTACAACGATTGTATTGATTTTACTTGTAGGGTAAGTACATTCAAATGTTTTACCGATAATAATGAGAGAGAGAGAGAGAGAGAGTGTGAGAGAGAGAGAGAGAGAGAGAGAACGAAGACAGAGATAATTACTTTGCTGCTTGGTGTGAAATGCAAAAATAATCTATCCATCCAATCAAACTGTCTTCTACTTATCTAATCATAGGCTATGATGTTCTTGATATGCTGTGACTCCGGTTGTTTCCCCCGGTTGGATTGGATTGGTTCAATAATGCCATCTCAAACATTGACAGACCTTCAGAGTGTTTGTCCATACTGTTTACTGTGCTGCCCATTTGAATCTGAAATATCTGCAATGGGTCACATTCGTCTTTATACAGAATCCTGACCCACTTTTAAATGCATCTGGCTTCAAAATAAATGTACCCTGGTGTTTCTTTGTATTCTATTGATTACCACAGAAGAAAATGAAGAAACAGCTCATGGGAATCACTGATGTTATGCAAGCAAAGTGTCTTTTCCCACACCCAAAAGCATTGCACAGTGGTATTGCCAATCACCTAAATACAAAAAAACGGCTCATTTGAATGGAAAGTGCTATTAGTTCATATCTTTACATTCAGAATTTCCCAACAGGGTTACGCATATGGGATTTGCTTTACACTGTAGTTCTCATATAGAGTGTGCTAAAGCCAAATCAACATTGACAAAGGTGTGGTGTGTCAATGTACAAAAAACACATTTAATTACTGAAAGGGAAGAGAAATTTATTAAAAAAACTGAAAAAAGACATCTGACAAGGCACGATCCTATCTCGCTGTTTAAAGTTTAAAGGAGACATTTTTTTACTTAAAGTTGTATTTTGATTGATTCATGGATGTTTGAGTAATACTGTATTTTTCTGCCGGCTCGAGTGCATAAAAAAATCCTGTTTTCACTTACCCCCTATCCCATTACTTAGTTGTGATTATTTGAAAAATGTCAATTAACAAAATGCACAAACATAGCAACTTGCCTCGGCATATATGAAATCTAAAGGGCATGCTTTAAGAAACAATTCAAAATTACTATAGTATAAAATAAAAAATAAAAGAGGCATTACTATGTACATGAGTAAATTCTATGTAAAGTTAAATTTACGGTAGTAGTGCAGAAAGTGACGGTGCAGTGAGTGGTTGAATAGTTGCAGTTAAAGTGGCAGGTGCTAAGAAGCGTTCATGAGTCCAACGGCAGAGGGAAAGAAACTATTCTTGTGGCGGGAGGTTCTGGTCCGGATGACACCGTCTGGGCCTGCCGCTTTTCGGGGGTTAGAATAGCCAACCGAAATAGCCCGTTTACATCCTGTTCCTGAACTGGGAGAGTGGTGGGGAGACCAGGGTTGGGTTGGCAGAGGTGGCCACCGAGGGGGAGGGGGTGGTCACTTCCAACCTGCAGTAGAAGGTGTTAAGTGCCGAAAAGCCAGGGCATCCGTCTGCGGCGCCATCTTGGTTTGGAAAATTGGTTTAGATCAATATTAAGTTATCAATTGACACAACTTTAAATAATGAGCTATGTCTCCTTTAAAGCCTATAGACAAAAATTTGAACAATAGACCAACATTTTATGAAATTCATTTTCAGTTTTTAGTTGTATATCAGAAACTCAAATTTACACTCCAGAAAAGCGTATTGTGCTTTTAATAAAAATGTAACCATTACTTCTTATCTCAGCTCATACCACAGTGTCTTTGGTTATATCTTCCAAAACAAGACGCCACAGTGACGTCCAGCCGGCCCATGCCTCTGTACACGTGAACAAACCAGTACATTATGCTCTAATGCTTTTTCCACTTTTGCACTCCCCACTGCCATTTCAGCCACATTGTTCAGTGTGCTTCTCATTAGAAATAATAAGCTGGTGACATTTTGCCTTTGAGACCTCTGTTCGCTTACACTAATCTTCAAAATGGGGACTTGTTTTGCAAATGTACCCAGTAGGAGGCAGTGGGAGAAGCCTGTGAGCCGCAGCCAGTCATAAAGTATTGTGAATGGGTGAGCAGCTTGTATGGGACACCTACAGGGTTGTTAGCTGTCTGGAAGGGAGCGGACTTTAATCCTGGTGCTGGCAGGAGTTAATAAGGATTTAGAGGTGGGAGACGGACTATTTAGGCACAGCTTAGAGGCCCTGGTTACAGTGGCTTACAGGAATGCCCATGTGCAGACCCACGTGGTTATGATAGGTTTGTACACAATATTGCTCACCCATCCATAAATAAATAGGTTGGTAGGTAGTCTTTGTTATTCAGTTTAAATTGGATGACACATTACTTTTGATATACATTTTACAGTAGCAAATAAAGACATTACAAAAGTTTGACTTACTCTTTTATTTCCTCTGAACCATTCTCCCAGGGCACATCACTCATTACTCATTCTACTGCTCAAGCTGCATTATACACAATAGCTCTGTTTTGGAAAGTTTTGGAACCTCTGAGTCTGACAAAGCCGTTAATCTGATTGATGGTGATGTGACTCATTGAACCTGTCCCAATCCTGCTGCTGGGCCTGAAAACTGCCCTAAACTGCCACCAAATCATGTTTCTAACAGGCCTGCTCTAATGCACGAGGTGATTATGTTACGATAACAAGAGCCATCCAGTCAGCTTTGGTGTCGGGCCATTTCCCCAAGGATTGACTTCAACCAATTTGATTGCCAAGGTTTTGTGTTCTGCCTTAAGTATTGAATCTGACATGCACGATGTGACCCAGAAAGGCAATTCATCATTGTATCGCTTTACAAGATTGACTTATAATATAAAAAGCCCCAAGTTTAACTTTAGAATTTGCAAAGAATGTGATCATTATTAAATTAAGATGCAAGGTTATGTTGATTTCAGGATTTGATTAATTTGTTTGCTCATTAAAGTTGGGTGCACAGTGCACATCTTTATTGTTAAAGGCTTTTTGTCTCTCTCACTTTTTTTTTCATTCATTCATTCATTCATTCATTGTTTTAGAGCAAAAGAGAGTTTGTGTTCAAGTTAAAGATGTGAGTGTTCATGATGAACTGAACTCATTAATTTGTATCTTTAACCTCTAATCCATCCTGTCCTGTCAAAATCAAAGAATATAACAGTAGAGAGTAATTATCAAACAAATCCTCACATTTAAGGATTCTCAGATAAATAAATAAACTGAATCAGGCAGCAGGATGTGGAAGGGCAGGGTCGACTCTTTCCTGTCTGAAACCTTAGTTCTGCTCTGCACACCTCTGTTAAATTAGTATGTCAATTTTATATTTCATATTTTGAACTTGAACTTTGATTAGCACCTGATTAGCACCTCTCTTCTCAGCCATGAGTAATGTTTATAGCCACAACTTTCTCAGAGCTGACTGAAATGTTAGGTTAGGATCGGTTATGTTGGAATCATTACTGCAAATCTGCACCACTGGCCCGTCAACAACCACTGATCACACAAGACCAACTGTCTTGACCGTCAGTAAGAGTTGGGATCGAATCACCCGTTTTGTGGCTATCGCTGCCACCCCAAAACATCCAACTAGTTGTTCTGTGCTTCCAGCCATATCAGCCGCATCATAACAAATTAGATTTGGTCAGACCAAACTGGATCCATTTCCACTGCCAAAAAACATGAACTCAAAGAGTTACATCAGCCATGGTCTAGACTTGTCTGTTGAGAGGGACATTCACATTCCAAAATCCTTTCACAGAATATTTCCGTGTGTGTGTGTGTCTCTGTCACTCGAAAGGGTTTAAGATTGGACAAACCGTGTTCTGCCTCTGTATTAGTGAAGATTGATATGGAGACTTAAGCATTTATCCCAGTATAAACCAAGTTAGACCAGTCTAATGATTCACTATAAAGAGATTACGCCTGAGTGACTGTTGAAAATTAGTTTCCAAGCAACAACACACAATGTACTTTCTGGTCTGAAATCAAAAATATATTTTGCTGTTACAACAATTTAAAAAAATGTATCCATCAATTTTCCATGTCATAGATTAGATGTCTTGCAGAAATACATATTACATTCTTTTCTTTCTTTCTTTCAATCAATCAAATTACTTTATTTGTGCCCATCAGGCAATTTGTTTGCTTACATGAGTAGATCTTAACAGGTTATGGCTATGTTATGCCATGTAAACAACTTCAGCATGACTAACAAAGTCTTCATAACCGTCTGCTTTCCACTCTGATTATCTCCTCTCGTGCTGCCAATTTCAGTGAGTCCTCGTTGAGTGTCCTAGTTCTTATGCAACATTCCAACTCCCACATGACCAATACAAGCCTATATAGAGCCCCAGTTTGTGATCTTGTGAAAGGAAGAAATCTGCTTCTCCAGATTTCTTTCCTCAATACCAGTGCAATGATGACATTAAATGTTTCATCCAAGGCTGGCAAGGACCAGGCATCTCTAGTCCAGACAAACTTTTGATAGTCTGCTATGTGACATTATATCTCCCTGTCGTGGTTGGTTCCAGAGACTGTTTGCCTTTGCTTGGCAGTGCTTCTGAAGTGTGGTGGGTGTTTATGCGCCGCACTGTGCTTGGGGCAACGCCAGTGACCGTACTTTGAACCAACAGCCACAGCAGCTGGGTCGCACGCTCTGCCAAAGATAGATGGCTGCATTCACCGTCTCTCTCGCTTTCTTTCTTTCTTTCTCTCTTTCTCTCTCTTTGCAAATGTCCCTCCCCACAGTCTTACGCAATATTACTTTCTCCTCCCTCTGCCACGCCCATTCAAAGGCAGTCAAGCTTTTCAAGATGAGAAAGAAGACAAGGGTGCGTTCAGACTTGTTCTGGTACAATAACAGTTTAGTCCTGCTGTAGATGGGATTTTGTCCTGGTCTTGTCTTACGTGCAGGTTCAATCACAATAAAAAACTATTCCACATTAGGGTTTATAAGTCACGACCAGGAACTAACTTCATTTAAATGTGTTTAGCACAATGAGACAAGCACGGAAAGGAATGGGGAATACGTGCTTGACATGTTATGTGAGTAACCCCATGAAAGACCTTCGCACCACCTCTTAGGGTCAAAATAAAACAACTGTTTCCATTAACGAAACAGGCTGAGAAAATGTGACTTTATACTGCTCTGAGCTGTCTAAACCCTGCCCTCAGGAAGGATTTCCACCTGAAACTAACCTGCCTTTGTTTATCTTTTGTTATCTGACTGTTTTTCTTCACCACTATTAATCACCTGATTAGCATTTGATTGGCTTGTTTTCTCACTTAACCGAAGCTAGGACACTGTAGTAAACAGTACCTTAACTTGACTTTTGCATGGACGTGGAAACGCCTTGATTTGTAAAACTCCTGATGTCCTGATGACTACAGTTATCTACGATTGATCACTCCTGGACGAATGAGGCATAACACCGACTTGTCTGCCTCTAATTATAATTTTATCTGCCATGAACCAGGAAGTAATGGGTAGCTCGTTCGCTAGCATGCTAGCATCGGCATGACGGCAATCCTCTTCTCTGGCCTCTGAAAGTTTACAGTATAAACGCAATTAATAACTAGGGTGCTCGGAACATGTTAACAAAGTAAGAGTAACATTTGGACTGCTGGAAACTGTTACAAATGAACCAGTTTTCCACGTTTTTTACAACGGTTAATAGCCTATTGCGCCTTTAATCTACCAAATACCGGTAAATTTCAAAATATAAATCATAAAATCCAATGTGATTAAATATAGCATGTTCAACTTTGTTTGTGTTTTTTTGGGATCCTGTTTCTATTCTTGAGCACCTACATAAATAATAGGCATGCTAATGGATTACAGATTTCCTCTTTTCCATATGGTGCGTGTTTTCTTGTTGACTGTGTTTTGATCTCCACATGAGTCAGACCAAAGAGAAGACTTGTGTACAGCTCCTCAGTCTAAAGCTAACATCAGTAATGCAGCGCCTTCACTGTTATGCATCATATCTAGCTCTAGCACACAAAACTGCGGATCAAAGAACTTTTGATCCGTGCGTTAACAATAGAAGTGCTGCTTTGTTCTTGCCTTGTCTCCTGGAAATCCTTGGAGCTGTTCCAATAATACTGTTTATTATAAAAGGGAAGATATACTTAAAAGTCACCCACTCCTTTACATATACAGTTTGTCTTCGTATCAAGCCACAGGTGCAATGGATGTGTCTTCTATCTTGTTAGTTATGATTAGGTCTGACAGGGGAATTACAAAGACATTTTAGTTTGGAATAAATATCCTGTCTCCCCCTGATGGGTGAGAAGGATGTCTAATGTTCCTGTCTTAACCCACATGATATTTCTAATGTGTCATTGTTACTGTACATGGATTTTGAGTAAGCCACACTAAATACAACTCTGACCTAAGACAGAAAATTATTAAGATAGGAAGTATAATGTCGTGCAGGAGTTTTATATATATTGTACAACATTACAATTCTACTAGAACGTTGTTGTTTTTAGGTGTATTGGCCCTGTCCAATGTGTATTAAGTGTTGAGATTGTTGCTGACAGTATCGCAAGCAAAGGTCTCAAAACTACCACCGCGTGCAATAACTGTTTATTTTTTATCATGGGCCAAAGGAATATAGATGTTTGTCTTTACATGGGGAAAAAACTATGAAATACAACTTTCTGAACTTGGACACTCGCTATAGTCCGGCAGCAAGAAATGCCAGAATAATCAAATTAAATGCAAATGAGAAAATATAAGCAAACGGTCAAACAGGGGTTGAGTGAGTAAAGTAAAGTAAAGTAAAGAGATTAGCAAAATTGTCCCACTCCATAGTTGCTCTGTCTTCAGCTAACAGGATTGGGGCCGGATTGTGTCGAAGGCAGACATTAATCACACAGGTCTGCAGAAATAAGCATTGCTCATCTTGTTAACTGAAGCTTAAGGAAGAAGCTTAAGCATTTGGTCGTGTGTCTTACTGTCCAAGTCAATGGGAACCAATAAATCAGCGCAAACTGACTTTTACTCTTTTACTCTTTACAGCCAACGCAAACTGCTGCAAAAATTTTTTTAGTCAAACATGTACATTTATGGCCACTGACATGTCTGACCCATATTCAAGCCACGGGCTGTTTTTCCTGCAGTTCAAAGTGCTGACAAGGCGTTGCTACAAACATCTACATGGAAGTAAAACTGCCCCAAAAACAGCGCTTACTGTTTAGTTATTTGATTTTCCGTACTGAAAAGTGGCAATTACTAAGTGTGCTTCTCACTTAGGGATGGAGTGCTGGAAATATAATACCAAAAATAGCCGCACGTCATTGTGAGAAGGGGCTGACTCAGATAGCGGGAAAAAGTTGAGGTTGGGGCCAGGAAAGAGCAATATTTAGCCTATAGAAGTTAAGTCACTGGAAAAACAGAGACCCTTATGATTCTGAATAAACATTAAGGGGATTAAGGCAGAAACATGGGCGAAGTAGACCTCTTATAATGAAAAATATATAATATAGTTAAAATTATGCTTATTGAAGTTGTGTTGTAGTGTAAAAAACCTATGATCTTGCATCAACCGGAAAACGCTAATTTCTTGGCGGGACTAAACCAAACACAGAAGTGGATTCCAACACGGGGCAGGGCCTACCATTTCAAACTGTTTATCTTTTTCAGAAGTTAAAGCAATATCAAATCCCCACACCTGTAAAGGGTCACTGTGTCTTTGGAGACAGGAGGGGCCAAGTTTGATGAATGAAAGTCTTATACAGCGGCCTGTGAATGAACAACCAGTGTGATTTTAACACCAAATATAGAACCACCAATACGTAATGCGCCCGCTTTAGGAACGGCCGAGTGTGAAGAGAAGTGGCATGACATCTTCAACAACCAATCATTTACTTTCTTTCTTCTTCACCCAATAAGACAAACGGAAGAAGAAGGGATGGACTTAAGGTTTGGTAATGCTCATCTACTTTCCTTTTACTTCAGCACTTTTCAAGGTCAAATGAAGAAAACTATGCTTTTTTCATGTACTTGTTATAGAACAGCAACATAAGTACATCATCATTTTACTTAAATGTCTTTGATCTAAAATGGCTTAGTAATAGAAACATGCCCAATGACTTCCTGTTCAAAACTGCAGAAGTGATTTCCTCATAACAAACAGCAGATTGTCACTTACATGTTTCTATTTTTGAAAAGTTTCCACATGACGTTTTAGAACCCTATGTGTGTCACTCATATGTGAGTCTTTATTTTTCAAGTAATTGCAACTAACAGGGATTTGGGGGGGGGGCAGGGGAAAACTGGAATTTTACTGGGCAGTCGAGCCTCAGTTACAGGAAAATTCAGGATAACTCAAACATGCATGGATCAATTAAAATACAACTTTGAGTAAACAGTGTTGTAACAAGGTTAAAACAAGTTGTGTTTTGTCAGCTAGCATAAACTGAACACGTGGTTCGCAAAGCCACAAAGTCACACCATGTCCTCAGACACACTTCCTCTTTGTCGTCATTGTTAATATCTTTTTGAGAGTCGCCATGAAAACAAGTCACAACAGAACTTATATATATGAACTCATTGTGTAAGTAAAGGGTTGAATCACTTCTGAAATCACTCCTTTGTGTGTTAAAAGATGGTAACATTTTTGTTGTAGAAACTAAATATGAAATGCTGGTCATGATTTTGGGCATTATTAGTAGACAGTATTTAAATTGTTTGTCCTTTAATCCATAATGGCGCAATACTACGGTCAGTGTTTATCTAAATGCAAATCTTATAGAGTGTACAAAAAGGACATTGTGAGAAATTTCCTGAGCAATTTGCTAATTTGCATTCTGTAATCCATTATATTTAGAAACACTTAACAGTATCTGATTAAGATTGTTATGCCTTGCACGGAAATAGCCACAAAAACGTTCATATTATCTAAAAATAGAAAAGAGTCAACAGCTTTCCACTCCCTCACAATCTGACTGCTTGGCCAGCCTTTTTAACTAGGCACAGGCTCCACTTTTTACAGGGCAGACTTTTGTAACGGGGGCTGCTGAAGTGTTCTGTCTGGTCAGACTATCTTCCGGACCATGACTCAGTCCCACGGGGGCTTTCCCAGTCAATCATCCACCATTACCATGTTGCTCCAGTTTTTTTTTTTTTCCTTTTACATCCAAACAATGTTTCTCTTGCGCTTAGTTTCACTGGAGAGAGCGATTGGGTGGGCTGAATGTCCTTACAAGGCCTGCGCTGGGGTCTGGGGACAATGGGCCAGCTGTTCACATTCACTTCTCCCGCTCTCTCTTTATCGCTGTGGGTGTTTCCCGACCCGACGGCCCCGCTGACAGTCTCTGGCACAAAGGCAGGTAAACAGGAAGCTGATAAAAACACAGGGAAGGGAGACTTACAGGGCTGACATCATCATTTGTTTTCCTTGTCTCGTCCAAGATGTTGAGCTTGTTAAAAGCCGTCTACAGAAGTCTGAGAGAACTGGGGAACTCAAATCATGAACATTTGAATACAAAAGTTTTATATAAAAGATTATATTAAAACTAGCATTTAATATCCATGTTCCAAGAGCTTTATTGCATGCATTTTCATATTTAACAATGAAATAAAAAATAATAGCAAAATAATGTTGTGAAGGCCAATGCGGTGAAATCCATCTTGCTTATCCTTCTCCTGAATCTGCCCTCACTCCTCATACAGTCCAAATGTGCCCTGGGAAATCCCTACAAATCAAATCAATTATCTTTCATCGACTCTCTGGAGTTAGCAGTGTGCTGAGTGGGGAATGAAAGAGGGTCTTGGACCATTGTAATAAATAGAACAGGCAGAATTGAGGCTTTGACCCAATTGTGATGAAAAGAAACCTCATAGAGCAGCAATTAAATGGTGTGAATATATTTGTATGCCAAGTATTCAATCAGTGTTGTCTAGTTGTCTGTTTTTTTCTCTTCTGCAACTACCTGTGCTTGAATCAAAGTGAATGAATCAAAGTGCTCTTTCGAATCTCAGAACCTTTTGGGGGCTCATTCAAAGGGTTGCACTTGGGAACTCACTAGCTAACTACACCCTCACTTGCCATAAGTCCCATTTGTACTTTCAATACAGGGCAACAGTTGCATCATTCAGGACATGGAACGAGGAGGGTTTCCGAAAATCCCATAAGTCACAAGGAAGTCTGTGTGTGGAGTGCTCATGTACTCCGGTGACCAGGACGTTTGGTTTGGGTGGGGTCTATGGGAGAAACTGGGACTTAGATAAGTCTCCAAATCATGTTGAGAGTTGATCTGCAGGACAGAGAAAAGCTATGATAAGATTGTCACATGATACTGGGGGGTGGACTAGCTTTCAGGGAAACCAGCATTTCACATTGGTGAGATTGTAAACTAACCTTGGCATTACCATGACAACGGCTTGTCCTGTTGTGGTTGTTGTTGTTGTTGATGGTGGTAACAGGGCAGAGAGGGACCTACAACACAGGAAGTGTGACTCAGACAGAGACGCAGTGTCGTAGCTTCAGTCTGCCCTTCAGTCAGGAATGAAACTGGAACAAGCCTGTTATTTGTGGTTAATCTTCTATCACCATGACCACTTTATATATTATATAGCTTTCAATATTAAACATCCTTGTTTTACAGCTTTTATTGTTTGAACTGTTTCATTTCAAGCTTTAGGCCTAACTTTTAACCACCACTTCTTCTTTTAATAACCATTTGAAAACTGACTATGGACACAAAAATCTTTCACCCATTTCCCAGAAACTCTTAAGGCTGAGCAGAGATAAATTGATTGCCATTTTCAATACACAATCAGCTGTTTATTTTAAGCAATTCATGAATATCTCTATCGTTATCTACTTTGAATCCTAACCTCACCTGTGCCTTAGATGTTTATGAAAGATCAGTGTAACATAACACACTTACACATGTCATCACTAGCGGAGTAAACAGAGCCAGATGGCAGTGACAACACACTCAGCAGCCACGGCAGATCCACCACCGCTGAGAACACTTAGCAACATATTGAGACGTGAGAGAGCAGGAAGCAGCCTCTTAAACCATAGGTCAGCCTGTCACAGCGCTGCCTTACAGTGTGTGCACATGTGGGTTCTCTGCGTGGAGGAAGCACTTCTCCAGGTTACAGGGCATGCCACAATGAATCATGGGTAAGAAAGTGGCCAATTATATAATGTGCTGTGCCAAGATGTTCTGTAGAGTTTTGAAAGGGTATTGTGGCATAACCTTAAGCTTAAAGGTGCACTATGTTACCTCCGCTACCTGTTTGTCACCATGGAGATGTATTGCTTTAAATGTGTCTATCTTGCATTTATTCAAAGGTATTTTGATTGTTGGAAAATAAACAAAGACTTTGCATAACATGTATTCTTATGTTGAGGTCTGCTCTCCACACATCTGACCTCTAATTTGACCTGCCATGTCACCTGCTTGTGTCTATTGAAATACATCCATTTAAAACCGTAAAGTGGAATATTTCAGAAAAAGCAGGAAAATAACATTTGTATGAAAACAGACGTGAAAGTGGCGGACCCTGCAAAGTTGCATTATGCGTATTTAAGGTTAAGGAAAATAAAGTTAAGTACACTTTATTGTCTCTTACTGGAAATAATGTGTCCTCTGCATTTGACCCATCCTGAAATACATTTTGGGGGAAACATGCAGTGGGCTGATAGTTAGAGATAGTTTTGGTCAGAGTAGCATTATTAGGAGGTTCTGGGACTGTAAGGTTAAAACAAATTTTGACAAACTTTAATACAGAGTATGTATGTATGTATGTATGTATGTGTGTGTGTGTATATATATATATATATATATATATATATATATATATATATATATATATATATATATATATATATATATATATATATATATATATATATATATATATATGTGTGTTTATATATATATTCGTTAAATAAAAATAAGAACCAAAAATGACAGTGTTTGACCAATGCTGTAATTGAAGCGAACAATGTCCTGGCTTACATAAGATTCTGTTATGTTAAGTAAATGATTCAAGGAGAACACACTCGAGTGAGCATCAGGGGCGTGTCGTATTTTGTCTCAGGTCCACTGAGGAATACTCGTCTGTGTTTGTTTTCACTCAGTAGAACACGTATACAACAATGTCTTTGTCTCTGCTAAGCTTTTCCATTCAGAAGTGAGTGAAATGAATCCTCTTGAATAATCTTTGTTTTAATTTCTTGATTACACTGTTTGTCCGTTATGATAAACAGCATGTAACTTTTCAGGTGGAGGGTATACAAATGTATAGTTTCCATTGAGATGTTCCATTGCCCGGAATGTTCCACAGTATGTCATTAATCTTGCATGAACAAAATGATAGGTATTTTATTGCACAAAATGACCTTGAAAAACATGTATTCTTACTGTGAGCGAGGTTACTGTAACTTGGCCTGGTCACCTCACCTGCATGTCTCCATGGAGATAGATAAGTGTAATGCCATACTGAGGAACTTTCCAGGCAAAGCAATTACATCTACATGAAAACAACCTTTAAATAGTCTTCATAACCACAACAGAGAATAATAAGTATATGTTTTACCGTTTCAAAGTCATCCCAATAATACACTGAACTTCCCTTTGAACAGAATTTCCCTTAGTTGAATTTACCTGCATGATTGTACTTACTACTTTTTCCGCCCGGACTTCCTCCAGTAAAGTCGCTGAAATGGCACAAACCATAATGAGATGTCTGTGTGTGTTTAGCTGCAAAGGTTCTGCTCTGTTTACATTCCCATCTAGCAGCAGTCAGCCACACACAGACAAAGAGCGACTCCAGGCTGCACGCTACAAAGTGTGTCAGTTGCATAAGTGCTAAGCTGCCCAGACAATCCGCATTAGCACGGATCTCACCGTGGCAGGTGTCAAACATCTTTCAGCTCATTTAAGCTTCTGTGCATTAGACCAGTAAAGCAAGAACAAAAGCATTTGGCTGCTCATGTCTGGTGTAAAAGGTCATCTGATAAAACGTATACAGTATCTTTAGAGCAGGTGTGACAAGGATTAGCACAGACAACACTGAGAAGAATAGTCAGAATAGTCCCCAGACAATCGTTGGTATTTCAAGAATTTCAGAGTAAGACGTCAATGTGCATTTAGTCTGTTCTGTTCAGTTGTATTTTAAAAGACTATAAAAACTGGAAACTAGTTGAGATTCACTATTGTGGATTTGTCAAAAATTGAAATACTGTCATTTGTTTAGTTACGAAATGCACTGTGTAATACTAGATGACAGAAAACTGATTTTCTATTCTGAACATACTGTACTGCACTTTCAACTCTGCTGTAAGGAATTCCTAAAAGTGCTTGAGAAGAATATAGCCAGAGGGTAAATAATGGTTTGAAGGACCTTTTTCTTACTGCATAAGAACATTGCAACAATACGTTAAGTACATTTCCTCTGTCATGTGACGTTTGTTGTACGTCATTGTATTTTTGTATACTGAACCATGTGCTGTGAATATTCACTCTCCTCTTTCCCAATATTTGCTTGAATGCATGTATTCATTGCATTGTGGGTTGCATAATAAACATCATAGATACACAGTGTATTATTGCAGCTGCCTGTTCACTGCGGGTGAATTATTGCGAAAAGATGAAACTAGTCACTGCAGACTGAGCGGTTAATAATAACGGCATATGCTAAAAAAAAATGAAATGACATCCTCGACCAGCTTCAACATGTTTCTTACTCCGGTGACTCTTTTTCCTTATCCACACCTAGTTTCAAATGCAACTCACTAAGCTATTTAAAGCCTGCTGACTCAAAACGGGATGCGTCCTTTTTTCTTTCCTATCCAACATCTCTCTCTCTGCGTAACTGTGGGCGGCTGTGTTTGTGTGGTGTCACTTGCTCGCGTCTCCATGGCTACAGCCCAGTAGGGAAACCCATAATTGATTGCCAAAAAGTACTTGGGAGTTTACCACACACAACAAGGAGGAAATGAAGGGAGAAGTGACTGTGTGCTGGATCTGCTAAGTGTTGTTTTTAACTTTTGGATGTGATTCAAGTGAGCACATTTTCCCATGCTTGCACCAAAGGCAGAGGGGGAGAAAAGAGAGAGGGAAGTGGGTCACGCCCTGGTCAGCCATTGAAATCCTGCTCAAAGCTGATGTGTGTCACGGAGAGTCTGGCACGGCTTATTTCAGCGGAGAAGTCGTACAAAGCAGTGCCGAGTGGCTATTGTCCAAAATGTGCCGATCAGGCCACAGCACCAGTAGCATAAGTCCTTATTGTAATACACAAAGCCCATTACAGCACGGATCAAAAAGTGAAGTATATTTAGGATCAGTCGTTTGTTATGCAATCACTCTAAGATGCGTATGATTGGTTATAGTGTGCCGTGACCTCAGAGGACAGTGGCCTGATGTGTGCAGCTGTTAAAATAGCTACAATAGCCTGGATCAGCCCGAGAGGGGTCTGCATGGGAAAAAGAAAGGAACAGTAAACAACAGAGAGTCACGGTGTTTACTGGTGCAATCATCAAAACCGCTGCTAAAACTGGGACACCTGATTTTCAAACCGTGAAAGGAGAAAGTAGGTTTATTTAACTCATCCCTAGCTCTCACGAACCCTTTGTATTCACATGATTAATTGCAGGGACGGACCACTCAAACACAGCCACTTGTTCAAGACAGTCTAGTCTGCGTTGTAGTCTCATTTTGTCACAAAGTACTTCTATTTTTTGCAAAAAACAAGAATTGATTCATTAACCCAAAAAAAAGTCAGGTAGCCCAGCTTTGACTTTGTAAAACACCAATCCAGTGCCAAGGGGGCTCTCTGTGCAGGTTCTACGGGCATCTGGTATAAAAATGTTTTTGTCCTTGTAATAAAGTTTTTAAAAATTTGCCCCAGTACAGACCAATTGTAAAGCAGCTCTTAGGGGCAAAATTTGCAAGTTGTGTGTTGTAATTGTGAAGTGTTTTTCTCCGCTGCAAACCAGGAGCCTGCTAGCTATTATTAACTCTGGCCCCTGAAAGTTTTTTGAAGTGCGCTTATAAACTCATTGCAGTGAATTATTAGGATGCAAGTAATGTGTTGGAATAAGTTTGAACCAATGCACTTTATGAATTGTGATGAACGGGTTGATGCCAAACTGACTGAAGCACCAAAAAGTGTTGATTCTCAAGCAAAAATGTCCCAAAGATAATAATGTCATACACTCCAAGGTAAACTTCTTCATACTAGAGGAGTTTCAATGCATTCTCATGCAAACTGGTATTAGTGTCAGATCAATATTGCTATACTTGCCAAAGTGCCCTATAACTTGATATCGTATCGAAATAAAAATCACTGAATGACTAAAATGATATTGATAAGTTCTTTTTTTCACATTCACCTATAAGACTGTAAAAGTCAGGTAAATATTTGATATACATATTGTATAAAAATGAGGCCCTTTTGGTGCCTCATAATTTGTTCTGTGACCATCAAAAAGAAAAAGCCACAATGCTTTCAAAACAGCATGGACAAGAGAACTGTCTCTTACTTCATTTACAGTAAAGCCCTTCTGAGAAATTGTCCATGTGTTTTCCAGAATCTGTTAAAGAGAAACCAAACTGGTACATACTGTAATACAGTGTACAACTTACACAGTCATGCGATCCCAGCATTTAAAGACTTTTCACCCTGTGATTTCTGACCAGGCCCACCCCGGTGAGACTGAAGTGAAACCTGAAGCTTGATTGCAAAACTTTTCAACGCTGGTGAGATATGGTCTTGAACTGGTTTGTTTCTTTTACTCATTTTAGACTTTGTGAAAGCTAAATATTGAGCTGTAACTGCATGCAGGGATGACTGAAGCCTTCTTACAGCTTTGAATGAGGGGGTGAACAGTAAAGTCATATCCCTACCAGCCTGTGACTAATCCTGCAGTGAAAACCTTGGTTTATCATTTAATCTGCCCAATGATTATTATGCAATCCTGTGAAGTACAAAGGATTGTGTTCTGCTTTAGGAACACTTTATGATATTTCAAACACCTTATTTATGAACGCCCTTTTGTTTTATCAGTTTATATACTACTGTTATTAATTACTTAATGTTTCACCATATCGCTGAAAAAAATTCCAATAGTTTTATAATTTAGTTCCCTGACAATTAAAAGACAACATTTCTGATTAAACTGTGACAATCAAAATCAAAATGCAATTAATAGATGTCTTTCAGTGGTTCGATGCACTGTTGAAATAACTGTTGGTTGGGAAGATATACTGCATATGTTCTCAATGAAGGACCACAAATTCACGTTTGGAAAGAATTCTGTTGGAAAAACTTGTATCTTCTAACACCATGTCACTATTCACAGGGAAATACTAGTTACTGCCATCATTATCATGTGTTTTGGAGTCCTTAAATATTGGACTGAGCTTAAAAAAGCACTGCCAATCAATTATCTTCGGCATTGGCACTGGACTTCAGAACTATGTATCTGGGCCTCAAAACCTCTGCCATGGACACAATTAATGGAAATATTTGGAAAATACTTCTGGCTGCGGGTAAAAAAGTCATCTCTCTCTCTCTCTCTCTCTCTCTCTCTCTATCTCTTTCTTCTCTTCTCTCTCTCTCTCTCTCTTCTCCTCTTCTCTCTCTCTCTCTCTCTCTCTCTCTCTCTATCTCTCCTCTCTCTATCTCTCTCGCTCTCTTCTTTCTCTCTCTCTTCTCTCTCTCTTCTCTCTCTCTCTCTCTTGATTTTGTTTCTATGCTAATTTTACTTGATACTGTTTAAATGTAAAAAGAAAAGAAAAGAAAAAGAAAAAACTTTCAGCTTGCACTCGCTGGACTGTCACTACATCCTCCAAGAACATATCATTTGTTGATACTGGTGCCAGAGTGAACATGCGGTTGTTGAGACAAAGCTACATTTTGTGATGGTCAGCCAGTGAGTCATGGTGGTTTACGCAAGTGGATCTTTAAACTGATTTTTGACAATATTAAGCTATTATTTAATCCACTCCATGATGCAGACATGGACAAATGACCACAGTGTTGCACTCAGAAGGCTCGTCATGGAGTCCAACAACACCAAATGCCATTTAAAACAAGGTGGGCATTCTACAGGATCTGAAACAGGGTGAATATGTGTCCTGATACAATGGGCCATGGGAGAAAGACATTCACTTTGCATTAGTGTTTGGCTTTCATGGTTTGTTTTGGCATTATTTTCTGGACTTCACACCCCAAAACTGATTTGCATATTCTTACCACAGTCCTCTTTATTTATTTTGGCTTGGGGTTGTGTTTTGGTGTCCTTTTTTATTCACTTGTAAACAGCTGCTAAACCATTTTGAAATAATAAATGTACTAGACTTCAACCTGCTGCACACGTGTGGATTCAAGCCTAGTAAAGGGGTGCCAATTCATTGGTCAACTTTATATGTTACTGGGAAACGTTTCAATTTGTTTAGGACTTTTAATACTAGCTCACAATTTAGCGTGTCTTTGAAATGTTTCCAGTGAAGATGGCGTCATCTTTTATCATCTGTTGTGCTAATTATGAAGCCCAGGAAATTTTAAGAGCTCTCACAAGGCTTATGCATTATATATTACAATGTAGTACACACATTTGGCCCCTAAGCACCATGGGAAAGCAGCCCAGTAACTTACAAATGAATGGATACCCAGTTTTCATAGGCCTACGGATTAGTTTGAAACATAAACTGTTGGAATTAATACTTTGGTTTTGGGCCAGGGGTTTAGGTGATGGCTGAAAGATACGATTAAGAAAATAAAGTAAATGCAAATGTGGAAAAGTTCGACAAACAAACAAACAAGTTGCCATATTTTCACATGGACTTTTGTTTAGAGAAACTATAGGCTACAGCAACTATAATCTGTACGGTGTCAATGAGCGAGAAATCAGAAATGCTAAATGTTCACGGTCATATATATCCCGTGTCCTATTGGAAAGATGCTCAGACATGCTCCCTCACTTTGACCAGAAACTCTGCCCTGATTCTGTAAATTGATTATTCTTTTCCTGGGGAAGCGCATGGGAGAAGTGTGATCCAAAAATATGAGCTGTATTGGGACACAAGCAGAGACAAAAAAACGTTATGAAGCCATGACCTTAATTAGTCCATAGTGTGCCTTTTATGCAGACAAAACATACGCCATTTATCCCAACGCTGGTAAGCAGGAATGTTCAGGGAGCCTCATGACCCCGTGCTGAAGTTGACGTGTGAGTGGATATAGGTCACTGCTCTATATTCTGTACACCATCACATGCCTGAATTTACAGAAGGAACTCACGTTTAATCAGGGTTTCTAGTTGGCCTTGTCCACATAACGCAGCGGACATTCAAAATATTCAGGACACATTTCATTGCAAAATGGTCTGGAAATAGGGCCTGCTTTGGAAACACAAATTAACTTCTGTCTTTGGGCAGTGGTTTTCAAACTTGAAGAGTTAGTGGCAATGACTGGCCCAGATTTTATATTTTTCATTAAATGAAGTCATATTCATACGGATTTGCTTTGAAAATGCATTGATCGTGTATATAGAAGTTGCCCTAAATCTACAATATCCAGACACCTGATTCGCGTTACAGCTTCTTATACTGTATCATAGAAAAGGTTCCCTGGACATGTAAGAATATATTTTATTATATAATAATAAAAAAATGTTTGATGATACTGACAGTTAAAACTATTTTGATAAAATAATAAAAAATGTGCTTTAACTAACGTGCAGCAGTCATGTGAATGTAATAAACATCCACAAATCATTGGCTCTACTTTAGTTAGTGTATTTTTAAAGCAGTAAATTATTAAGCAGTTTATTTATTATTGTTTTATATTATTATATTATATTATTATTATTATTCTTTATTATTATTATTATTATTATTATTATTATTATTATTATTATTATTATTATTATTGTTGTTATTGTTGTTATTATTATTATTATTATTATTATTATTATTATTATTATTATTATTATTATTATTTATTGCAGTTTTCATAACAACTAAAGTGCTTTATTATCCAGTTAACCAGCTATTACTGGCAAATTCATCCAACATTTTTCTTATTTGTTTTAATGTGCTGTTTTGTTTTTGTTTGTTTGTTTAGTTTTTGTTTTTACCCATAATTGGCATTATGGAAAAGAAATGTTAGCATGATTGTTGTTTTCATTTCAGCCAATGGGATTATGAGGTGACAAATAAATGCTTAAGAAAGTCGGATCACAAAATTGAGACAAAATTAAAACTTGATGAACTTGTAAAATACATACTGCTGAGTATTTAGCATCATCAATCATATAGTATCATCAATCATATCGATGAATTTGCATAATGTGTCAATAGGATTAAAATTGACTGCCGATTTATACAGAAACATTTATTGAAATGGGCATTTAAAAATAAATTTAGCTCAAAAGGGAAAAAAAATCCTGGTCTGAACAGGTGTGGTTCACAAGAATGTATTGCAGATTGAGCAAGAACAGAATGCAAGAATCAGGAACAAGCAAGGGCCAGTAAATTGCAGGGCCAATGTACACCATATGACACCTTCATGGGTATTTTAGATTCATATACCAACTTTAACTCCAATCCTATGAAAGTAAAACAAGCACACCCTTAGAAGTCCAAACGTCAACCTCACCTCATCCATTGAAAATGACGCAGTGTCCTGTTCTTGGAAATGGCCTCCATAAGGAAATACACAAACCATTTGCCAAGTAGCTCCACAGGATGTGCAACGTCTCTCACTGGAGCCTCGATAAGATCATGACAAAGCAACAGGATATCAAAGTTTATTTTCAACTCTCTGATACTGAGGGAAGCTATTACTTATCAACATCATCATATTTCAACTGGAGAAATATAGACTGATAAAAAAAATAACATGTATTTGAACTGTCAATGTGGTGTCTTCACTGTTTCCAAATGATTTTTAGGACAGACAGGACTTTTGTTTGACCGCCATGGACGAAAACTGGTCAATTAAAATGTTAACTTCAATTTAAGCCCAACTGATGCAGTGAGTGGCTTCTCATTTCTGAAACAACCATGTGGAAAGAAAGAGCCCATGGTCATGGAAAAGATATCGGTGTGTTTGAGAAGGGTAAAATCATTGGCCTCAATCAGAGAAAACATCTAAGGAGAAGCAGAAACTAATCTACAACAGATCTGAACCTGCGAGAGTGTTTGGGATGAGCTGGAGAAGGCTGTGTGCAGTGATCACTCTCTCCCATCATTAATACAGGATCAACTGGTGAAAACTAATGCAACACTGGATGGAAGTACATCTTTTAATATTGCAGAAGCTTATTTAAACTATGACAAGGTGAATGTGCAACTTGGCATATCACATTTTAGTTTATTGGAAAGAAATGATTACAGAGAAGACAAGAAGAAGTCCTTGCTTTTCTCAATTAATCATGTGACCACAATAAAGAAAACACTCATTTTCCATGAAAGAACTGTAGTAATCCATTATGACTGATTATAAATGGTTATGTGATGTATGTAAAGAAAATATCGATTCAAACTTGGCGCATTAAGTATTGACAATATAACTGAGACACAACATCTTCACTTACGTATCTTACATCAATGAAGGCAAAGTTCACACAGGTCAGGCCACAGACAGACAAACAGAGAAGTGTGTGCCTGGGCCCTCAGCATTTGGACGCTCAGGCTGACAGCTGAGAGACTGTTTAGTCTGCAAACCTAGACTACTCCTACTTCCGTTCCTATGTTATGCAATATATGCACACAAGACCTTAGTAACTTCATTTTAATAGTTTCCCTAAGGCATGAGCCGTCTTTTTTGTTTGTTTTTTGTTTTTTATGTATATTTCGTTTGCTAAACTAAATCCCTATTAGCTTTTGGAGATGTGTAATAGTGTGAACTGAATGAAGGAGGAAACTAAGACTACATCAGCAGTGTCAGGTTTCACACAGTGGCATTACATATGGGAAGGGAGTGTGCTTACAAACCCTGACAAGCCAGAGATGAAACATTTTTCTTACATAAGTCATTAAATTCCGCTTATTCTCACTCTGTTCTGCAATGGGCAAATGTTCTTTTCCTTTTTATTTATTTATTTATTTGTTTGTTTGTTTAAACCTACAATCCAAATAATGTGGCCTCAATAAAAGAGTAAAGTCCAGATCTTAATGGTCGTTTAAAGCAAGAATTAGCAGAGAAATAAAAACATAAACTATTTTGGCCTCAGAAAATCTTTTGTTCTGCAGTCATGGTTTGTCTTAGCTGAAGGATTCATGGAATGCAGGATAAATAACCAAGCATTTCATAAGATTTGTATTTGTGGAAACTTGCTAGAAGATATCTTAAAAATGTGGTGCAGTAATCGACACAGTGGCCTGTAGCGTCTTAGCTTTTCATCAGTTTGATAGATTCCCAGGACATGCACTGTATTCATGTTTGTGTTACTATAATACATATTTGATTATGTCCATGTTATTTTTATCCCTATAAGGAGAGAAAAACATATTGTTAGCAAAGAGTAGCAGTCATGAAGTCAAGCTGGAGTCCACCTGTAGCTGAAATCACAGATCATGATCCTGTCAAGTTCATTCTAATGGCGTCAAGCGTACAAACTAGCCAGTCTGATGATGCAACTAGAATTTAAGGACACTGACCGGCCTCAGTACATTTTATCTGCTATCAAGCCTCTGTTCCAAGAACAGTTTAATTATTGAACCTTGTATAGATTTTAATGTTGGAACACAGAGCTAGTATCAAAGTGAGAAAAGCCTGCTCACACTTTTACAATGCACATTCTCACACGGCATAACTCACATCCACACCTGTCGCTGCCTGTGGCAGTCTTTCAGGTACACCGCAAAACAAATAGTTTAGAGTTTTAACCAAAGGTAATGGAACAAAATGATCAATGTGTCAACAAGATGGGACAGAGTTTGGAGGCAAATGTACACACACATTGTTGAAAAAGACAGAACATAACTTATTTTTCCCATTTCAAATGAGGAATCTCTCAACTGAAGAGCAAGAGTCTTGTACTGCCATCAGAATAATTTTATACAGCGACTTAAGAAAGTGTAGTAAATGGGTCCTGTGTGTGTGTGTGTGTGTGTGTGTGTGTGTGTGTTGTTCATTTGTTTGTTTATTTCAAAGTTCACATACTGTAACTGCTGATGTCAATGTCACCTCTTCCCCCAAATGTTTTTCATTGAAGCCTTGGTCTGTCTGCACAGACATTGACACATATCCCAGTTTTGAGGAGCAGGAGACTTGCCACAGTGAAGCTGTGAAGAATGTGCTACAGCCAGAGGATAAATGACTCTTTATGTAAGCCTTGTACAAGGCCCCAGCACCTGATGGGCGGTGTGTCACTGTGAACAATCTGTTCCCTCTCTTTAGAAAGTTTTCCCAGAATTAGATCAAAACACAATCTCCTTTGAAATTGTTACACGAGTCGCCTCAGCAAATTGTCCAGAATGTGACGTTGTTGTTCTTGTTTGTTGCATGTTTCCATATGTCTTTGTAAAGAGCCAGATTTGGTCACCATTTGGTATATCATTTATGCTATTTCATGTAATTTTAATAAACAGCTTTTGAATTAGAAAAAAAAATGTTTGCTATGAACTTCTGTCTCAAAAGGGCACATGCACAATATCAGAGAGAAGGTTTCATAATTGTAAAAGTATCAGCCATTCAAATACAGTGACAAATTAAAATGCATTTTCATCAGATTAGACCATGAGTTCTTTTACAGTTATTATGTGTATCTATTTAAGCACAGAAGTACTACTATAATGGAAAAAGTACTCAATTTTGATTATGTATTTTCAAGGTATGTACTTGTAACTGGAATGACTGAAGTTTGTATCTTTGTCATAATCAGGTAGTAATAATATGAATACATTTATAAGAAACAATATGAATCATATCAGTTGATATATATATCATAAACATGAATAATCATAATACCAAATTTGTATACGAAATACAAACTATAATTGCCCAAATGTATATGGCTAAATATACAAATAAAAACACATGGGCCTTATTCATAAAGAGAAGTCCCGTAAACGAAGACGACATGCTGCATATGTGGAGCTTATGTTGTGTTCAGTCATTTGAGAGCGTTCAGAGGTGACTGATGGGAGCCGAGCATTCGCACAATGTGGTCAATGTGCTCCTCAGGACCATGTCCTTCTAGAAAACTGTCAGAGCCACGACACCTCAGCAGGTGTGTCTTACGCTGCACTACGTGACTTCTCTAAAAGCCTGTTGTCCCCTCACCGTCACCTGAGCCGCAGCAGCTGTCAATATCTCCACTCAAGTGTCTGCTCGAGTCCGCTGCATCAAACTGACAAACCCCAAGATGTGATTTACAGATGGAAAGTAAATAAACAAAGAAACACATGTAAAAACACACAAATAAATAGGGTTTATTTGTTATTAATATTATATTTATTTACACAAAACGTACAAATACATGCATGCACGTGAAAGCGTTAAATGAGCATTCTCTCGTTAGTCAGTATTATAATAAGTGAAGGTTCAGACTGATGTACTTTTTAATGGTTGAAATTTATTAATTTTACTATGGATACGGATAAGACTACAATGTTAGAAATAAATACTGAAGAATTTGTAATTTAAATTGCATTAATGAACAAAAACCTTTGGTGAAGGTTCATTCTGTCTAGAACAGCTGAAACATGTAAAACAGGTAAACAAATGCTGTCTGACTAAAAGGAATTGTTGCTTAACAAACGTACAAAAACACTGACATGACACACTTGCATTAGCAGCTTGGCTGAGCCTTCACCCACAGTGCGTACTCTGGTGTTGGGCAAAACACATCACCACCTTCCTAATGTAGATTGTTGGTGATTAAAGGGGTTGTGCTGGCACAGATTGGCAGCCATGCTTGTGTCACACAGGCCCAGGGCAGCTGTGGTTACACTTCACGACTACTGAGGGTATTTGAACCGTGAATAAATCATGCACCAAATTGTAAAGATTTCAGTGTCTAAAAAAGGATTACAAAAGACCAATGAATTATTGTTACTCATTTCATATTCTGCTGTAAAAACAAATAAGGTATTTTAATGCTGACACACTGTCCTCATGCACTGTATTAAGTCAATAATTTTCTTATCTGATAAAGCTGAAACTCAACTTTCACACTGTGATTGACAGTCAATGCACGCTGTTCGAGAGCTCAAGGGAATTTCTACCATCATTTATTATGACGAGGTAGATCCAGATTACCTGTAGCGACAGGACTGTCACAGTGTTATGTCTTATTTGATTGACAAGTTGACAAACAACAATTGTAAAACCAAATTCATCAAACATGTTTTCCCAAAGCCCCATCTGCATTGAATCAGGTGGAATGTAGAGTAGAAAAGATATAAAACGCAAGGGTGGCCTGACTGAGACATAATCACCACTGCCAATAGAGCAACATAAAGATTGGGTGGTAAATGCTTTGTGATCTACAGCGGTTGCACACAGCTGGGGACAACTTAAAGTGCTATTAAATAAGGCCTTGTAAAGTTCACAAACCTGGAATACCTGAGAAGGCTGTAAAGCTCAGAGAACACAACGTTCACTTCAGGAGAGACATTCTGCAGCAGGCAGGTGCAGGCGGGCCACGGCGTACCTGCTTCTGCACATTCTGAATGAAAAAGTCAATATTTATGAAGAACAGCCTGAAAAGAGCATCAGAGCAAATCTCACACATTAGCTTGTTGTAACTCATGTCACCAAAGGGATTGTCACACATGTATGACTAATATATTGTAGCACAGCACTCAAACACTTCAAATCAAAGCAGACAGATGGAAAGGGCACCCTCAATTTAGAAGCACAAATTTTACAGTGTAATCTATGTCGGTCAGTTGCATGAACCTAAACTTTTTTGATGACGCAGAATTCAATTAGATGTGCATTTTACAAGAATGTTAATGTTAATCTTTTAGCAGCTAGTGAAATACACAAACAGTAAAACAAATTCAACACTGTACAGAACATACTGTAGCACATGTGTATATAACAAGCCAAAGTGCATACTCTGAACTTTTTTAATCTAATGTGTCTGGAGTTTACTTCTCCTGTTAACGTCCTCACTCTGGACACAGGACATAAAGCCAAATCTGCACAGTGATACGTTACATAAGCCTTTAAACAACATAAATTACGCCTTACATTTGTTGTGCATGGTAAATGTCAACTACCTCCAGGTGGAAATACTAAATCTCACATAAAAGTATTTTATTTTACTTTATTTTATTTTATTTTATTTTATTTTATTTTATTTTATTTTATTTTATTTTATTTTATTAATCTATTTTAATTAAATTAAATTTAATTTAATTTAATTTAATTTAATTTATTATAATTGAATTGAATTGATTATTTATTATTTTATTTTATTTTGAAATAAAACTATATATACGAGATATTCAACTGCTTTTTTGTCTAATAAAGGGATATATATCATATCTACAACTTTTGCGACTAAATCATCTAAAATTCTACTCATAAATACAATACTACAAGTTGTGGTGGAGCAAAGAAAATGCCACAAACTAATGTTCACCAAGAGATCCAAAAGAGCCACGCTCATCTGATATGTTTTAAGTGTATAATGGCTGTATTGTCATGTGATCAGATGCACTGTTAGTTTTCTTTAATACTCAGCTTATGCAACTGTGCATGCTCTATGACCCGGTGATGTCACATGCTCTGGTGAGTGCCTGCGGAGCTTTAAAGAGCGTCCAGGCTCCTGCAGCGCTGCGTGCCATGAACTAGAGTATCACCATAAATCCAAAACCCAAAGGTCACAACCTTCTGTCTTCAGGAATATGATGTCCTGGTCAGCAGTCCTGCAGTCCCTCAGATCAGATGCAAACAAAAGCATGTTACCCACTATTTATCAAACTGCAGAAAGTCAGTCGCGACAGCTGCAAATCATACATTTTAAATAACAAACTAAGATTTAAGGATTAAAGCATTATTTTGCTGCAAGGTCGGACCATTTGTTTTTCCAGATCCGTGACAAGGTGCCGAGCGTTTGAGGTAAAATAGTTCACGTCAGTGTCTGACGCAGGTTTAATCTGAGGAATACCGTTTTTCCACATCAAATGTGGATGAAATGTGAGTGTTAAGGCTGTCTGATAGACAGGTGCAATCCTTTTTTGGGTTAGAGAGGGCGTGCGGATGTTGATCACGAAATGTATAATCTGATATGATATTATGAGCACTGACAGAAGAAGTCAATACCACACATTGGCCTTCAAATCAGGTATTGGACAGGCACTTGAACTGGACATTTTATTGGTGGAGAATAGAACTGGCAACAGGTGATGCACATGACACTTTCCCTATGTTACGCTTCATTGATCCACATCATGTATGAGATGCACAACACGTAAAAGAGGTTTCTTGTTTTAATTCGATTCATTGCCCCTTTCTTCATGTTGGTACATGAGGGAATCCCAAATAAATCAAATCTTAAGCGAATATGTCTCAGTTATGTCCAACGTTATTTCTTTGCCCTAGAAGATAATTTGATGTATTAATTTTACTCTTATGTAACCTGCCATGCACAATTTCCAACTAATCACAATACTTCCAGAAAAGCAACAAGCAAAACAAAACCGGATCGCAGTTGTGACGTGTCTTTTAGTCTGCTTTCTGGTTGAGATGTTTGGGTTCTACCAGCTTTGAAGGGACAAACAAGCAGCACATGTGCGCGACAAGCAGTCCAACCAAATTATACTTGTGCATGCGACGCCGACCACATTTAGGCCCGGCTTGCTTTTTCCAGCACGGCTCCTGAAGTTTCGTCCAAACCAGATGATTTGTCGTTGCATAAAACTTAATCCAAGACAAACTTTGCTCACTGGAATGAATCCTGGATTTTTCCACACCTTTGGATATTCCCACACTTATGTATTAATGAAAAGACATGGTACGGCTCTTGTCTCCAGGGGAAACCCTTATATGGTTATGGTACTGACTGTATCAGTAATGAAAGGCAACACGTCCTCATTTTGGAGATTAAATTAATAAATACACTCAAATTGCCTCCCGAATGTTTGTTAAATCATTGCCAAATTTAGAGACTTACCATTATACATTGGTAAAGAAAAGAGTAGACCAGTGATGCAGACAGCTTTTCTGGTCTCTTCCTGATTAGTTGCAGGTACAAACCATGACCTGGAGAGAGATTTCTGATGTGTTGTTTTCAAATGAAAGCCACATGTAGAGGATGAACTTAAGAACGCACGCTTCTCCAACCCGCTCCTGAAATAGAACAGTTTCTGAACTGAACCATAAATCAGGCAGCCTCAGACCGATGTGAAAGGAGATATGGATCTGTAATGTCAGCTATGTTTTGACATCAAAAGAAGTGTTTCTAATGGGGTGACAATCAACTGTAGTATTTTCAATTAAAACATGGACGTGGATTTATTTCTTTACACTGAAATAGTTTTGAGGTTTGTGATGAGTTTGGAATTACTAACAATTATCACCGCTATAGTGCAAGCAAGACTCTGCGCTGACAAATCTATTCATGTTTTTGTTCTCCTTTGGTTTATTTGTCATTTACAAATACCTCATCCATGGTTTAGTCTCATTTTAGACCAGGTTTAGCCCTAATTTAAGATGGATAAAGTCCAGGTTTATATCTGGTGGGACTCAGAAAGCCAAATATTGTCATAGATGTTAGATAACCTTTTTACTTTTTACCACAATAATTACCGGTAAGTACTTTTAGCAATATTTTTTTAATCTTGTACCTCTACTAGTGTTAGTTCAACTATGAACCATCACGGCTATTTCTATTAAAGCTACTTCTAGCTTTTTTTGAGCCAATATCCGATATATGTCACCGATATTTGCCAATACTTAAACAAAGTTATTGTAAAGTTCACAAATTAACAGTTTAATTTTGTAAAAATATAATAATAAACCATTTCTGGCATGATTGTGTAACGCAGATCCATATTTTTAGCCATTATTATTATTTTTATGATTGGTCAGTTCAAAAAGTCAAATATCTGACAACAAACTAGGGAAATAGCGGTGCAAATTTTCAATATTGGACTGATACAGACATCTGGGGAAACCTTCCCATATCACCAATAACCGATATACCTCTGTCTTCGGAACCCAAGGATATTTCAATTCAAAGTATGTTGTTTGTTTGTTTTTTATTCCTCAATGTGCCTGTTATTACGACCCGAAACAGCAGGACGTTTTTCGGTCTGATGTAAGAGAGGCTCCAAAGCAGTGGGGGAAATACTGAATGTACTGGCACTGATTTATCGGCCTGTAGGTGTCCAGAGTGCGCTGTCCAAAATCTGCTCTGCTCTATGGGGAAGCCACAGCGTCTCTGGTTACACGCAGACTGCTGACTGTCTGCCAAAACCAGCTCAAACGCTACGAATGTTTTTCATTTTCCAATGCGCTCAATATATGTGCCTGTTAAAGATTCACTCTGTTATTAGTGGTCACCTACTTTTTGAATTTGGAAAATGTTTCGAAAATGGAAGGTTGTTTTTGTTTTTTTGCTATGATTGCACTTACTTTATCTTACTTTGTAGGGATTTAACATTTCTATCGTCTAAGGTGGGACTGCCACTTGCAAGTTTCAAAACAAATCCTCACAACAATTATTAAACCTCAGTCTATAGAAACACGCTTGGGCCTGTCACAATAATTACTATATAGACTTATCGTTCCATAAATAGCTGGAACAATATTTTTGGGACTCAATATTTATCATGTGTACATTTCATTTTTTTTAGTGGGGATTTTTGATGTTTTTTTTTTTTCCGGGAGATTTGACGTATAAAAGGTCAGATAAGCAACTTCCATGAATAATTAGTACAATAATAAGTGTTTCACTCTGCTCTTCATTTATTTTTTTATGACCCTAACCCTTAGAAAAGGGGTTACTGGTATTATACGGCTTTGGGGTATTGTGTGAGTGACTTAAAGAAGCTTCAATGTTACTGTTTATTGGGAATTTCTTTTTTGTAGCAATATGTGGCACTTTGAATTTGTTATTGTGAGATACTCTTGTGGTTTTAAAATATTAATAGTCGGTCTACTGAGTTTGAAAAGCACAACAAATCTATACTTTCAGTGTTACAGTGGAAAGGCCTGTACTTTGTATTCGTGGAAGTGCTGTACTGCAGTTCCAGCGGCCGTAGAACACTGCCTAATCATTCCTTAGTAGTAGAAGTTGCAAAATAACTACATATTAATAAGTATAGTGAAAGATCTGGTCTAATAAATCACCATTGCAATATTCTATAAGTTATCAGTAGATTTATTATGAACTTCCTGGGTGATGTTAATGAAAAATAACATTTGTCCATTTTAAAAGTAATAAACAAGTATTTTAACTGTAATAAACAATAAACAAAGCTGTATCATGTAAACATAAGGTTTATTGCCATTGTGCAGCTGTATCCAAACATTGGACACTTCAGAGCAACATCACCATTATCTTTACCAAAAAACATAGAAAATTTAGCACTTCTCCCTGTGATTTTATACACATGGTCCTGGGTTGTGTCTTTTGTTGTAAAAAGAATTAACAGTCTTTGGTAGCTAGCGAACAACAACAGATTTCAGTGTGAAAATCTCCCTCTTCTGCTACTAGAGGCACAGTTGTCATGCCATTGTTATCAATACACAGACGCATACAACAATCAGGAGTGCATCTGAAACAGGAACTTCTCACTAGCTTCTATTAGATCAGGACGTTTCATCATTATATACAATGTTGTAACCGCTTACATTTGAGCTTTATAGGCTGACAAGATGGACAGATAAGCCTATTCTTCTCAGAAATCTGTACAATTGTAATTACAACATGTGATTTTTCTTTACAACATTTTTAAAAAAAAGTAGCAGGATTACTTCCCCCATAAGCAGCAAGCCCCAACTGCAGACAATACAAGATTACATTGTGTCACTCATTATGGAGAGTGGTGAAGGCAGTCTCCACCTCTGCGTTGTTAACATGTCAATTACTGTGATTACATGAAGCACATAGCAGTTATAGTGTAGGTTTTTTGTAATGAAATGCATTGAGAGTCCATGACACTTGTATTTTTGATCCACGCATTGGGGCTCTTCTTCAGAAACATGGAGGACCAGCTTGCGTTGTACACTCCTCCACCAGAGATCACCCACGTTTCGAGATGGCGTCAGCGGGGCCAGCTCAGTCAGCTCCCGTCTCTTGGTTTATTTCAGAGAGGGTCGTCCTTTCTGTCTGGACAAAGTACTGAACTAGTCTAATAAGAGAGACTAGGTATCTGAGGACGGGCTGGATTCCACCGCGCCTAACTCAGAGCATCTCCAATCCTGTGCTTATCAACAGTCGTTCAAGTCCCATCTAGCAATTACAAGATGCGTTTCCCTCGTGTGTAGAAGGATTCATCAGCATGGAGGTCCATTACTGTACTCGAAGGCTCTGCTCGCCCCAAAGCAGAGCCACTTATACAGCAGAGCCAGAGCTGTGGGTGCACATCTGAAGCTGCTTGTGCTCCGTGTTCACCTGCATGCTTTGATTGTCCAATTGAGAGTCCGTGGGAATGCGAGACTGGAATTTCTCAAGCTGTTCGGGGCTAGCCAGGTTCTTCAGTAGGTAGTTCTCCCGCTCCAGCTGGTTGTTTTTCTCAGCCAGCTCCTTGATCTGCTCTTTGAGGATCTCCACCTCCTCTCGGACTGCGTACATCAGGTGGTTTTTGACAAGGTCCTGCAGAAAGAGAGAAAGGTTAAGACTGGAGGCACAAGCCAAAAGAATAATGAGTTTAGCCGTCAACTGCAACTGCCACTACATCTGAATAAGCACTCAACTCTGCATTGATAAAGTGGTGTGTTTGACCTCACGGTCCTTTCAATAATCTCAAAACAAAATTGTACCGAGTTTGTCTTTCTGAGCAGCCTTCCAGACTCTTTCAGTCCAAGTTTGGCGCTAGGCTGCTTTGCTTTTACATCAAAAATACTTCCCAAGCGTTTGGAGACAGAGGGTTTTGTTGTAGCCTATATCTCATTTTCTGCCCTTGCCCTCCACTACATTGTTTTGATCAGAATAAACATACAGTACATATACAAAAATAAACCCATGAAGGTGTTCCTGTGTTGTGCATATGCAATGCAGAATTTGATTATATTGATACTGTCGGCTTACCATTGCTTGTTCGATCTTGTTGTCAATGGCCACAACGCTAGCACCAGAGGCACTGGAAGAAAGAAAAAAAACATCAATCACTTATTCAAAGCCAACACTTCTTTAGTGGAAAGTACATTCACTGCTTTCTGTGCTCTGGTAGTAACTTGTAATGTGCAAGCCAAAATAAATAAAAGGTCACCAATTGAGTGGCACATATTTATGTCAGATTTTGTAACAGAATAAATGGCATTGCAATGTGAGATTCGAATGTAGGGCATTGGCGCACTGGCCCAGTTAACACATAATGTGTGTTCAAACTGCGTTCAAAGTGCAACTCCACAGCTCTGACAAATGGCCTACAAGGCCACGAGGCCACAACACAGACTTCAACAACAGCGCATAATAAATAGTGTTTTGTAACAATGATTGTGGGGAAAATGCACACTACGCCGAGTGCACACTCGGAAAACAATGGATTCACACAAACGCGCTATCACTCGCCTGTAGGCCTGTTATAACACATCCCATTGCAGCACATCAAATGCATTCATAATAAAATAATTACCTGTTGTCAAGTTTGACCGATACTACATCCCCTCCGAGTAGCGAGGAGAAGAAAGAGATGGAGAAGTTATGTAACTGGTAGACGGCCACCTCCATCGGCGTCTTAGCGAACATCTCTGTGCTCATGTTGAGTACTAGACTCGTCTGAAAGTAACTTTTCGCCACGTTTGCAGCTGGTGGGTCACCTAAGTGAAGATAAGCGTGTAGTTGTTGCAGGTTGATCGCGATGCACTTCCTCAAAGCCGAAGGCTGAGTGCAGTGCTGTGTCAGAGTGGTGAGCTTTGCTTCGCTTTGCACAAGCGGCTGTCTGTGGCTATTTCTGCCAGCGCCTGCTTTATAAAGGCAGCGGCGTGACGTCACCTGACGCACGCATCTCATTATGCAAATGTGGCCCCGGGTCAGACTGCATTTCACTGAGCAAGAGCTACAACTGGAACTGGGACGTCGAACATTAGATGTCAGAACCCTTTACATAATGAGTCCGCAGGGGGATAACAAAGTGTCCCACACAGGTGTGTGCATATTGTGCACGATAGTCCTGAGCTGCAGTGTTTAGCACTGCAATGCACTTTACAGGAACTACTAATACAATAGGCAAACAAATGAACGCTTGGTTATCCCTGTTCTCTGTCACCCACAGCAGCAGCCCCTTTTTTAAATTTAGTTATGTTGGTTTGCCAAATACAGATCAGTGCATGCAACTAGTGAAGAACAGAGCAGACTGCAGTGAACAGCCCTGCAGGAGCACTGTAACTTATATCAAACGTTTGAAATATATGAATGAGACGAACATGCAGTTGTGTTAGTGGCCAGTGTTTGCGCACAGGGTGGGCTAAGCTCCTAACAGTATGTGCCCTCATTAACCTACATTTGAATGAACATGGTGTTCCCCGGCTTGTGTTATTGTTCCTTCACCATATGGCCACGTGCATGTGTGCACCAGCAAGTGCATTTTTCCACAGCCTCATTTTGGTAACTTTCCTCTGCCAGAACTCTACCAGCCTCTAGTGGCGAAAATGTAGAATGCAACGGCACGGGTGGAAAAGCGCTTTTGTTCGAGGTCGTTTATAGAGGGAATTTTCCGTTCACTTCTCACCAATTTTCAGGAGAAAATGTTCCGGTAAACAAAGGTTGTTTGTGCAGACTGTGAACTAGAAAGCATGTGTTCACTGCTTTATTGTGGTACTATATTTGGATTCAGTTAGAGATCACAATAATCCTGCACTGTATTTGCTTTAATGTTAAGGTAAAATTTTTTGTCCCCGTAGGAAAATGTGTCCTCAACATTTGACCCATCGTTCAATGCCGCAGGGCCATCTCCTCAGGAGCAGCGGCCTGAGGGTCCATCTCCAGATCTTTGTGTTAGGCTGGAGGAGTTTACCGGGGAAAAACTGGTGGAAACCCACCCAGACACAAGGCAGAACATGCAAACTCCACACAGAAAGACCCAGTCGGCCTCGGGTTGAACCTACACAACCTTCTTGTTGCCGCTGTGCCGCTTATTTATGCACAGGCAAACTTCACCAAGCCTCCAAAGAATCATAAACACACATTTTGTATTGCGCCAGTCAAAAGATAAACTGGGACATGCACACTCTGTTTACCCACTGTGGTTCTCTTTTCTCTCGTAATTATCCAATTAAACAGTGATAATGAGTTAATACATTTTCCATTTGTGGAGCTCAAGTGCATTGTAAATATTTGGCCAATACACAGCGGTGGGAGAAGTACTGCAAATAGTACATAAAGTCAAATGCATACTACTTTGAAAATACCATTAGTATTACAATAACATCAAAGTTACTACCAACACTGCACTCAATTTGTACTTCTACCTCATATACGTTTTAATTATTTGTTCTGCACAATACATTTTCTTCCAATACCTTTTGCTACTAATACCACATTCTCCCGGTGAATTCTGAAATGAATATACTGTGCTCTTGAAAAGATGTTTCCACCACTTCACACTCGCAATTATATCATAAAACCAACGCTAAATAAACTACGATAAAAGTATTAATATTTAACTGTGTAATAGCAGCCATGCAGTGTTGCCAAGTCAGTACATTTGTGACACTGTTAGTATTAGATGTGCACACTCATCACTAATCATTTGATTAAAGACAACAAACACACCATTTTAAATGTGCATTAGAGCTATTTCTGTCAAACTGCATCCTTTGTGGTCCAATATCTGCATTGTTGAAATAGGAACAAGTCCATTTCCTCAGCCCACAGTTCTATTTTAAGATATAGAAGCCGGTCATATGGTAAGTATGTGTTGTTCTTGGTCACAACAGAGGTTGCAGCTATAGATTGCAGCAGTTGTATTGCTTTTACTTTTGATTTTCACTCAATATCGTCCAATAACTGCGAGAGAAAACAACATATTCTGTGGTTCCATTTGATGCAATCATGTTGTGCCATATTTGAGTGGAACACAAACTGCCTGTTCTTTGGTGTTGCCAGATTGTGAGTCATTCTAAACTGGGCTGAGGGCCACAGTTTTCATCAAATGTCCCACAAGAGCTGCCCCTTATATAACACTGTGATTCACTTGTACCAGGAGCGACTGCACAAGAAATTAACCCACAAATGCACCCTTTTTGTTATAAGCGACATTGTGAGATATGCATAGTTCTTTGTTTAAACAGTGTTTTTCTCTGCACTGTGCATGTTCTATCAGCTATTGCTCAGGTTAGATTATATTGTTATGTCAAGGAAAATGTTGTTATTACTGTTGTAATTTAAGTGAGTAAGTTAGCTTGGTAGCACTATTTTAGGGTATAGTTATTAACATCCAACCAGTTGTTAACTTGCATACATGTAAGTAGTATTTATTTTACCCTTATTCTGCATAATGTTTTTCTGTTAATTAGACCTTTACTAACACTTTCACATTAAGATTTTCCTTATTACTCCTAATCAATATGAAGTTGTTTTTTTATGTTTATGTTTGTGTTGTTCATGTATCACATTCTCCTTCCAAATATTGATCGATCTCTATTTTCAAAAACAAAATAAAATGGATTTCAGTATTGATTTCCTTGACATGAACAAAACATCACATACATACTGACAGAGGATTGGCTCTGGACCTCTCGATTCAAGACAATATCATTGATGATCAGACATGACCGAATCTCAGGCTCTTGAATAATATGTGATCAATGGCCCGGCCCCAAATTCAGTTATTACCGAAATGATCATGTACAAAAATGTCTTAACATCACACTAATATGCAGTAATACAGAGTTTATTGTAGGAATGTGTTGGTAAACGTCAAATAAAGTAATGCTGAAAAATACATTAATAATGGATAACAAATATGAATGAACCACTTACATTCGGTGTTGGGAAGTAACCGAATACATGCATGAAAATAGGTACTCATTACAGTACTCTTTCAATTGGTGTTATTCAGAATACAATTACTTTTATAAAATCAGCGGAAAACATCATGGATGTATTTGATCATTAAATGTAGATTTCAAAGTGCACTAAATTAGTGAGAAAAATTTAAAACGCAGCTCTTAGTGTGAGTACATTTGACACATGAGTTTTCCTTCTCAAATTTCTAATAATGGTTTGTTTATCTTATAAATAAATGCAGACCAAACAGCTAAACAAAAACAAAAACCTATTTCAAACCTATATAATGCAACTCAACATAAAAGTATTCTATGTATTCAGAATACAGTACTCTGTTTGGGCCAAGTATCAGAATACGTAACAAAATACATTCTAATGCATTTGAGTATTCTGTAACTAAATAAATCCATTTTCAAAGTATTTCTCTAAACGCTTTGAAATTTGCAAACAAGCAGCTATAATTAGATGTTAATAAGTGTAAAATAAAGTGTTAGGGTTAGTTTAGAGCCGCACTCACCGGCGCTCTGAGGGTCTCTTGAACAGGCTGGGGGAGTAGGGCGGAGAGTAGCTCAGGACCCTCTCCGGGAAGGCCTGGAAGTGCTGGTACTGACAGCAGAACCGGTGACCAGGGTGCTCCAAGCGGTGGGCACACAAAGTCCTGGCAGAGGCTAAATTCACCTGAGCTTCAGAGTAACGCGCCTGCCTCTGTCCCATCTTTGCTGTCCGCGGTGGAGCGACTTCGCCTCTTATTGTTCTGTAGCTCGCTGGCACAAAGGGACAATTGAGCTGCACGTGTGAACACATAATTGCTCGTACCACACTCAGACAGGCACTTCTGTGGATACACTGGAATACACGCACAATAGAAATGTGCTCCAATTTAGGGGAGAAAATGTAGGTTTTTAACTGCACCTGAGTGGAGCAATCAAAACCAAGCAATTAGAACCAGGCTAAATACTGCTGTTGAGCACTCAGTGTAGTTACGCTATTGTTCCAGCACGAGAAAACAAGACTGTGTTTATTGTTATGACCACATGCTTATTCCTCAGAGGTGGTAGTACTCAGGCTACTTTTACTTGACTAACTTTTTGAAGAAATTCTACTTCTACTCCTACTTGAGTGATATTTAGTTTGAAGTAACAGTACTCATACTTTAGTTCCTCTTCTCATTGTGAGTAAGTGACAAAAGCCGTATGTTGTCAATATTAAAGTTGAGGTATCTGCTCTTCGCCAAACCAGAAGTAGGTTTTTAATTCTGGGAAACTTATCTCTAGCGCTCACAAAACCTTTGGCAAATCCTTCATTTTCCCCAGTATTCATTTTCAGGAGAGTGCGTAGGTTTTAAACAGCTTTTTTCATACCGTGAAGTGAAATTGGGGTGGACCACCAAAGCACAGCCAATCAGAGCGCCTGGTTCAGCTCTTACTTCTGGGTTAAAATACTTTATTGTTAGATGCAGATGCAGTATTTCTCCTTCAGATATGATTTCGTTTTTCTCATAGCCTTAGAAAATACCAGATTATTTTGTGCACTAGTCCATGTTTTGTTCGTCCAATTACATTAACCTCAAATTATGCATCCGATGTTACGTCCAGACCCTTACTCTGACAGTAACTCTTCAGTTTCCCCAAGTATATTTTTACTCTTTCTGCTTTGTACTTTTACTCAATAAATATTATTTAGAAGTAACGTTACTCTTACTTGAGTATAAAAAAATGGCTACTCTACTCACCTCTGCTATTCCAGAGTTATCAAATCACTTTGACCAAAGTGAGAATACAAGAACTGTGAACAATGGAGTCATAGTTTAGCTCTTATTAAACAAGCTCAAATCTTCATGCTACGTTTGTATTACATAGACACAACATTAACAATGAACTAATGACAAGTCCAAAGGCCAAGTGTTCAGTTTTCTTCACATCCTTTCTTTATATTTCCAGTGACAGGTTTAGCTTCATGTTGAGACACATACAATGTTATCTTATGTATGGTGTCTGCAGTTACTGATCTTGCAAAGCTTTTCATTTTGACTCAGAAGATTTATGGCTTTATAGAGTGTTAGTTGTTATTAGAGGTGTAATTAGCAGCAAATGAAAAGAGATACATCACAATGAGCCTGCCTCATCCGCACAGGCTCACAAGCCTGACAAGTCTGAATATGTAATCAAAAGGATTACAAAGAAACCTTAGAATAATCACATTTATCAACACCTGGTGACCGCCGCCTGGTGCAACAACACATTCTGAAACCACAAACCAACATTCATGTATCGCTGATTTATATTTGTCTTAGGGAACATTAATACCGAAGCCTTGGCACAAAATATCCACATCATCCTTAGAGTATTCGATCATGGCAGTTCGCGCACTCTTTGTGGTGGTGGTGGTGGTGCGCTTTAGCACCCCGAGATGTGCTTGTCTTTTTGAACAGGATCATATTTGTATGACAAATTAGATGCATGTTTCTGCAGGTCGTGTTGATAGTATCTTAGAGCCTTGTAAAGGTGAGTGGCATCATTTAATCCTGGGTGGAGTATATTCATTTCAAGAGTTTATGTTCTGTTTTATAAATGCCAATAGTGATGTCTCTTTGTTGGTTAGTGGTGCCTTAAAGATAATTACAAGTCATGATTTAGAATAATACTGATGTATTTATAATCACATTCTACAACAGGAGAAAAGCGTTTTTATTATTATTTCTATTTTCATGACTTTTTCCTTAGTGACATAACACTTTTATCATTGCCAGACAGACAGGAAACATCAACATACTTCCCATTTGACTTCTGTTCCCTCTGTCATGCCTCAACTCTTGAGCTGCACTAACCAGAATCAGCCTTGCCGTTTGCAAGAGTAAATATTTAAACAAATGTGAATACAGAACACAATGTACTGCAGGGTAGAAAAAAACAATAAATTGTAAGGGTTTGTGTCATGGTACCAGTCAGTATCAACACATGAGCGACACCCTAAATCCATCATATTGAGCTTTACTTGGTCTTACTTTCCTTGTGTAAGCAGGCCTAAATGATCCAAATGCCATCATGTGAAAGTACAGCAAAGGTATGTGAATACTCTGTAGGTCACATTGTAGACCTTGACCTGAGTTGCTTAAGAACAGTATGTTCTAGGAGCCTATAACCATAACACCGCATAAGGATCCAATCTGTGGCTAAGTGCAAACACGCAGAAGACCAAAGCAGACACAAAGGAAGAGCTCAAAGGTCAAATCTCAATTGGGCATGAAGTGTTTAATCGCACTAAACCCTGTCATTAGCCATGCAAAGGTCACTTGACTTCTAAGGGTCACCAAACTCAGTACATTGATTTCTGCCAACACTCATAACCAATTAGGACTGCATATGTGCATCTCTACGTAGAAGTCAAAATATAGACAGTGGAGCTGAGGGTGCACACTTGGAATATCCCCTGAGCTAAACGCACTGTTGACTGGATTCGATCCCAGAACAAAAGGTTAAAGAGGTCAGGGCCATCTGCCGCCTCGCTCATGCGTGTGCTTCCAGCTGTCTATATACTGTAGCACTGTACGTTGTGTGTGCGTGATTTTGTGTGTGCTGTGCGTTGTGTTTTTGTTGTGTGAGTTGTGTGCAGTGTGCTGTGCGTTGTGTTTTGTGTGTTGTTTTGTGTGCCGTTTGTTGTGTTTTTGTTGTGTGCGTTGTGTGCGTTGTGTGCTGTGTGTTGTGTTGTGTTTTGTGTGTTGTGTTCTGTTGTGTTGTGCAGAGCCGCAGGTAGCCATTTGGGTGCCCTAAGCAGAAATGCTCAGTGGTGCCCCGCTCTCAGCTTTGCCCCTGATTTGTCTGCATCTGTTTGAAATGTGGTTTGTACAGTGGAGCTGCCCGTGTGCATCTCCAGCTCACTTTGGGGCAAAAGAGAAACAACATCATTCGAGTCCAAGAATTAATTTAAATGACAACTAAAGACAATGCAAGTCTACTAAATATGCTCCACATTTAACTGTAAAAGGAACTGTGCAGCTGCTGCACAAATAGCCTGTTCTGTCATTCACTCCCAACTGCCTGGTTAGGCTGGTGGTGCCCCTCGGAGAACCTCATGCCAATGCTCTGCGCGTTATGTGCATAATGGGAGCGGCGGTACTGGTGTTGTGTGCTGGTGTCTAAGCTGAGTTATCTTCAGCTGTGGAATGCTAACGCAGGCTAACTGGTACATGCTGGACCAAAATGCTGGACCAAATCCGTCAGTGCGACTCGCCAAATGGAAATCTCCTGTAAGTAATGTGAAAAGGAAGAGGTCAGACTTAATGTATTGTGATGTGCGAGTGGAGAGTGAACACACAGCTGTTCAGTGAGTCTCATTTCACAAACATTGTGGTAATTAAATGGTTGGCAGAGTCTAAATGTTGAGATGTGTCCAGGGAGTAGTCCATTTCCAAAGCTTAAGATCATGGTCGGGGAGCATAAGCCCTCCCATTACAACACCATGATCAAACACTGGTATTTTTAGGACACTGACAGACTGTGGTGGAACAAGTGCTACATTTTGTAACTTTAAGTAAAAGTACAGATACAGGATACAAGCATTTACTCAAGTAAAAGTTCAAGCATCACATTCAAAAATCTACATAAGTAAAAGTATTGCAGTACATGTATAAAAAAATACTTTAAGAGAAAGAGTAAAAACATTAAAAATAGATTTTGGAGTCAAATGTAGTAATTATGATGAAAGAATTTGTCACTTTTTGCATATATATTTTCTTAAGATTTGATTTTTTTTATTTTTGGATAGATTTTACAAAAAAAAGTAAAGACAGACTTCTGCTTTAAGGGTTAATGCTACACCCCTTGAGTAAAAAGGCCCTATCTCACAATGGTAGATAAAGCTTGTTAAATATGTCAAGGCATAGTAAGACAAGCAAGCCTGTTCTCAAGTTCAAATGAACTGTCAACACAAGGCAAAAACCACTGCCCTTGTGGTTGTGGTATATCTTTAGCCCTGTTTTGCAGTATCTTACAACTTTATTACACCTCTCAATCTACTTGTTACTCATCTTTAGATTATGTAACCTGACACAGATTCTGTGAGAGAGCTGAATTTTGGAATCGTTTCACGTCAAATTTGAGTGTTACTATTATTGTGAGAAGAGACATCACAATGTAACGACACCAAGACCAATCGACAGTAAAATACTTCATTTTCTCTCATTCAAATTGTCTAATAAATGACCATTTCTTTAGTCTTTGACCAGCTTTATGAACCAAACATTCTGAATGATAACGCGATATTATACATATTTTTTCTTCTAAAATGGTCCTGATCATTATTTTTGTTTTTCGTAATTACATTGTGACCCAAATAATTACAATCATGGATCAACAAAATAATTGTATCCTAACTCACCTGGCATTCATTATTCTTTTATTCTATTGATATAACTGATTATCTGACATCAATTCTGCATTGTGCTGTGTTTATTTATGTCATTGTTTCTTGGACAGTTGGTCTTACTTTACATCTCCTTTTTCCCACCATTTTATTGGATGAAGTGCTGTGTTAGCCTGCAGCTGCTTGACCCAAGTCATCACAAACTGGGACATCACAGGAGGGAAGCGGGCCCCTCTCAGCTCTGCCTGTGTCCCTGTTTGTGAGCGTGTGTTTTTTGTTTTCTGGCCGTGTCCTCTGCGCACGGCCCTGTCCACATGTCCACACAGGTCCACACACTCACAGCCCTGCAGCACGTTCTGGATCAGACTGGATATGGGACGCCCCGTGAACTTATGTCACTGCTGTCGTCCAAACTGTAAACACAGAGGAGAAGTTCCCATGGACTCCTGCAGCCTGCACCGCTGTGAGTTAAGATCACCTGTGATAACTCACCACAGCAGGGCTCCCACATCATGTGTCATGAAAGGTTACATGCAGATGAGGACATGGAATAAAGATAACTATAGGAGTTCAAACAAGTGTTTAATATAACTGTCCCATGGAAAACTATTAAATATGGCTGCAATTACTATCTTTGTTCCCTTTGCCAAAAGTAAAAATATTCTACAATATGTTTAAGACAAGGTGACTAACATTACTACCAACGTGCTGGTGCTAAGCTTGCTATTTCTTCTGCCACTTCAAAACACGAACCCATTAATATGGAATTTATTTGAATTTAAATTTTAAAAAGTTACATTTAATACAAATCATCTAAAGAAAGGAAAGTAATGTCCATTACACGTTGTTAAAAAAAGAAAAGTACCACTTTATGATATGCCAAATTTAAAGTTTTTTGCACTTCCATATATTCTTTGTCATGAATAGCTGTGGTCCAGCTTTCTGTTAATAAGTAATCCAGGTTTCATCAGCTGGGTTTGCTCTGATGTGTGCAAACCAAAAACAACCACAATAATTACACCAGGTCTTTTGCTCTGTCTCTCAGAGAGAGTGAATCTCAGATGGGACACTCCATGACTCATTATATCACTGTGGTCACATCAAGAGACCAAAAGCATTTACATAATCAGGATGAAGAGTGTAACTCTCTGTAAATTGTCTTTAATAGCTACAGTGTTTTTAATGTGCGTTTACTAGGACCTTGAAGTCCTGAACAGTGCAATGTTTTGTTTGCGTGTCATCTCATCTGTAACCTCTGGGAGGCTAACGAAGGCTGTCACAGCTCTTGCACTCCACATGCTTTTGAAGTTCATGAGAACTGTTCTTAACCGTGAGATTCATGTGCACCATCTGTGCACCGAGACACTGGACAATGCTGTTTTCATATGTAAAAATGTACATAAATTTAAACTCAGCTTAGTGCAAGTGCAGCTGCAGGATGCAAACTCTTTGGCTCCTCTGGCTAATGGAAACAGCATAAGGCCTCTTTGTTTGTTCACAAACCGTTTTTAATAAATTTATCAATTTGCATCAGTAATCAAAAAGACAAGAAAAACAAACAAAACTATTTAATCCTTACTTACTGTTCTCTTTGCATTGATATGTAAATATGGACTTTAATTAATAGGTTTATTTAAGCCAATCCCTGACAGAAGTGACATTTTGAATTCAAAGTGTAACTTTGCAGCCTGAGCAGCTCTTAGAACATCACACTAAAACCATTAGTCTGTGCTGACAAACCAGTCTGTTCTCTGTAACTCACATGCAACCACAGAGGAGGGCCGGGCCTATAGGAGAACACCATGTTTCATCAGCCTGTGTGTTAGCGGGTCGCCCAACGGGAGACACCCGGCACAGACAGACAATCTCAGGCCATATGCACTGAGCCTTATACACTCTTAAAGCACAATTAAGTCAGAAACAAGAACAGTGCATCCAGATGTTGGCCACCCGTTTGAGATCTATAAAACTAAAAAGAGCCTTTCTCACAAGCTTTTAATTACACGCAGAGATGAAAAAGTAACGCACTGTACCCAACTTTGAGTACAGCAGATTAGGTCAGAAATAAGTGTATGAAAACAGTTTGAATTCAGGCAGCAGTCTGAAACAGTCCAGCGTGAGGTTAATAACATGTCTATTTCTGATGCGTGTCTCAAAAGGTGTGAGGAAGATTGATGTTCCTGAGTCACAGGTTCACTGCTGGGTTACACGGGCTGTAATTTAACCCTGTTAAAGATGTGCCAGGTCTATTATTAAGACACAAACAATCAACTGTAGTGTCTGTTCAAGGGTGCAAAAGTATTCATGTGTTGCAGGTACTGAATTCATGGTTATTGCAGAGCAGTCAATAAAAAACATGGGAAAAATGTTGAAGGCAGTTGTTTTGTAAAATTAATAAATTGATAGAAAAACTATTCGCAAACTTACTTAAATAATTGCTTTTCACCATGTGTCTTGCATTTATTTATAAGAGAAGAGAATGCACTCTGTTTAAAATTCTGTAACAGTATTTGAAGTAGTTTTACCATTTTAGGATGTTTTCGTCTACCTCTTATAAGTATTTATTTATTATTATTTATAAGCAAACTCAACAGTGTTCAACAGTTTACCTGGCGCTTGAGTGGTGCATTAGTCGAGCTCTGTGCCATCCCACTCTCTGCGCTAAGCATCAGGTAAACAATGTGTCGGACTGGCCTGGCTCCAGCTCACGCCACAGTCTGCAGGTCCAAAGTTCACTTATGAAACCGTGAATGGCTCCTCCGCTCTCCGCACGCACGCACTGGTAAAGGTGTGCAAGGAGGCGTACAAGCAGCCATTCTACCTGAACAGAACAAACAAGCACGTATAGACTCCTCTGTTTGTGTCAACACGAGATGAAGCGTAAAAACCAGGAATGTGCCAGTCCTGCAGTGCATTCTGGTCCCAGTCAGGGCGTGTAGATTTACTGCGTTTGGCAAAGAACTGCCCACATGCCAACGAAAAGTGATACTAAGCTTGTGTCAGGCCAGCAACGTGGAAGTAATATAGTTATGTGTTAGTGTTTTTGAGGCAAATGAGTAAGCTGTAGTAAAGTTGAAGTCACAGCAGTATAGTATTAGTAGTAGTTGTAGTAATATGGTGAAATATTAGCAGTAGAAGATTTAAAGTAGCAAAAAAGAAGTAATGTTTTAATGTTGTTCTGTAATAGTTGAAGTACAACATTTTGTTACATAAATTAAAGTACAGAAAAGCAAAAAAAAAAAGTATAAAGCATAAAAAAGCAGATTTTGAAACTTATTTAGGAGTCAAATGTAGTAATCTGATAAATAATTGTGCTGATGTTCCGTCATCCGAGGAATTATTATTACTTTTCCTGGTCATTTTAATTTATATATCTTAATTGTTCAAAACTGGGACTTGAAGTCAAAACCGTCATTAACGACATAAAGAAAAATGCTCTCTGTACTCTGAACAGTTAAAAATGTAGCTGTGTAAAAGTACAGATACCTGCTCACAAGTAAGTAAAGTAAGTAAAAGTAAAAAAGTATCCAATGCCAAATTTACTGAAGTGAAGTACAGATACTTTTACTTTTGTATGTCATTACTTTCCACCACTGTTAAAAATGTACTTTAGAGTTAAAAAAATACATAAAAATCTATTACATACAGATTTTGAAATATTATAGCATCAGTATAGTGATCTTAATAAATTGTGCTAATTTATGTTCAGTGAATCTATTTCCTATTTTTCTAGATGTTTTTATTTGCATATTTTGTTTGCTCAAAGTTGGGACATCAACTCAGACTACAAATGTGCTAAAAAAAAGCACAATTTCAGGCGGTCTCGGAGGATAAAGGAAGTACAGTGCAGTAGAAAGTACAGACACATGCTCTCAAATAAGTAAAAGTAAAACGTATCCACTGTAAAAGTACAGTACTTTTACTTTTGTTTACTTTCAACCACTGGATGTATATTACTTAGACTGTAGAATGAAAAAGTGAAATGGTAGATACAATACATGTATAACTTTTACTCAGGTTACTTTCAGAATTATATTTGTTTATACTGCCTGATTACGATTTCTCGATACTGCTTTGGTAATCCCTTGTTTTGAAAAGAGTTGAACTGAAACACGCATTCACACAGTTAAATGTACGATGACTGTGTTGCGTGCACTCAGCTGCTGACGTGACGGTTTAATCAGATAGAGCCTGTAGTGCGTAAGAGCCAGGATTGTTGTGAAAATGTCTGATGTGGAGCGTGCATTTAAAGCCATAAGTCACTGCTCCTCTCCGTGAGCGTTGACTGGTACATTTCCTTTACATGAGGCACACTTGGCTCCAAGCCAGCTCGGGTGAAGTGAGGTGAACATACAGTAAATATCCATCAAATGAAAATGAATGTGCTTTGTGGTGAAGTGAGAAGATTGCACAATCAGAAATCGCAGCAACACAGAGACTTGGAAAATAGAGGAAGATGTGATAGAGTCAAAAACAACTTTGAACTCACTCAGAGTTCAGTCAACGTTCTGTTGCATGAACCAGAGGATAATAAATATAACATTTTATTTCATGTTATGAATGAACTTGCTCAAGATAATAGGATAAACTTTATTTTAATGTCAGTCATCAGACTGAACCTGTTTCACTGCAGATGGTTCTATGGGAATCACATCATAAAAAAGGGAAAAGAGTCAACATGATTTCAGCACCGTTGCAATTGGAAACTGAGTACATTCATTACAGCTCACAACAAGCTGTTAAGTTGATAAACCTTTGCTTTGTTGCAATCCATTCAATATTATTTTTTTAAAATCTTCAAGAAATTATCGTTGGGCTAAAATTATGACAAAAAACGTAAATGTATTTATCATGATTTTCAATTTTATTTTATTTGGTCATATTAAAACAATTACAATGGCTTCCGATTTTATTTTCCTGCACATAAACAATACAGACTTTGAATCTGCTATAGTCAATACAAAAAACTGTCACACGTCATCTTCTAATCCACATGCTTTAACTGAGAGAATTGGCCGTGGCTCTCCCAATTAAAAAGACCTAGGCAGTGACTGCATCTCCATCCTGATTAAAATGTGATTCATTGCTCAGCCCTATGAGTAATACTATATTTTCTTTTGGATAATTAAGACTATTGTGGCTATTTTATTTATATTTGCTCTGAGCAAAAAAAAACTGTAACCTTGTTCTTTTTTCTTCACTTCCGAGTTTCCTTTTGTGCGGAGTTTGACCTTTCTGTTTGTGAGTAGTAAAAGTGAGTGCCGCGTGTCAGACTAATCCAGACTCCAGCGCCAGGTGATGGTCCTGTCTGTGACCTGTCTTCTTGTCTTAAAGCACAGCAGCAGTCTCTCATATTTTTGGCAAACGCAAACACAGTATCTGGGAGGACAAAGTGTCAGAGAGCGAGGTGAAACAAGACCGCCCTTGCCCTGCATCAATGCACTTGGACTTTTAGTGTTTGCTTAGGGTGAATCATCAGCTCTAGCAGATGATATAATGGACAGGTAACAACGCATAAAAGTGTCCTTGTTTAAAATACTCAGAGAAGAATTCAGCGATTTTGTTTTTGATTTATTGTTATTATTTATCTCAGTAAAAAAAACGCAGTATCAGTACATTGTGGGGTATTATTCACCACAGTCTGGAGTATCAAAGACTAAGCAAAGAGCAACTAAAACCAAAACAGGAAAAGACAAAAATGAGGAAGAGGGGAGGGCGTGTGTCTGTGTGGGGAGCAGGAGAAGAGAGAGGGCTTTTGCAGCTGTTGTTAAACACTGTTTCCTCTGATACAGGCGTTGGCTGTACTCCCAGTACTTTAGGTAAACCAACCAAGAAAACACACCACCTCCACGAACAAGGAGTGGCAACCGGCTCAAACTAAATCTGATAAGGCTTTTTTACAAGATCGGCGTTTGAGTATCACCACATATAATGCTCTTAATAGGGTTTAGGGTTTGTGCTCATTTCTCTAGTCAACCAAATATTTGAATGCATAAAATGAGTAATAAATGAAGTGCATGTCACTAGGTTGCATTCACGCTGTAGAATTGGATGATGCCATAATCTCCTTCCTGATTTGAAAGATTTTGTGAGGATCTTGAAAAGATATATTGATTTGACTTGTGCTATTGCTTTAACAACAGAGGACTGTTGCTATGCCAAATCTTTCAAATCAGGAAGGAATCCACATGCCTGAAACCCATGAATGTAACTCCGATTTAGTGTTGTTGTTTTTTTTAAAGAAACATCTCAAATAGAAGTAGGTGTAATCCCATCTCAAATAGAAATCTCAAATAGAAATCCACAAATGAATGAAATTATTTATTAGCGATGGCTCCACAAACCTGCAAAATCGCTCAACATGTAGCTATAATTTGCACTTGTTATTTTGTTTGTATTATAATAAGATTTGAGCAATAAATGGTCGGACAAGTAAACTCTCAGGCTCATTGTAGATACTACTATCTTAAATTCTTCATTCTTTTATTTGTTTATTTTCAGCTTATGTTTTTGTTTTTGTTTTTTTATAAAAAAAAAAGACTAAATTGTACTTGAGATTTTAAAATAGTTTACGGCCAGGGATTATTCTGCTTTGTGGTTGTTTTGTCAGTGGTTTGAATTAGTTTCACAAAATATTATTGTTTATCATGATATTTTCTTATCGTGACAGGCCAACCAGAAATATTACTTCAATGCTTTAAAGTCCTTTTAACTGAATACAATCACATCTTTGGAGTTGAAGAATGTCCCCACTTTCTGAGGCTATTGTGAAAAAAGGATTTTGTTTATTTATTCTGACAGAGAATATACTGAACTTTTTATTTATACTGAAGTTTTTGTTTCATGTAAACTGGCCCAGCAATTTCGAAGATATAAACCATAAACCAGGTCAACAAATCTGCAATCTGACATTTAGACTTAGATTGTACCATAGAACTCTGCTCAATTTTAAACTAGATGAGAAGGTTGTGATGTCCCATGAACACAACTCTTATGATATATTTAGCACCATAAGAGCAGGTCATGTCCTGTATTTAAAGAGGACACATTTGTCCCTGAGCAACAGTTGTGTCGACCTCTGCAGAAAGTGTTAGTCCTCTTATCACGGGCTCAAGACAATAATCATATCTTTAAGTCTTTAATCTGTCTGCTCACGTCTCCTTGTGTCCCGCAGACAGGTGACACGCTGGAGGAGAGGAGAGCGTCAGTCAGACCTACACTGTCATTATTTCTTACAACTGCAGGCGCCACAAATAGACTTGTTTCTCTGGAAATAATGATCGGATTCATAACAGTGTCTGTGCATGTTTGTGTCAACAAAAATAATTTAAGGAACTTCTAATAATCATTGCTATCATTCAGTGCATTTAAGTGAAGCAAGTAACCAAGAAGTTACCTTTGAAAGGCTTTTATGCGTTTTAGATGAGCTTTGAAAACAGCCGGTAGAGCTTTTTTTTTTGATAGTACAAATAGTAAAATTTTAAGCAAATTAGAAAGCTAATAAAGCTAATAAATAATAAAAAATAAAATACTGGGAAGTACACCAAATTAGACCTATGGGGGGAAGGATGTAAACATGTGCCTCAAGGCATTAAATAATTGTGTAATGTAAGCGCACATGGGTATGTGTGTATGTGCAATGTAAAACTCTCCTCACACCCATCAGTAATATTTAGGTGACAAACAAATGTATAAATGATGAGGAAATTGACAACATGAAGCAAAGTCCATTATTTAATTTATTTTTTCAAATGATTAGTTATACCATTTTTCTTGTGTTATTGGCATTCTTAATACATTGTTTCATCTGATTTATTTTATGCTATGTGTTTTTCGATGTAACTTTTCTAAAACAAAACAAAAAAGTGACGACATGAATTGTTGACTTCAACAAAAACATTTAAATTAACTTCAAATATATTTTTGTTCTTGTAAACTGTTATTTTTAAATAACCTATCATCCTTTTCTTTCAATAGTTCATATAAAGCTTTTAACGTGCTAAACATCTCATTTATAAAATGTTTACGTGGAATTCTTACTAAAAATGTTTGTACAAACTTCTTCAAACGTGTTTACTTCTCATTTCATTTAGTTCAGGTCAACTTCTGCCTCATTCCTGAAACCCTCAAAGTACAAATCAAAGAGTTTCAGAACCAAGTTTTCTTTTTGTAGATCACAAAATTAACATAGAAACTCACTTACGCAACATTTTTGCTAGTGTGCATGCTTTATAAATGAGACCCCAGGTCTGTAAACCTGTGATTAGATCTAAATATATAATGGCTGTTATGATTTGTTTGCATTTTGGCCCTGTTCACTCAGACTCTCTGCAACATAAAGTCCAAGGGTCAGGTTAATAAAGAAGTTATTATGCAGGATTATGCATGCTTGAATTGCTGGAACAGTCATCTGGCAAATCAAGAAACTTCCACTTCCTGCAGACATTATAGACTTCAGATCACAGTACAGCTTAGAAAATCCAACAATCCATCAACTTATATTGTCAAAGAAAGTTTTGTATAGTATTCAATTTAGTGTAAGTTCCAATCCATATACAGTTGACCTCGTGATGTCTCCATGCAGCAAATAACCTCTAAACGTTGGTAAACAAGCCTAGAGCGATATAGATAAGCAGAAGGTCAGAATGCGGTCGGCTACCAAAACAAGCAACCACAAACAGCTGGACCGCAGTGTAAATGTAAATAAAACTAAATCATATGTTTTAGTAGTATTGCATCAACTAATAATTTCAGCAATTTTAATTTGTTAAAATAGCCCATATAAAAAGCACAGTTGTCTAACTTGGCAGCAAAAGGATTTAGAATGACTTTTTCACATTCAAAAGATGTAATATTTAGTTTTAAATTGTTAATAACGATGGTATTTCTTGTCATTGTGTAAGCCATGGAAAAAAGAAAGTCCCCACAGGATTAGCACTTGCACACAAAGCAATAATGGCAGTTTATTTGAACAGTGGCTCATGCGTCTCCCTGTCCCCTAAAGCACAAGACTCCTCTGGTGACCTCAGCTCACTTCCACACAGTCTACACACAATCCACTAAAGGTTATGACCCGGTTACATAAAATCACCTTGTTTGTTTCTCTCTTCTGGGTTAGCTATAGCACACTGTCCACTTCCCCATTCTGTATATGACACTTAACGTTCAGCACACTAATAATGGCTCTTTGTACGCACTGTGGGCTAGTGAAAGACAGTTCTGGCAACGTGCATGGAATATATCTGATGGAGACAGATAGTTGAATAGGAAAGGATGAAAGAAAAAGGCATTCATCAGAGAAGCTAGCACAACTTTGGCAGAACAAATTGTAACATCGTTTTGCTTTGCGCTATTAGCGTTGTTTAGCCCAATTCTTTGCCGTATAAACAAAGTGTGGAAGAAAATTGGTGAGCTATGAGTCAGTCCGTTCTGTAACACTACTGGAAGAAATGCAATGCCAGCTCATTAAACACTGCTAATTAGCGTTTGCAGTAAGTAAGCGTGTCATGTCACCCTGACAGACACCACTGGTCCATTGTGTGACTGCCCCTTTAAAATGTCCAAGTACAAAGGGAGAACTTCTTGGACAGGATGCTTCTTGTTATTTTGGCCCAGTGGAGCCTGCAAATGCCTCCCACTCCTTGCTCTGTCAATGCGGAGAAACAGCCAGAGAAATCTAAGAGTCTTGTCACATTTCTTTCTTTCATCAGTGTTTCCAACTTCCAAAGCCCATTTCATGTGCCTGCTCAATCGCCCAAATCTTGCTGGAACATTATGTAAAATATAGATACTGCAGAATACACCGCCTAATTATAAGTTGACCATACAATATGCCAAGTTCTAACAAAATGTGGTTTGTTTTTTTTAAGAAAATGTTACCGACGGTTGAGATGGGTTGTTGAGCTAAAATGAGGGAATCTGTATTTCTTAATTTGATGTTTGCGTTCTGTTGTGAAAATCAATGGTTGTTTTTATTGTACACAATGTGTCTACAACAAATGTGGCTGTGAATTATAGAATTGTTTGCCAAGACAAATACACATTATGACAGATTTATGAGTTCTACATTTTTTATCTCCAAACATTTTTGAGAACTGAAAACTTGCACAAAAATGGGTGTTGAGAGCTTACCAAACGTTGAACTGTGAGGTAAAAATAGTTGTGCAAGTTTTGATTTAATGGTGTAATTGAGAGTGTCAGCACAGGAGTTCTGGTTATACCCCTCCAAAATGTCTATTGCAGTTTCCTGCAAAAGCCGCTCTGGTACTTTAGCATTGAATTGAGGTTGATTGGGATGTGGGTTACTCTGATATCAATATGAACTGTATGTTTCCTGGCAAACGCCCATTTAGTGCAATGACCTAATGAGAAGAAACAGCATAATAGTGTGTTAGACATTTGCACTCAAACCGAAGTCCAAAGTCATTACCACGTTGCTCTTTGTATGAAACCTGTGGTTTTAGAATGTCTTTAAAGCAGGACTGAAAAGTCATATTACTTGTTTTTCTTTTCCTGTAGTGACATAGTTATGTGAGTAATAGCAATATTATTATTGGCACCATATGATATAGGATAGAAGCCTTATAGATTCAAAGACATTATATTCATATCACAACAGTCATAGAGTGTACAAGCTTTTTAATGAAATGGTTATGTTTTTACAGACAGTCATTGTCACTGAGACTGAGGCACTGTACATATCTATTACGTGTTTGCCAAAACAATGTCAGACAATTCTCAATATATATTTATCTTTGGCAGATTATTATAGCTAGTAAAGTCAGTTTTATGTACCCTAACTCATTAACGCGTCTGCAGTGTCAAGTACGTCATGTTCCCAACCTGCATGTGAATACAATAATAGTCTAATGATAGGCCTGCTCCACAAAGCAAACGTCTGGTTGTATTATATAGTGCACCATTGTGTAAGTCATATCTGACTCAGAGGGGGATAACCGCGTGGGGATTATGTAACCAGGAATGCCAGGATTGAGGTGTGATAACTGTCTCTAGAACTGAAGAAAATCACATGAGAATAGCAACCAAAACAATTCCTTCCATGCAGTAGCGTTGGCATCATTCATCTTAGTCTTAATAGAAGGGCGGGTTAGCACATTCTCAGTCACTCCTAATGCAGTGATAAAAAGTGAACGCTAATGAAAGTGGTGCAGATGAGAGATTTTACAGCCCTCCAACACTCAGCCTGGGTGGTATCCTGTAGTACTATAGACAGACACTCCTCATAGCTGATATAGACGTGAGCTGCCGTCAGCTTAAAGGGCTTAAAGCTGGGGTACCTGGCTTTTTTTTTCTCCAGCAAATGTGCAGATGGGTTTCCTTCCAAAGAGTATACTGAAAAACCACTTCGCTACTAAATGTGACCACTTTGCCCTGCCTGCATCTAATAATAAAATATCAGGCAGTAAGCGCTGAAAGCAGCAATCTGATTGGCTGCGCCTGGGTGGTCCATCCTAGCTTCACTTTGCTGTGTGATAAAAGCAGTTCTTAAACCTTGCACTTGCCTAAAATGAATGCAAGTGGATGACACATAACAATGTGTCAAAGGTTTTGTGAGAGCTGGGGACAAGTTATATAGATTTATACTTCCTCTTTTTGCAGTGTGAAAATCAGGTAACCCAACTTTAAAGAGCCTGGAAATGACATAGAGTCTATTTGTGCTATCATTACTCACCACTCATCGACATATCAAGTGCACTAAGGCAGCAGCAGCACAGTGTCATTGCCAGTGCTGACAGAAGGTCTGATTATCTAAATGGGCGCCAGAGTTGTGGGCCAAACAGATAAGGCTCCAAGGGCTAGCCCTGGTCACTCACCCCCAACACACTCACACCAGCCATTTCTTATGTATGGTCACCCACTGCCAACAACTCCATGTCTGAGCACGGGAGAGGGCCAGATTGCACTTAGACAAGCAATTAAACATAAAGACGTGTTACACATAAAGAACAGATTTCATTTCTTTACAATCATGTTTACTGCTCCCATGCCATCGTAAACTTGCTGTGCTGCTCACTGATTATGCCGGCGTAGTATCTGTAGTGACACTGGAACAAAAGGGCTTAACCTGATCCACTGTTGGTGACGTGTCAGCAGAAGGTCAAGGCTGTGCGTCTTTGTGAACAGCATGTACAAGTCTTCTTCAGTCAGAGTCCATTTCAAATCTCAGCACACAGACACTCATTCGTGCATGATGAAAATAGATAAAAATGGACACATCCAAAGGTTAATCTGCATGTAACATCATTTGGCGTTACGCCTGAAGTGTTAGTGTGTTGTATTGCTTTGCTGTTCATGGACGCGTGACAAGTCAAACACTGCAACAATTCACAGAATTTTGTCCTCATGCAAAGTTATGGATTGGCATATTTGCATGGAGGCTTTGACGAGTGAGCTGGTTTACTGCGTATCCATGGTAACCAGACCTAAAAGCGCAGCCGTGCCGGTAAAAGACTGTGCGTGCATGGACATATGGCAGTGGGGCGTGTGTTTATTTCTCTATCTGTGTTACACAATAGTGTGGTAATTGCAGCGTTAAGTGTGTCTGTCTGTGTTTGCTTAGCGGTTAAAAAGGACCTTATGGGTATAAACAAGCTGATCACAGCTTTAACAGCTTCCAGCGGCCTGTAGCAGACATACTACACACACTTCCGCAAATCAAATGTTCCAACCAGACATCTCCATACTCAAGGACGCAATAGTCCCAACAAAACATGCTAAAAACATTACTGTACTGATAAATTGGTCCCTCGGTGGTTTATTGTTTAGGCTTCGTGCTTTTTACAACTTTACAATGAAGTAAAAACAGGTTGGGCGCTAGATCTGAACCAGACTAGAGGTCACACTTTTTTCAGAGCTTGTCACTAATAATACGCATGTACATGATAGTAATGGTAAAAAGAAGTTTATGGGATTGTGATTGTAAGAGATTGTGAGGTCAGATTAAATGTTGTTAAATAGGTACTTTAAATTCAAAAGGTGTAGAGATTGTGTTGAAAATCTATACCCGCCTTTAATTGGCTACTGTACAGCATTAGGGATGTCAAGATAATTCGGTTAATCGATAATTGTGAATATTCAGGTCACTTCAGAAAGTAAAGTGTCATAAAGCTCAAGCATGAGGAATAGTGGCATATTAATCAATGGGAATTAAATAAATGAAAGATTTCACAGTTGTTAAGGTGAGGGGTTGGTCATGGTCATGATCTCAATATCGTAAATAATCGTTAAATCGTGGTGGTTTTTCTCCCAGTACTAGTAACAATAAAATGTGTATGTTTGCATGTTCTCCCCATGTCTGTCTAGGTTTCCTCTGGGTACTCCGGTCTCCCTTACCACTAAAACCATGTGTATGAATGAGAGTGTTGTGAGAGTGAATGCAGGACCCACGGCTAATCCGGCGTGTTTACATCGTGTTTCATGTATGTTCATTAACATGCACTGTCCCAACCAAATAAATAAAGAAATATATAAATGGCTTCCTCAGGAGTATGACTTTGAGCTTCCAAACAACAACAGCCTTTAGTATATGCTACTGGATACAGTTATCAAGCAGAAATAGCGGCCTATATTTAGCTGATGTGTTGTGTCTTGTTATCACCCCCCTCTCTGTCTGTTTAAATATGTGCCTCTGTCCTGACATGGCTCAGACCTTTAAGATCACCTTTATTTGTCCCACAATGGGGAAATTCCATTGTTGCAACAAAAGGTACGGATGCAGACAAGGCACAGTATAATAATAAAAACCTATAACGTAGAAAAGAGAAAAAAAAGAAAACTCTTATAAAAAATAGATAACTTATCCCAAACCTATTGACTCTCATGCGAGATCATGTGATCATGTTGAGTCTGCATGTCCTTCCTATGTTACCACGGGTTCTCTCCAGGTTCTCTGACTTCCTCCCACCGTCCAAACACATGCACATGTGTTTGAAAAACTCTTAGAATGTCAATAATAATAACACTCTACACTTTACGCCCTTTATTTAGAAGAAAGCTATGCTTCAGCTCAGCACACTTCCCTTGAAGATAATTTGTCAGCACTATTCTCTGTCTACATCCTCCCAGCACACCTGTAACCCTTACTGTTATGTAAGCTCTTCTTCTTGAGAAAGGATTGCAATCACAGACAACTCTGTCAATGGCACTTCTCAATTTGACAGGGCTAATCCTTTTACATGGGAGAGGCTCAAAATACCTATTAATATTATTGACAAACGTCTGGTGGTTACGCCTTTATAGGGTACAAAGGTAAAACTTAAGGTGGTATGCTCCCTTTAAGGCACGCACTTCGCAGTAGTCTTGTCTTAGAAAAAAATGAAGCGCAAGTAAAAGTAATTTGAGTTTGAAGACATTTTTGTTCCCCACCTGCTTGTATCCATGAAAATTGTATTGCTTTGTCTGGAAAGTTCTACAGTATGACATTAAACGTAGGCTATCTCCATGGAGACAAGGTGACAACTCTAGGACAGGTCAGATATTAATTTAGAACACATACTACAACTCCTATTGTACAAATATTTGACAATATGATACCAATACATTCTTCATCAAAGCAAATATAAAACCATTTCTATTTAATAATGGACACATACGAAGTATGTAAATATTGGGAAATAGTGCTCTTTAGAATATCCCCCATTAAAAAGATGGCTCTGACAGAAAACATGCACATAGCGTGAAGGGTGGGGTCCAATGTTTCAGTTGCATCAACAGGTCAATGCAATGACAGAATATCATCTGTCAGTCAAAATGGCTCACTTATAGTCAACACTATTCAGGTGCTGTCATTGTTAGAAATGTGTCATCCAGCCCATGCGTGTGTCTTGTCCACACTTTTTGTGTTGTCTCTGAGTCTGTTGCAGCTGCAGACAAAACAGATCCAAACATGACAGTCACAAACACAACGCAGTCATTCTTTCCAGCGTTGATCGACAGTTTTATGCTGGATAAGGATAAACGCTACAAGTATGACGCAGCAGTGCAGTGCCTGGACTCGGGCTGGTATTTTCTCGTCAAGTTCAGAAAAACCCCTCCACTGATTGATGAGGCCATAGCTCAGTAAGAAAATTAAATCTAAATATTAAAGAAGACTTTATTATTATTATTATTTTCCCTGCAATAAACTATGCAGATCATGAGTTTACATTTTATTCATTGTAAACTGTAAATATTGATCTACAATGACAAGACAGGTCCATGAACATTTGTGTATGACGATAAAAAGAAAACATACTTCTGGATGTGGGCGGGGATAGGGGGTAGGTGAAAACTCAACTCTGCAGGACAATACAATGTTACTCAAACATAGATATGAATCACTCAAAATACAACTACAGCTAAATTTGTGCTGAGGGAAAACCATTGTCATTATGATCCATTTTGCAGCCTTTTATTTAGAGTTTTTTTAGACTTGTATTTCAGATTTGGGCCTCTGCTTTCTCCTGGTCCCATTATACTGAATGTCAATATAACGATTACAGAATAACCAGTATGTCCTTCTTCAAAATCATCATTGTGCTACCAGGCCCTCCTGAGATGTGAAAGCTCAGGGACAAAATGTTCTTGGCGTAAAAAGTGTGTTTGACGGACAAACAGTGAGCTGGCCCAGAGCGGTGGACAACCGCACAGACCAATGACAAACGTGAACACACACACCGAACAAAGATGTTTGGTATTTGTTGCTAAATCTGGTTTGGACAATACAAATGCTATTGACACTAAACTTGAATGTGTCATTGTGTCATCTACACAAAAATAACTAACTCTTAAGGACAAAGTTGGCAGATATTGTAATTGCAGGAATAGTTAGATGTACACTAACCATTATATGACCCTTTGACTGAGGTTTGGCATGCCTTCTAGTTAGATAAGCCAGTGTACAAATGATACAGTCTCTTGGCAGAACATTTCTTAGATAGCCTGTGTAAATAAATAAAAAAGATAATGCAACCTAAATTTGACATGTCAATTTTAGTAGACAGTTTATCATGGCTGTGGTTCAAATGTATTTAGGTACACAGAGGTAAAAAATATTAATATATAAAGATTCAGACATTTTGTCTGTCTCTTTTAAATGGTGACGATTATGATTGTTCATTATCTCACTGTAGTAAATATTATTCAGTAATGTAATCTTTATTAACATGCATCTACATTAACAATAAAACCTAACCAAACTCAACCACTGAACCAATGTGACTGCTCAAAGGTCAATTGTGACCTTCAAGGTCAAAAACAATAGAATGTCCAGATATAATTGTATGTCGGCAGGTAAAAGTTCAACTTAATGAAAGATGTGCGATGGACACGGAGGCAAAGATACAGCACAGTTTGAGTGGAACCTGCAGCAGACGGAAGAGTCTTGCACTGGTAGTGTGAGACAGGAGTCATTGAGGAGTGGCTGCCAAAGCACTGGGCCAACTGGCACAGAGACTGTAAAGCAGCACTTTGAGTTGCTCACAAACAGTGGGAGGTGTGCTGCCAAACTGCGCTTTGCACACACGCCAGTGTGTGTGGAGTAATTGACCTCAAGCTATTACAAAGATAGTTTTAATTGAAACAGTACAGCAATAAACATAGTCATTGTGTTTTGTTTGTACAAAACACCAGCCAGGCATAACATTATGACCACCTCCTTCATCTATTGGATCAATTCTTTCACACAGAATGACTTTCACACATTATGAGCCACGTATATTGACATAAAATCAGACTAATCTGAACAAGAAATCACACTGGTATTCAGGAATTAAACATGTATTTCCTTGTTATATAAGGACTCACTAACCACTGTGTTAGGGTGTCCATTACTTTTTATTTATTTTGTTTGGAATAGGATCATTTGTGCTTTAGCTGATGATTCATCTTTTTTTTGCTGGTTCCCACTGTGGCTCATAATGACAGCTTCCTTTGGAAGATTTTCAAAAATGAGCATCCTGCACCATACTTAATCCATAACCATAAACACTTGTGTCGGCCTTTCAGGAGATGTGCTGAGAAACACGATTCATCTCCACAAACCATCTGTTATTATATACTGCGGTGCAAAAGTTTTAGACAGGTGCCAAAAGGTCTGATTCAAAACAGTAACTGTACGTACGAATGTACTGTATGCATTTATGCATGCATGTAATTATGTTTTTATTTATGTATTTATCTTAGTGTGAATCCAAATTTATGTTTACACCTGGGAGTCTTTTAACCAAATCAGTGCTACGTGGGGGAAGCTACAAAAGGTAAGTTAGCTCACTAAAAGAGTGACGTTTTTATCGAGGTTTTATTTCATTGTTTTTAATCATTGTTTTCATGTTTAAAAAGCTTCAGTTGTAGTCATCTGGACATTGTTTTAGAACAGACGTTTCGACTCTCATCCAAGAGTCATTCTCAATCTGCGGATCTAGTCTGAGAACTCAGACTAGATCCTTTTGTTAGGATAAATATCCGAGTTTTAAGACCAGATCCGCAGATTGAGAATGACTCCTGGATGAGAGTCAAAACGTCGTGTTTTTCTAAAACAGTGTCCAGATGAATACTACTGATTTTTTTTCTACAATGGAACACTCCTGGATGAATTAGGGATTACACCGAATTGAGTTCCATGGTAAATTCTCTTCTAGGCTTGGGCAATGTCTTTACTTGGACAAAATCAGTTCAGTTCAGTGCAGTTCAGTCTGTGTTCAGTTCGACATAAAGTGTACTCTTACTCTTTCTTTGATGACAGTTTTGTGGTTTTGTGTACATTAGTTTGCTTTCTACTTTCACCGTGAATTGAAACATGAGGCATGAGTTGTGACTTTCTGACACAATAATAACTGCTGGGTTCATTGCAGGGCAGTATGAAGAATGAATGAGATGCCATACCTGTGAAAGTAGAGCAAGATGGACAGCATGGTCTGGTCGATGTTGGTGTTGCAGATGCCCTCGTTGAGCAGGAAGCACGGATCTCGCACCACAGACTCCAACGAATCCTGCCTCATGATGTTGTTGAGCTTGTCCGTGTTGACGTTCTGGTACATGAGCTGGTGGCGGAGCTGGCGGAAGTGGGTGACCGTCGGGCTGGTGGGGCTCCCTGTCAGTGCCCCCAAACCTTTACTTGGACTCCCTTGGCCTCCCATAGTGTCATCTATGCCATTGGCCAAGTCTAGGCAGCAGCTACAACAGTCCAGACCAATGGGAGACCGGCATTCATCTTCTGACATCTTCTTCAGGCTGAAGGATGTGGTCAAGACAGGTGCACAAGTGGTAGATGGAAGTAGGATGAACTAGCAAGGCGTGTCTCCTCAATGAAGTGTCCTAAAGTGCTGTTAGGCTATGTCACCCTGTCTGCTTCTGTCCCTGAGTTCCTTTCCAGTGCTTTGGCTGTGATTAGCCCTTTGTTCCAGGCCCGCCGCCGTGCCGCTGCTCTTGCTACTGTGTCAAGTAGTGAGTAAACTAGTGAACGCCCCACGCTCTCACACTGTGCTACAGCAGGGAAGCTAAACCCAGGAGCCGCCTGCCTTCCTGCTATTACTTTTTTCTGCCTGCACTTTTCTCCCCTCCTCTTGGTTGTTGGTGTGCCTAGAAACAACAGTGGGGAGGGACTGGAGACAAGGAGGGTGTGGAAAGAGCTTTGATTGGACAGAAGATGAGTCAGTTGAAGCCCAAGGCCCACCCCCTCCTCAGTCTGGGCGCATGTGGAGCCAATGGAGTGGAAGGAGAGAAGACAGAATGGGAAAGGGCTTCTGGGCCATGCTTTAAACATGTGCACTTGCAGCATGCCAGCTCCGCTCCAGAACAAGGAGTGGCCTGGAGAGGAACACTGTAACCACAAAGCCAAGATCACACGCCTGTGCCAAGGATTTGTGGACAGATTTCCAGTAGTATTATGAGAGGGCCTTCTAATGCACACTAATATAATTGTTAATACTTAGCCGGTTATGCAGATTACATCACAACATTAAGAATTTTAGCAGTGAGTGGAAAAAATGCATGTGAATATTTTTGGGATTTCTATTATTTATGTATTTTATTTTATTTTTCTACCGCTTTTCCTGTTAGGCTCCAGTCACCCGCACCTTATCCCAGTGACTTTGGGCCTTAGGCGGGGTACACCCTGGACAGTGGTCAGTTAGTCACAGGATTCTGACATAGACACACAGATCTTTCACTCTCACATTCATTCACTAGGGGCAATTTACATTTGCCAATTCATCTAACACATGTGCAACCTGGAGAGAACCCATGGTAACACAGGAAGGACATGCAGACTCAACATGATCACATGATCTCGCATGAGAGTCAATAGGTTTGGGATAAGCAAGACCTGCGATGATCGGATTGGTGTCGATCAACGTTGATTTGACAACAGTGCACGATGGGTAGATTTGCGTTCGACTACTTGCTCGGACGTCACGAGTTGAAAGCTCATGAAATCCAAATGGGATCAACCAACTGGAGCAGCCGCTGAAACTCCCATGTGTTATTAAAATTAGAATTAAAAGCTTATTTATGTATTTACTAGGCAATGGTTTGATCCTTTTTCACTTAAGCTTAAACTTTGAACAGTCTGAAACTACCCTCTGTTTTCATAAAAAAAAAATGTACCTCCTTCCTTTTTCTGGGGCTCAAATACCTGAACTTCAATGCTCATTATTATCGTCATTAAGTTACCAGTTGACTATTAGGGCTGGGAATCAGAGGGTCCTTCACGATTCGATGCGATACACGGCTCACGATATGATAGTATCACAATTTTGCGATACATGTGATAGTCGATATATTGCTCATGACATTCTAGGATATATCACTATTTTTTAAAGAACCCAATACATTTTAACAACATTTTTCTTTGTTAAACCACGACCTGGACAAACTCAAATTGAAATACATCCATTTTAATCATCAAAACAGACAAAATTTCCAATGTTTTGCGTTAGCAAGTTTCCTTTCTATAAACAAGCCACAAAATTCTAGTGCGGTCACAAAACAATTCGGGAAATCATTCCAAAAAGGACTCATTGCAATATTGATACTGTATCACCAAATTTAGTATCGTGATATATCAGTATTTCAACATATTTGCACACCCATATTGACTATATTGTCGAGTTCGATGTCATCGATGAGTGCTTGGCAAATTTAATTTCAACAACTTTGAAGTGGATGTCTCTTGTAAGAGCTCAACACACAACTAAAATGTAAAAGACCTGCTACAGTCTTACAACAAATATAGAGATCTACAACTCTGCTGAATATTCACTTTGTATCTGACGTCTAAAAGAAGAAAAATAAGTAACAACTGCAGCTTTGCTCACATTTATCACTGATATAGACTTCAGGATCACATGCAACTGAACTGATAACCTCCTCTTCAAAAAGAAGTCCCTGAGTCCTTGTGTTGTGGAAAATAATTGTTGGACTGTGAGTTTGTGTCCCAAAACAAGCTAGCTTGTCTCTGCACAGTCAAAGCCATACCGAGTCACAACCATAGCTCACCGGACAAAAATGTAAAGAGGTAAAAGGTAAACATTTATCAGTTGTGCTGCCCATAACAAGTTGCATTCAATAACATCACAACATTCTATCAGCCAATAATATTTAATATAGATGTGGGCAGCTAAAATGAATATTGTTAAAATGCAGATTGTTGTTGTAATACAATGAGTTCTTAGGTCTAGTCACTAAGAGAAATTTGTGAATTTACCTCTGAAATATTTCATGTCAAAGTCCGATGTAAACAATGTCTCTTTCCCCATCTGAGTTATTTAAGAACGTGAACACAATCTGTCGAAATGTTTTCCGAATGAAAGAATGTCAGTGTATAACCTCTATTTCATACATGTATCTGATCACTTGTAGTAAGAGCAACATCCACCATACATAATCTCTCCAAGAAAACTACTCAAGGTCATGGAATTTGTAAGTTTTAATTGGCATCAATAACTAAGTTTTACACATTCACATAATATCAGTGCATATGACCTGCAGCTACCCTTTCCTAGTACTCAACCTCGTGTTTCCAATGGGAAATTCTAGGATTTGCATTGATCTACTCTTAGCGAAACTAAGTTGATATTCCATGCTTTTTCAGATGTAGGCTACGTCAGCGTGAGAACGTTATCAATCTTCTGAGAAATAGGCCTATATCTAACCACGTTTAAGCAGATCATCAGCATGCAGCTTACGTAAATGTACTTTTGTGTGTTCATGTTGGAAGGATACTATCTTTTATTGCCTTGCATAAGGAACATCAACAATTTCTTATCAGCCTTTCCCCAAGCTTGTTTGTCAATTTTCACGTCCGCATTTGTTGGATTGGGAAAGAGCTGCTCTCGTCTTGCAGACAAATGTTTCACAAGCTCTGGCAAATAGCAGCACAGCAACACAACACAGAGTAATTCCAGCCAGCAGAGACACAGACATGGACAAGAATGCACCACTGACCTGTGCAATGACCAACAAGTGCCCTGCATGCTGTTTACAGATGGCCACTCAACAAGAACACCACAACAAGTCAATTACAAATGGCACGTCTTCCTCCAAGGTATTTTATTGTTGTGTTCTTCTGCAGTAAAATGTCATGCAACACATTGTCGAGCAGCGCTGGGATCAATTAAGCAGAGAAAATGACTGACTATTGCTTTATTGAGTGTGTAATAATGTCCTCGGGCACGGGCAGGCTGAAACTCTTTGGCAGGAGAATACAACAGGATGAAAATATGGGTACATGCTGCCCTCTAGTGGAATTTAAACATTAAAACATAGGTAACGTTTTTCTTCAAGTTGGGGGTTCTCAAGGTAGGAAATAAATAAAAACTGAGCATTCAACGTTATGTTTAATATTTGTGCAATTAAAAGAAGTGAGGAGATAAATACATTACTTCACCAAAAATATGTGGGTTTGACAGTGTTATAACAGTTATAACAGTGTGATAACTGACGACATGTCTCTTTTAAATTTGTAAATGTTTTTATGATTTGTGTGCCTTTTCATTTCGTCACAGGTGACCTTCAAAAAGAGGTTTTGATCTCAATGGGCTTTACCTGATTAAATAAAGGTTAATTAATAAAGAAGTCCTATAAATCATCTCTAAAGAAATACTAGTCCTATGGTTAATTTTATATTTTTGAACGTTATTACGTGTAGCTTTACCGTAAAGCAAAAAGAAAATGTCACAATTTTTTATGTATTTATTTTGCAAGTGTTAAAAAACAGCTGTTAGGCTAATGTAAGGATTAAACTACGACGAGCACTGTTTTAACGCACTAACGTGGATCGTGGAACACCACGACGCACAGCAAAACAAAGCCCTGTTTGTGGCCAGAAATGTATTATCATGGTCAGGAGGGACCAGTGGATTCACAGAAATCATTCCAGACTGAGCGCTGAGCTGTTTGTTTCAGGTAGTTAGCAGCTGGCTAATGCTAGTTAGCAGCTGGCTAATGCTAGTTATCAGCTGGCTAATGCTAGTTATTATGTTATTGCGTGGCTACATGCTAATAAACATTAGTCTACTTGTAGACAGGTATAATTAGCCTCATTTCCAACTAGCCGGGTGTTATATTTTAGGATCAGTCCCTCACTCCCTCTCGGGGGTCTTGAAAGCTTTCTTTGAGGGCTTGTCCAGTCGCAGAGGGCTTGTGAATGAAGAAGCTTAGATGTAAATGTCCACAAAAGTTTGTTGTGGCAAGTTGTCACTGCTTTATGTGTCAGTGACTCCCACTGTAAATGAGGATCAAAGCCCATAACTTCTGTCTTCTTGAACTATTAACCCTTTTCATTTTCAGTTTACTGACTCTCTAACAGCGAAGATGAGCAATGTCTTCAACTTGGCAGTGACAACAAATAGGTAATGAGAATATCATCACTTGAACATTTCCCCTCATATCATTTGAGAACCATGCATCTAAAAGATTTTTTTTTTTTAAATTGGCATTAAAAAATAATAATAATAATAATCCGTTACGAATAGCTGGCATCAGATTTTCATGCCAGTTTTTATGGTGTTTTAGCGCTGGTGGCGCCTGGGTCTCCTCTGCTCTTCCTTGATGGCTTGTCTTCTTAGGCGAGTGGCTTGTTGTGCCTTTTGTTTCTTGCTCTTTTTAAAAGCTCTGGCATTGAACGGTTCTGTGTTTTTCCATTGTAGATAAGTAGAAGTATCAGCCCTTTTACTTTTTTATTTTAAGCGTTGTTTTTCATGACTGTCCTATTATTGGAGATGGGCAACAGCATGCGGTGACGTCTTCAAAATAGACATGAAACCCATGAATAGAATTAGCATTAGCCCTTACAAATAGCAAATTATGAATAATCAAGATGGTTTTGGGTGGTACCAGCTCATCGACCACATTACCTGAGGTCAAAGCCTAGTTTATAATGATCATTGAGTGTTTACTGCAGACCCTTTGCCTATGGCCACAAAGGCAATGATTTTCTTGATCATTCCAATACCAGGCCTCAGTATAACAAACAGCTTGTTTTAACATCCTTCAACTGCATTTGAAGGGTGTTGAGCCTTGTTTAAGACTATATCACAATTTTAAATGTTTCCCTTATATCATCTGGGGACCCCCTAAAACCGTTTCACAACCCCCATAAGGTCGCAGGTTTGACTCCTGGTCTGGATGACACCTTTGTGTGGAGTTGGATCTCCTGGAGCAGGATTGGTCCTGCTGCTCCAGTGGCATTGGGATAGCATAGGAACATATCACAAATATAAATGTCCCTTTTCCATCCCATTTGGCTCTACTTGGCTCTGTTCTGTGCATGTTGACTCCCAACTGGATGAAGAAATTAACTCTTAAGGAGAAGACTTCACTTCAAAACATTCCAGCAATAGGAAACTGAATACAACTAGCCTACATTAGTATAACTAAATAACAGTTAAGAGTAAAATGTAAGGATGTTATGAAAGCTTTAGATTTGATCGAGTTGCCTACTTTAGTATTTTTATTTATAAGATAAGATATGATCACCTCTATTTGTCCCACAATGGGGAAATTTGAGGGGTTGCAACAAAGGGTACAGAAGCAGATTATGCACAGTATAATAATAAAAACAGATAATTTAAGAAAACTCTCATAATCTTAAATAATAATAACACTCTTATTTACAGCTGTCATATAGACAGAAAATATTGTGCCAAGGATGATTGACATTATGTCAGTATTGCACAGGAGTATAACAGTATTGCTGGAGTATAACAGTATTGCACAGGATTATGAAAGCTGAATGACATGTTCAGGACTAACAGTGTTTTGTTGTAAAGTCTGACAGCAGCAGGAAGGAAAGACCTGCGAAACCTCTCCTTCACACAGCGAGGTGGATCAGTCTGTCACTGAAGCTGCTCTCCAGAGCGGACAGAGTGTCCTGCAGGGGGTGAGACTCATGGTCCAGCATAGACGTGAGTTTAGCCAGGACCCTTCTGTCCCCCACCTCCTACACCGAGTCCAAAGGACCGGAGTCTTCTCAGGAGGTAGAGCAGACTCTGGCTCTTCCTGTACAGTGCGTCTGCGTGATGAGTCCAGTCCAGTTTGTGGTTCAGATGAACACCCAGGTACTTGTATTCCTCTCAATATAATTAGTTTACTACATTAAGTCAATTACCCAAATAAATTATATACCTCCAAAGAAATCCTGCCAAAAAAAGAAAAAAAAAAGGTAGACTTTTTATTATTATTATTATCTGTGTGTGTAATCACTTATTCACACACAAAACTCTTCTACGTAATTATTTTGCAACCCTTTTCCTCTATCATATCTCATCAGTTTATTCCTCAGACCATTATTTACGTCCCGGACTATAAGCAATGCATTTGCCACCTTTCTGATAAGCTCTGAAGAACATCACTTTCGGGGAAAACATTGTGGAGAAAACCAGAAGTCCATCTGCTCCACAAACCTTTCCTATCTGAATCCAAAGATTATCGGACCTGCTCCACTGTGTCCCCTCTAAAACCTGTCTTCAGCCCCAAAAATGCCTCCAAAAACTATTCACCGCCTTCTGTGAGAGTTAAACTTGTGTAGGCCTGTTTACTATGTGTATGAAATAGAGCCAATATTTATATAGGCATTTTTAAATTGCTAACTTCTAGATTCTGTTTCTGATTACACTGAGTTTAGATAAAATGTAATTGAACAGAAAGGGAGTCTGTCACGGACACATTATTGATTACTTTTTTGACCTTTTTTTATTGCCAACATGTCTGTTACTGTGCAAATAGCATGGATATGTCCCGCGTGTTAATAGGTGTGTCCACTAGATGGCGATGAGCGCAAACTAATTTCTCACGCTGGCCAACATGACAATGAGATCACTTAATCAAATCCATAGTTGGAAGACATAATGTGATTGTGTAAGATATAAATGCTTGTTTTACTTTAAAGCCAAGGCTTCAAGCTTTATTTGTTGTGTTTGTTGTGTGGAGGTCTACATGAAAATGGTTTGTTTTTGTCCGTATCATCTGGTACAACTGAGAATGCTGTTCCTTGTATGTTGAATAGCGACATATTAGTACAAACCAATGAAAGGGAGAAAACATTCTTCAATTATAAAAAATGTTCGTTTTAAAATGTGCTAAATTTGTCAAAGATGCATCAATCCAAATCCACACCAGTGGTCAGAGAGAGATTGTATTTAATCCTAGAAGGATTAAATTTGCTGTCCATTCATCTTTAAGAGGCCAGTCCCAATGCAGTGGGTCTTGAAGTGAAGAAAAAAGTCTTTACTTGGCCAATCTGTCATGCCAGAAATGCACAGCTTCCGCCTCGAGTGGAGTGAGAGCTGTGTGAAGCTGTGAGGAGATTCAGGCCATGAGTTAAGCCTGAGAAGTAATTATCAGTGTCAGGAAACAGTGGTTTGAACTCTGTCTCCTCCAGCAGCAGTGTAGAGATGTCAGACACTATTTGATATTCAATTTGGCTTCATATTTTTGTTAAGGGAATAAACCTGGAATAAATTACAAGAACAGTTCAAGGAATGTCCAAATATATATGAGAAAAATGACTTTTGGTGGTCAGAAACACTCTAACAGAAACACTAAAATCAGATGGAAGCTTCAGTAGTACGTGTACCGCTGAAAGTGTAAGTCAATCATAAAGTGCCTTTATGATTGACTCTTTTGACATGCGTTTCGCTGCTCTTGTGACGTTCAAACAGATTTGTATGCAGTTGATTTTCTTTCATCTGCAGCATTTAAAAATCACTACATTCAATATTTTTCCATGATGTAATTTTCTCTTTTGAGAAATAGTCATATCGGTTAGAATCTGGGTCGAAATGACATTCACGCAGCCATCGCTTGGAGGTTCAGATCAACAGTTTTACATTTTTTCTTACATGTTTTGGTCTGGCTCATGGTGCTATGTGGTATTGATCGGTGCGCCGTTTAGTCACATTTACATCGACACGTGATCAGCCAGCTGCGTGAGGGTGCATTGCAGGAAATGGAGTAAAATGCAAACAGAAATCAATATGGCATTGATTACGTGTAACAGTGGTGAAACAATACAGCCCCTCCATTTCGGGCTTATGTAAACAGCAGCACTCACTCTGCTGCACCAAGTTTGGGCAAGGTCTAAATATAGTCACTCATCAGTATTGATTAGTCTTATCTGACTCTAAAGGGCCACATCCTCTGTACTATTCAGAGCACTCCCCTCCACAAAGCAATGGACGTGTTTATTTACATCTTTATGTGCTTTCTCTGTGAGCGCTGAGGGACATGGTGGGTGAAAGTGGGCTGATCAGACAATAGTGAAAGCAGTTCTAAATGTAGCCATGGACTCATAATGTGTTAGAGAGCTGTGTCAGACGTACCAGAGGACGTACCAACAGTGTTCACTTCATAGTTAAAAAAAACAAAACAAGTAACTTCTACAGGTCAAAATAAGGTTAATTGAAAAAGATTCACACAGAGAGCCAGATAAATTGTTATGGGATGGAGGGATTAAATACTTAAAATACAGTGTGATTAAAAAGCACTTTCTAATTATAATACAATGTGTGAAAGTATTGTGTTAATACTTCTGCATATCTACATATTATGAGATACTATATATATAATAAAAAAGATACTATATATGTATATATCTATCTATATATATATATATACTATATATGTATATATAGCATATATATACTGTGTATATACTGTGTGTGTGTGTGTGTGTGTCTGTATATATATATATAAAACAAACAAAATATGTAAATGACAAGTCGCTGCTATATATATATATATATATAGCAGCGGCTTGTCATTTACATATTTTGTTTTTGAAAAGTGGCTACATGATATTTTAGCACTGTATCACTTATGTATCATCATAATTATTTTTTTTAATACATCACAAATAAATCACAAATAAGAGCAGCGCAAACATGAATCAGTCAAAACTTTGAGTAAGCGAATGAAAATGATAAAGTAACATGTTGTATCATCGTGAAAAAGTTTATTTTCAATCATGTCTCTTTAAGTACTAGTATATCACAATTATATTTTTATTTATTATTATTTATACAGCATTTACATAAATGTAAATGGGGCGTGATTAAAGGTTATCCATCCATAACAATTTATAACAGACAAACAAAAATTTGGTAATAATTGCCCTGTAATAAGATTACTTGCCCTGTTGCATTCTGTTTGATTAACAGTAATAATGAATTTTAAGCTGCTTTCTCATTTATATTTCGTGTGCGTGCAAGTTGCATCCATTGACCAACCAGAAGTGTATTTTTACAAATGATAAAAAGACACAGTGGTGGCTCTTGTGGTGGCTGTCACTCACTCTTAATTAATTCCCGCTGGTTCAGTGAAGAGCTCCTTATCTGTTTTTAGACAAACACCATTATGTGGAACACGCAGACGACAGCAAGTGCTCTCCTGCTGTCACACTCCACTTTCAAAGCACTCACATTTTTTACTGTTTTTAATGTTCCTTGTAGGCAGTAATGAGCTCACAGGTTATCAGAGGAGTGAAGAGAGCCTGCGGCAGTTTTTAACTTAAACAATGTTTAGTATGATGTCTGTCAAGTAGATCTCCGGGAGAGGTAAAAAATGTGTAGACAAAGTTTTACATCTGAAGGAGGTGTTTGCATTTTCTTCATCGTGCCTGGGGGTTTGGTTTGCTTTGGGCTATCCGGTTTCCCCCGGTCAACACAAAATATGCACAGTAATTAAAATCTTATGGCTGGATCTGGATATGGCTCCCAGGGCGCTGTGGCGCTTACTGCTCCTGACAGGTTGTCCCAGCAGCACTGCAGGATGGATCAAATAGAGGGGACTAATTTTGCCACATTTGAGTTTTCTGATCTAATCCTATTTGTTTTAAAAGCATCTGCATCTGCATAATCCTCAGCCCTCGACTCCTCTGTTATCCCATCTCTGAGACCATTTACATAAATCATTTGATACATGATTAAACTCAACATGAGCTAAACATATGCTATATTTTCTCAGAACAACGATGATTACATCCCAGACTCCACCAGTGTGAGTATGAAACCCTGTAGGTCCTCTTGTGCGAGTTGCTTGTACTCAGGCTTACTTTAGCTTCAGAGCCAATGGTATGGATTTCCTCAGATGCCACAATGCTAGGGCCCCTTGGCTGCTGGTGCGACAGGGTGACCAGGTTTCAAAGACTTCCTGGGTCAAAGGTCAAGACAACTGCCATGGGTGCCCAACTGTGATTTAGTGATAGGTCTTCAGTTAACGTGACTTTGGGAGTAAATCAGTGGCAGAATGGTTAAAGGCAGCTGCAAAAATGCATTATTTGCATATGTGTGCAACAGCTGCTATATAATACTGTGCCATTTGAAAGTACTGTGTTTTGATGCCAACATGGCATTCATAAATATGTTTCCATGTGTTGTACATATGGAGAAAATGAAGGCTGCTAGCATACACAGTGTGGAGAATCAGAAGTGATCCCAGTCTTTGATCTGAGTCCAGAGTCCTAACATAGTTTGTCCGTGTGAGCAGTGGGGGGCTGCAAATCACAGACATTTATGTCACTTTCATTTGGCTCAAAATATATTCATTTTTATGTGATAATGCAGATGTTAATGAGGTTCTCAATAATCAAATAAACAATAAGCAGTAGGAGCTTCACTTTACGCTGCCATTGTGTCCTATGGTGTATTTCAGTCTCATCATCCCACATGACACTCCGCCTGCCCCAGGTCAGCTGTAGCCAAATCTTCCACCAGTACTAAAGAACTAGCGGTCAGTAAAAGACAGTTTAGTCCCTTGTGACAGAGAGAGGGAGAGTCTTGTAAGGGCCTGAGCCCATGGGCCCACATGCACAGCAGACAGACAGAATGGTGATGTGTTGTGTCACACTGTACCTGCCACTCACATGTCACAGCCACAGCAGATCTAACAGCTCTGTCTGCACTGGAGGGTGCAGACAGAGCGTGGGTGTCTTGGGTGTCCAAGAGTTCGCGTCTGTGAAACCCTCAACCAAACAAAAGTAAACATATAGCAATATTTTGCAAATAGGTGACAGTTGGCAGAATGCTGATCGGCGGTTTGACTGACCCACAGGTTAGTGGTTCGACTCCAGCTCCCACAGATGAATACTGCCATTTTGTCCTTGGGCAAGACACTCAACCTGCCTGTGTGTGTACATTGGTGAATGAACGTGTAGGAATGGGTGAGTGGTTCCTTGCTATAAATATAACATAATAAAGCGTCCTGAAGGTAGAAGTGCACTATATAAATGTGAAAGCCTTTTTGCAGATTGTTTCATAGTTTGTATTCTTTACTGATATTGCTTCATAGATGTTTGATTTCCTTCATGTGTTGCTTCCCACTGGAAATCAGAATCACCCCAGCCAGCTTAACATGCCCTTCACGACATGCTTTCTTGTCCAAAAACACTGTTTAATGTGTTGCAAGATTGCCTCCATTTATCGGCCCCCTTACTGCCTCTCTGTGGTGGGTCTTCTGCCTGTTACTACTTCTTGGCGGTTACACCCTTATCATCCCGTACCAATCACACACAGAACCAAAGCTTTTAAACCCATTTAATCCATCGCAATTAAATTTCAGGTTTGCTGCACCACATGTAGACTCCTCTCAGGCGGAGAGGACCCCCAGAATATCTCAGCCCCCTCCAGATCCACTTATCTGTCCATGCTTCCCGGGTAAACAGGACAGCAGATGCTATGATACTGGGTTCAAGTCTGACATGATGCAAAAACAGCCCCGAGCCTCCCCACCTGGTGAAAGTTTGACGCTGGAGGAGCTGTCGTCACCACCATGAATCCAGTTTGAAGCGGCGGGCAGGGACATGAAACAGAATGAGAAGTTACGTCAGTCTGCACTTAACCAGGACGCCCTCGTGTCCTTGTTTAAGAGGCAACATAAACAATGTATACTTCACGCTACATGGTACTGAAAGAATATAGTGATACAGAGGTGGTATAGTAGCACTAACTCAACACTTCGAAGGCTATTAAGACTTCTGGAGCATGTAATACATTGTCTATAGTTTTTGTACATCTGTGGGTGGCCTTCTGTGTGGGTCTTAAACAGAATTTACACAATGGCTATAGTTACAAGGCTGATGTTTTCACTGGCAATTCTATTACACATTCATTCAATTTAGATTCACACTTTTCCACTTGCATTTTGATGGTGACTGAACAAAAAAACTGTCCAATCGAAGAAGTCATTGTGTATTATAAAAAATGTATAACAACTATAATTTATAATAACTTATAACTAGGGGCTAGGGGAATGTGTACTTCTAATGCAATGATTTTATTTTTCGTCAAGGCCAACACATTTAAAATGCATCTGTGCGTAGACTAACTCCCCAACACTAGCTCTGACTGTAGCTCAGTTTGTCAGCATGTTTATTATTTACCTCCCACTGAGATCTGCTTTCATCTATACCTCGCATCTTCACTGTTGGCGTGACATATTTCCATTCCACTTTGCCTCAACGTGCAGTGCAAGGTGAACGTAATGGTAACCAGTTTGATTCCCGCTAAAGTAAACTGTAGTGTTAGAACAATGACTGTTCACTCTCACTGCCAACTCCAGTTAAATAAGTGTGAGTTACAAAAGACACACAACCAATTAGCCTCACATTAGAGGCGCTGTACCCGATTCTCTTCATCTTTAATGTCTTAAAATGTGAAAAAAAAAAAAATAGTTCACTTTAAACAATTTGCAGCGATCCACTTTCCTTTTGCATTGATTGTATAAGGATTTAGGAGCTAACAAACATTAGCATAAATTATCCTGCTTTGAGGAGAACATAACACACTATAATTTGATGCATAGGAGGCGCCGCGGTCTCATTTTGACCCAAATTGATGCTTTTACAATATATCTGTACTTCCTGAAGCAAAACAGACTTGGGTATAGGTTTAAGAACATCTTCAATTCAAGGGGCATAGTCGGAGTTAGGGAAGTCACAGTAAGTTGTTTGGTGTTCACTCTTTAATGTTTTTGCCTGAGTTGGTCATGTTCCCCAGACAGACACACTTTTCCAACAGTGTCCATATGCTTCTTCTAAACGCCCTAAACTGAATTTAGATACCACTGTGTTGAGCGCACCCAAGCTCATAAATTATTACTCTATAGATTCAGTTACCTCTCTTTCCAATTAACAATTTATAAATCCCTCTTGTGGGTGACACAGCAGTTTAAGCAGATCTTTCTATGGAACGATGCACACTTTATGAAGCCGGTAACACAGTTTATTAACATCCTGAGTCTATAAGTGTCTGTATCGACTCCAGTGCAAGCTCATTTACTGGGTGACATTGATGAAGTCATTTGAATTCAGCACGACATTTTGGGGAAATCATAATTGGTGATAAACATGCCACATTCCTTGTTGTACAAAACCCAATCATCTGTGATGTGTTAAGGAGATGGGACAGTTTAGGAGGCAGCAGGTGCAGACAGACGGACAAAAGACGCCTATCGCTTTACCTTCAGCCTGTCTGCGTTACTTCTATTGAATGCACTGCTTGTCACCTGAGAACTAATTACAAAATTCCTGTTAAAGCAACACCACTAAAGCACATTGAACATCTGTTTGCAGTTGGAACAGTGTTTAGGTCTGTTTCTTTAAAACCACAGGCATAGGTTTAAAGCAGCTCGCCCACACTGACAGCATGTGATCCTCTGGAGCTGACAAAACTGCCTCCTCACTAATTATTTTTTCTCTCCACACGTCTCAGGTTGACCCTACAGAATGTCTTTTCTTCATCACGGCTTTAATGGCTATAGCAAAGTGCCCCTGTGTTCCTTTTAAGCACATTATTAGCAGCAACAAAGAAGTAAAAACTAATCACGACCTGAAGCACCCATATTATGTATAAAATAGTCTGAGTTATAGGTTATTGGTGATATCGGTGGTTGTCTGATATTGAAAATGTAGCCTATATTTGACGCTGATATATTTTCTGCACCGCCCCAGTATGTGTGTGTCATTCCCAGTGTGTCCGCGGTGCGTCAGATTTATAGTAAAAATGGAAATGAGCTAATTACATGGTTTCAGGTCAGTTAATCAATACTAATGATCGATGAATTCCTTGTTCGCGTCATGTTTAATTAGACTCGGATTGGACAGGTGTATTTTGCTGATTAGAGCCTGGCGCCTGCTCAGTGACAGCGACACCTTGAGGCCAGAGCGAAGGTGGGCGGCTGGTGAAGCACATGATTTGTTCCACTGGCACTGGCGCGGTGTAAGCGATCCCAGCTGCTGCTTTGGGGTGAGAGCTATTCCCGTCTGCCGCGGGCTGGTCACATGTCTTTCTTTGGGGAGTGTTTTGGAGAGCCAGAGCGGGAGTGCGCGCGCCGTTACGCACAGTCGATTTGGACACTTCCAGGATGTGTTTAACAACTGTTAATGAACAGAACGAGTAACAAGCAGATGAGAAGTGTTTGGGGCGGCACTAACCCGCGCTCCAGTAGAGCAGCCCACTCAGGACCATCACAACAGACCCGGCCAGTGACTGATCCACAAGTCGGTGACTCGGACACTCGTTCAAACTTCCAGCGTTTGGCTTTTTATTGCGAGCGCAGGTCAAAGGGAGTTGTCACGGGGTGAGGTAAGTGCTCCTTTGTTTTTCTTTCGGAATACGTGGAGAGTAACAAACGTGCGCGATCTGATGTAAAGTCACCGGTGACCACTGCACGCAGTCTCACGTCAACGTGCGTGGTGTAGTGGTCTGGAGCAAACGCGCTTTGTAGTGGAGATGAAAGTGGCACATTGAGCAGGGCGCGTGGAGGCTGCCCTGGCAATGTGTTATTGTCACATCCCCATGACATCATTACTGTATCATTACTGTTCCTCCGCATGCAATGGAGAAAATACATCAAAACATCATTATTTGGCATTAATTACTGGTTGTGGGTTTCACATTTCATGGTCTAGCTAGAGTTTATTTTCATTATACATAAGCTATAAATGATTTTATATAGACTATGTTTGACCTGACACGTGTCTACCCTGCTGAGCAAAGACAAGGCACATTTGACACAATATGTGCACATGTGGTAATCTCTCTAGAGTTTAAACCCAGATCATTACAACTCAAGTGTCAAGTATCATTTGAAGTAATAGTGTGTGTCCCATTTGTATTTCTACTGTAAGTGTGTTTTAAGCTGGCTCTTTCCTTTAATTGTATTCCCTAGCTTCTTGCTGTTGCCCCTTGTTAATGCTGTGGGTAATGAGACAGATCTGAGAGCTGACAGGCTCATTCATCATGCATGTAGCCTACTATAGTGTGCTGCTTCACTGACGGTCTGCACGTCTCTCTGAACCCTCTGATGACACGTGAGCATAACGATGACAAGAGCAGTGACTCTTGCAAATGATGAAGCATCAGGTTGTCATGGTGTGATAATTATAAGTCAGTACAAAGTTGTCCCTTCAGTTTTTGCACCCTGCATACTGCAATTCTCCTTTACATTGGCAGCCTTTCTTTAGACTCAGCTGTGTGTGTGTGTGTGTGTGTGTGTGTGTGTGTGTGTGTGTGTGAGTGTGAGTGCAAAGAGGGCTTTAAATTGGAGGAATCACTGCATGTGGGAGTGAGTGTTGCTATATTTTTCTTTTCCCAAAGATTGAGACGGTGTCAGAGTGACAGAATAACCTCTGGGTAGGCCAGACTGCTCTGACAGTGCACCACGGCGCTCTGGCAGCACCACATTACTGCCCCCTCTCTCTATCCGTGTTCACTGTAGTCCGTCTTAGCACTTCTCTCATCGGGTATTCATGTTCTGTTATGGAGGTCCTCCATTTTAAGCCTGGTGCATGACAAATAAGCAACATGATTGACACATGGGTTTATAATGAGAGATTAACATGTAGATCTGTCACAAACATACTTCAAAGTGTCTTTTAATTTTGTATGACAATAGAGGACTAACGCTGCTCAACCAAAGCTTCATGTCTGATTTAGTCCGCTGGTTTGCCCAAATAAATGCTAGATTTAAGGCCGATAGATGATATTATATGAATTTTAGTTTGCTTGTTTTTTAGTCCAGATGACCTTTGTTAACTCTTTGTTGTGATTCTGATAGAGAACCTGTTTACTTAGAAATGATTGTGACTAATTTATTGGGAGACTAGTTTGTTCCTGTGGCAGTCTGTCAACATGTCCTGCTGAGTAGGTCAAAGCTTGTCTGGATGCTCTGCTGATCCTTGCTTTGCAGAGAGTGTCCACTATGTGCTGTGGAACACCGCAGGGTTGAGTAAAGCTTTCCGTGTCATTTCTCAGCAGATTTGACACATTAGTCAGGTATATGGGTGTCCAAACAAGCTGTCAGTCATATCAGCTGCTCTGGTGGGAGCATACTGCAGTTCTATCTCAAGAGACTGCCTCATATTCAGTGAGTATGAGCTCGCACAAATGCCCCGGCTGGAGCTGAAGGGCCCAGATCACAGAAGGTCATGGGAGACTCTGTAGATAAGCCTCCTCTGGGAGACTGGTGCCTTCAGTCTGCCCTTCACGCACATGTGACCGCCATCTCCCAAAACACATTCAGTATAGACACACATTCAACTCATTCTTCTAAAACGTAAATTAGTACTAATGTGCGTCACTGTAGGGGAATAAACAGAACTCTAAAATGCCAAATGTATATGTATATATACCCGTAAAATATATAAAATATAAAGGTACTGGGCACTGTGACCGCAAATGAAAGATGAAAAAAAAAAAAAATCCTAAAATAAACAGTGGTCAATTGAATTTATAAACATTATAATTTGTAGTTCTAGATAACAAAGAAACTATTGGTACCAAAAAAGGGCTCAAGTACTGCTCAAGTACTGGTACCCCAAAGTACTGGTACCCCAAAGTACTGGTACCCCAAAAGTACTGGTACCCCAAATGTTTAAAGGTGCACCCAGCCCTAAGTATATCAATGATATACTTCGGGCTGGAATCTGTAGGATTATTCAGGTCACAATATAATTGTAAGAACTAAATTATAATAATCATGACTATTTTAGAAGTAGAAGACATTTCCAAAAGTCTTTTTTTGTTGTATTAACTTTATTTTGTCATTCAGAAAGTTATATGTATATGTCAAGTACAAACTTGTTAGACAATGGGAATCAAAGAAAATTTAAGATTTCACTGTTGGTCATGATCTCTGTAACCGTGAATAATTGTTCAATCTGACTTTTTTTTTTCTCTGAAAGGCATCATTTTAGTTGTTTAAGGTATTTTGCTGTTTTAACATCCATAACAGTTGATCCCTTATTATCTCCACTCTTCCTGTTCTTCTGCTTGTAACAGGGGAGTTATTGTGCATCAAAAAGGAAGTGAGTCTTTCTTTCCTGCAGACAAAGAGCTAAAGATGCTGACTGATGTTTGTGGCACTCAGCGGGGACCTCCTTAAAATACTCTTCACAATGTGTTTGCTCACTAGAGGAGAGCAGATGCCATATAACTGTAGTGTGAGCTCCGTTTTACAGCTCCAGGCTTCATATTGAAAACATATAGTTGCTTTACTTCAGTGGGCACTGAACAGTAATGAATGCAATGTCTTTAATGTAACTATATATGCCATGAAATTTTAAGACCTGGAAGTCCCAATATTTAATACAACTGCACATTTAGGCGATTCCTTATCCTTTGTATTTTTCTCCTTAGTATGGTAACAGTGTATTTATTTCTCCAGTTGATTAAATTAGACTTGTGCTGTCACCGTACTTAACCATGATGAATTAGCCCTGGATAGAGATATAGAGACTTTGTGCTGAGCGCATAGGGGCCATTCAAGTCTAATGGGATCTGAATTAAAGATGACAGTGACCCGGGGTTGCCCTCCAGTCTCCACTCCTGTTCTTATGAGCTCAACATGTGACACCACAGTTTGACAGTGACATCTCTTTGGTTTGAAATCACCTTGATAAGTTAGACGTAAGCTCACCTCACATAACGCGATGTGAGGATGTGCACACCAGTCTGTCTTTGGTTATTTTTAGCCCCGTTCAGATTCAATCACACTTACACACAAAACACCCCTCTCCCAAACAAGATCTAAATCTTCCCTTTGTTGTTGCTAATCACCGCCGTAGCGGGCCAGATCCATTTTCCACTCTCCAGTTCTGCCTGATGTGTGCCGCTGTGGAAAGATTTGAATTTGAATTTTTGTGTTGAAAGAAAGGGAGAGGCAGTTGGTCAATAGCCAAAAAAGACCATCAATTTGGAGGTCAGGTCACTTTGAGATTTGAGCTTTTTGTATTACTTGACCTTACTTAATGGAGTCACGGTAACCAAATTCATTTTATTCAAGCATTAGTACTCCATTCAGAAAAAAAGACTGGGTGAAATAAACTGATAGTGTGAATTAAAGTGCGTCTGACAAGTTTCCTTGTTTATCTTATTTCTACTTTGTTTGTTGGGATGGAACCTGTGCTACATAGTTCTACATCAGCAGGTAACAGCTCTGTAGAAATAATAATCACATTCTGTTATCATTCACAACAATGTCAAGATCATTTGGTTTATAGATATTTGTGATTGTTCAGGTCACAATATAATCCTAAAAGATAAAAAAGATTTATGTAGACGGCAACAATGAGGAATTTCAGTGCAATATTTAATCCCCAAAAAAATCTGGTTATTTATGTGACAATATCATTACTTTTTCATTAAAAAAAATTTGTAACGCTTTTAAATAAGAGCCTTATGTTAGCGCAAACTAGAACACTATTTATAAGACGCGTATAAGCACTAGTTATGTCTTTATAAGCATTTATTAAGAGGAATTTACTACTAGATAACACCTTACAAGGGTTAATAAGCCATTAACGTGTGTTAACAAACCATGAACAAAATGTTTGTCAGAGCAGTGGTAAGCTGCTCATTAAACTTTTGATAAAGTATTAAATGCATTAGTAAGGAACCTTACTTTAAAGCATTACCAAAAGTTCATAAAATTAGACTTGTGGAAGAAAGCAAATTAAGCATTTTGATGTTTCTTCTCACACTAAATGTTCATATAATGATATCCTTATTCACAACATCCTTCCAGTTTTGCTTTGTTGAATATCCAGCACTATTCATTATCTCTATAGTGTCTTCCCCATAATTAAATCATTAGGTCCCATTACTGTGGTGTAATTAAACTTGCATGACTCATGCAGAGAGACAGATTTCACATTCTATGTTCACCACTGCGTAATTTGCCCCATTTATTTTAAGATGTGAAGACCCATATTGAGAACCCCATTGTCATAAATTTGTCTGTGTAAAGGGTAATTTGCATGAAGGACTGGTTATGATTCTGGTCTTAATTAGAGGATTTGTGTGTAAAAGTACAGATTAAAAGCTATAGCAAAAGTTCCACTTCCTATCTCCAAAGAATTGTTTTTTTGTTGTCGTCGAGGGTCACTGTACAATTGTGGTGTGTGCTGAACAGATTCATTTATGACCAAAGTCTCACAGCCCATACTTACCCCGGGACATCGTCAGACTAGCACTAGAGCCGCAACCGTACCCTGGCAAAGTTTCAGATAACAACCCCAAAACAGATTTACCAAAACAATACAAAAAACAAGGCACTGGATTTATATGGGAGTGCAACGGTAGAAATGAGATAGCTGAAGATGTGAGAGTGATTCATGAGTTTAAGCAGCATTTTTACATAGAAATATACAGTTTCCAAGGGTTCCTTTGAGGTATTTATATTTGCTTTTGCATATATGTTGTTTTTATTATTGATCAGTGTTTTATGTTGCACCTTAATGCCCAGACAAGTTCCTATGTTTGTGGATTTAGTTAATTGACAATGGCAATAAACCCATTCTGATTCTGATTCTGATTCTGAACTCGTGTTTTACAGATCATAGAGATGCTGAAAAGTTTTGTGAGCTTTTGACCGTCCCCTTTAGTCGACTAAACGATTAGCAGGGCATATAGGTCCCAATACAAAGTGAACATTAAAAACAGGGAAAGATGGAGAAATAATTAACTGTTTAAAATTGTATCACCTACCTGAAGATCTGAGGCTGCAAACCAGTTCTAAAACGTGTCGCGAGTGCCGCCCCCCACGAGCCCACGAGAAGCCCCACGAGAAGCCCCACGAGAAGCTCCACGAGAAGCCCCACGAGAAGCTCCCACGAGAAGCCCACGAGAAGCCCCACCCACGAGAAGCTCCTCACGAGAAGCTCCGTCTCCGATTCGGAACGCAGCGGAGAGGCACAAGTTACTGCGATGGAATCTGGAGACCAAAGTTTGTCCGGCTCTAGGCTCCTTGTGGTGAAGCGATCAGAGTTGCATCCATAATCGCTGGGGATGTTTTTGTGCTTGTAAATGAAAAAGTTTTGGATGCTATGTGTGTGATTTTGAGAGGTTTAGTTCTGTTGGAGACTGACGGCATGGTGTGGAATAGACTGGATGATGCTCGTATAGAGATGGGGAGCGATGTGGAGTGTACGCAGAACATAAACTCTTTGTTGTGTGCGTTTATGCATGTGGTATTCTAAAAAAGGAGGTTATTGTCCTTGGGGAATCCAAGATATTCAAATGTGTTTATCTGTTCTATTGTGTTGCCGAGTTGATTCAGATTGAGAGTAGCATTGGAGATTGTTTCTTTTGTTTGTTGTTTTCTCAGTATTGATGTGGAGAAAATTGTTAGTGCACCTGCCGCACCATTGTGTAAAGTGGATGACTGAGCTGTGATAAACGGTGATGGAATGCCGATTATTGAGGAGAGCCAGAATTGCAGTATTAAAACAAAAAGCACACATTTTCATAGGATGTAAAATTTATTCTTATTTAGGTCTGTGCGATTTTGAATTGTCATTTTCTTATTGTGATTGGATTGGATTCTAGGATTCTGTTAAGGAGAATTGACAAACTAATAAAACTAATAGAAGAATCACTATTCTATAACACATTATTTCAGAACAGATCTACAGGTCAGCATTTTTTTTTAATGCAGAATAGGACATAAAGATATTTCGTTGTTTGTGGAGGAAAGGATGGTACTTCCAGTTGCATTCAAATTGCGATTTAAATTCGATTGTGATTAATCTTGCTGCTCTATTTCAGAGTGCACATTGTTAACAAGACTAATTCAAGACTAAAATATGAACCGATACAATACAAACTAATAAACTATAACTAATAAACTAATACAAGAATCGATGCCTTTCAGAACATGTTTGTAGAGTTCTAAATCAGAGGTACTAAACAAATAAGGTTGATTCCATTGTGATATTTTCCAGCCCTTTAATGTTAATAAATGGTTTTATCTTGAAGGGGCAAGCCTATACAGTTATTGCAAAAACACAGCAAAGATAATGATAGTTTAGTATAGTAATGGTTCATGCATCCTCATATCTGCCTGTTTTTATCAACGAGACTTCATGGCACCAGTGCAGCAGTGTCTGGACCAGCTGCGACTGTGCTCTCCTTCAACTTTCCTAAGCATTTCAAACATCCTCTTCATTCACACAGCTGTACTCGCTGTGCCTCTCGCTGATCCCTGGTCTCAAATCCTCCACACACACAGGGGAAATCTGAGAACACAGCGACAAAAGGAAACCTGTATACACCAGCAGCAGCAGCAGCAGCAGCAGCAGCAGCAGCAGCAGCAGCCTGGGAAAAGTCCAGTCAGGCTGTGCACTCCCAGCACTCTGCAGCTGTGAGGATGTGATGAAGATAAAAACAGGAATAACTTTCATTTTTTTAGGCTGTGGTTGTGTTTGGTTATCAAGGGAATGGTCTTACATCAGCACGAAAGCTAAGGATTCTGGGTAGTGGTGGAACTATGACAATGGTTTTGAAAAAGTCCAGATAATGTAGTAGTGATCTCAGCCTTTCCATGTTTTTATAGAAACTGCAGTAAATTGGGAAAATGGTTAAGGTGGTAATAAACATTATTTTTGTTTTGGTCAATAATGGATGAAGTTAATGTTGTGTGTGGTATATTTGGTATTACATCTTGCTCACACTGCACCCGACACAGTTCCGGCTGCTCTGTTGGGGCAGTGTTCTTGAAGCGGATGGCTCACATTGGGGCCGGCGCTCGGCCTTGCTGTTGCGGTGCTTTGCGGTGCTGTTGCGGTGCTGTTGCGGTGCTGTTGCGGTGCTGTTGCGGTGCTGTTGCGGTGCTGTTGCGGCGCTGTTGCGGTGCTGTTGCGGTCATTGACTTTGATTGCACACTAGCGAGCTCACGTGCTCACGCTGTAAGTAATCATTAATATGTGGAAAAGGCTTGCGGTGGGCTCCGACGTCCAGCAAATTTTTTTTTTTAAACTGAGAGAATCCAGAGTGCTGCAGCACCTCTGCCAGGAGCTCAGACCGCACACCCTGCAGTGCGACCCCACCGGAGCTGCACCGCGACCCCACCGGAGCTGCACCGCGTGCAGTGACCGCGTAGGCCCGGTAAGGTTGGGCAATATGACCAAACATATCAATCAGGATTTTCAATTTGATTCGATTTTCGTCTTGTTCAAACGAATAAAATAGCTTTCAATATAAAGTCCCTGAACATAAACAATACAGACTTTCAATCAGTGCAATTTAACATAAAAAATAGACAAACTAGACAAAACCTCCAAAGTCTGAATTCAGCTCCAAATCACATGCTTTTACTGAGGATTGGCTGTGGACCTCTCGATTAAAAAGACCCAATCATATTATTCTGCCCTGCTGTTGCTCTGGATAACAGCTGAAACAAAGCACAGGGCCACCTACTGGTGGAGGGAAAAACTACGCCAACACACATATCATTGATGATTAGAAATGCCCGAATATCAATTAGAATGGGATTAATTGATATTCAGGCCCCCTTGAGTAAAGCACAATTAAAGTACTGATTACCTGATCCTATACTTTGGCCTTCTAAATCAATCTTTAATTGTTGCTTTATGACCCATCTCATTAGACTGGCACTTAATCATAATAATATTTATGATTCCGAACGACATAATTAGTATCTCAATGATGAATGATTACTGTCGAGTCCCATAGAAGGGCATCAGAGAGGCAGTGAGCAGTCCTTGTCTCAGTGGATTAAGGCATCAATCGTTTTGGATGGAGACTGACAGCTGGGTAAAGAGAAGAGGACGCCGTATTGAGTTTTAGCTTGTCCTGCCTCTGTGTGCTTGAATGAGTCTGGCATAAGATCTGGTTTGTAATTAGACCCACAGTGTTATGACTCTGAGCTCTGGTCCACATGTTTTGACAATACTTTACAAAAACATTCTGGTCTAGAATCATATCCTTTCTCCCCGATTTCAAATGAGTTTGATTGACAGGTGGATTAACCAATCAGTGAAACACATGGTTTGTTTGTGTCTAAACAAACATGGTGGTTTATGGGTAAAAAAGAGGGAAGAAATAACCAAGAAATACATTGGGTTACTTTTAGGCAAACAACACATTCAATAACTTTTTTTGTTATGGTGTCAATTATAAACTTCCATTTGGTTTGTATATTTGCATTATTGGTAAGGGAAAAAAAGGAAACGTGTATTCAAAATATGAAGGTGGATTCATGTACACAGACCCCCGCTCTGAACAGAAGGGGATTAAGCCACCATGTGTCCACCATACACAATCTGTAGTGTTTAAAATATACTTTGTACCTCAGGAATTCCGGGGTAAGACCATACGACCCCTCACTAAGAAAAAGGAGGGTCGTTATGCCTTAAACCGTCACGCAAAACAATAGTCACACTGATAGGTTCGTTATGTCAGTGGAGTTAACTGAAGTGTCACTCACTCTAATTAACTAAATAGTTCTGGGAACAACATTATATATGTAGGTTATATAAGTATTTATGTATTCTAAACTACCGGTATATAGTCCTAGTTTATTTTAAGGCCGACTTGGACTTTATCCTTTTTTGTCCGTTATTTGATTTTGCTTTTGGTTAATCCATTAGATTATCTCAATACTTTTTTTTTTCTCAATAACAATATTCAAACGGCAATATTTTAACAATAAATCAATATTATTCTGTGCCTGTTAATCTCTTGGTTTAGGTTCAAATTGAGCACAAAACGTGAATGATAATAATATAATTATCACTTTAAACCCTTTTTTGGGAGAATTACAGTAAACATTTCTGTCTTTTTTGAGGTCATCGTTTTGATTATAGACGATACACTTCTAATTTGCGTATAGTTCTAAAACAACCATTACGATATAAATTGTTCTATATATCTCCCATGTCTAGTCTAGATTGAGTCTTACTGTCAGTGTTGTAAAGCAAGTTAAACTTTTCTGATTTGATACTTAAATATGTCAAGATTATTCAGTCAATAAATAATTGTAATTGTTCAAGTCAGAATATAATCGTAAGAACTAAAAAATTATAATAACGACCATTTTTTAATCAAAATTAAATCTTTAAATCTTGAGTAAATACATGAACAACACATCTAAATGTAAAATACTTTTTTATCTGGCACATTAGCTTTATTTTTTCATTCAGAAAGTTTTATTTAAACCTGGTCACAAACGTGAGGAATAGTAATGTCTTTAGACTCAAGAATGAAAGAAACCTAAAAATGTCACTGCGGTTTAGTTGGGGTTTTAAATGTACGCTTTTTTTGAGTTGTAAAATAAACAGTTGTGTCCACTCCATCAATAAGTGTGTTAACTTAATAATGTCTCTAAAGTTTCCCCTTTTATATCCATAATTATTCAGCTAAAATGATGCCAGGCCAGATGCACAGTGTATTATGTCAGATGTATCCTCTTGGGCATCCTCTTATCGTCACACTCAAAATGTCACTCTTTTACTTTTTCTGCTGTTGTGTTGTGTCTTTGATTCGTGAATGAGGCTAGTCATGCTGTTTATTTGTGCTTCAAATCACAACAGTCGCTCTCTTTCTTGCACTCGACTGGGGAGTCGCTAATAATTAATGTCAGTTTTAAAATCTCTCTCAACATGCTCAAAGAAAGCGCCCCAGGAGACAATGAAGGAACATAAAAGCCTTGAAGACATCAATGAAAACCAAAGGACACAAAGAATAAAGTTTTGATTTGAGAGATTTAAATGCCTTTTTAGCTCTTACTTTGGAAAACAGTCATGACCCATTTTGAGAATCACTGCAACATTGAAAAGCAATAAAAGAAGTGGAAGATAAAAAAAGAGAGAAATATAGGTCGTGGCTCCAAATCCATGAAGTGGAAAGATTGCATAATATAGACATCATTTGTTGTGAGAACTTTAATTTGAGCTGTTATTACATTTTCCTAAGTACACTACGTTTTTAATTTATAGAAAACTGTATCATACATTTTTTCATTTGATTTTTATAGGCGCAGTGACAGTCTACGCTGCACATGGCTGATCTGGATCTGTGTGTGGGTGTAAAATGTTAAGTCGGTCGAGGACTAACTGAGAGTTGTGTTCAAATGTAATTGGAATTACATTTTTCATGCTTTCCCATTAGTCAGACTTGTATCGTCAGTCTTCTGTGTAATTAGTGGAACAGCGCTGTCTTCCACCGCAGTGCAACTGATGCACGCTCTCGTGACTTTTTACTCCTGCTCTTTCTGGGCGTCTGTATTGATCTCACTAACTAAATATTCACTTCTAAAAGCACATGTAATATTAAAGCCCCACCGACTACCATGTCTGTTTTTGTTTCAATGTTTTTATTGCACTAAAATGTATAAAACGCTGTGTTCCTACTGTGAGTGACCTTACATGTCCACAAAATGTGATTTAAATGCTTTTTTCCTTGTCTCCATGAAGGATTCTTATGCATAGATTTTACTTTCTATTTCCATGGAATCATGCAGGGGATTTTCCACCTCCAGAAAGTTACACGGTGTCACTTTAAAAGCAACTCATATCTGCAATTACTTTAGAAGAGGTAATTTTATTTGTATGCTCACTAATTTACTTATGGCATTTCATTAGGACAACATAAAAGGCTTTCTTCTAAAAAGACAAGACAAGATAATGAAAAGCTCAGAGCAGAACTCCTGAAACATGTCAGGTAAAAAAGCACAGAGCCGTTTTGCATTATCTGTCTTATCAGAAGAAAAATATATAACGTATAAAAAAAGAAGACAGAATTAATTTCCCAAATATAGAACGCATGTAATGTCCTTTTCAAGATAATCTCGCCATCGGTAAAGCATCAGTAAAATGAAAACAAAAAAACATACATGAAAGCATTCATTTACTGATTTAATGAAAGTATTAAAATGGGATCATTTACACTAGTTCATGACACTCAAAGGCAGTAGGAAGATGCTTTAATAAGCTTATTTTCAAGTCTAATGTGTATTTACTTAATAATTATCAGTATGTATCATTTTCATACATTTTGACTTTTTAAAAAACAAATCTGCAACTACCCAAAAACAGAACGTTTGCATATACCAACAATGTCATATTTTCACCCTTCCAATAGTCTTGACTTTGTTCAACCATCTAACTCGAGCAATTCCACAATTTTCGCCACAAATGGAAATACAAAAACTCTTTTGTTTATTTTTCTCATTCTCATCATGAATGTCCAACAAAACAGCTGGAAACATATTTGCACATTTTAGTAATTACTATTTTATTTATCATGCTGATTTGCACTCATATTTTTTCCACAACAATCCACAATTTTATGTCACCTCCTTGTGTTGTGTGGTTGTATGTTTGTGCATGGACACTAGATGGCACTGTAGACATTTAATCTTGTCTTGATGCTCTTTCTGCACAGAATCCCACACAGACTTTCATTATGTGAGATTAAGCCATTTTCTAAAAAGCTTTAACATGTGAATTCAGTCTTAGGCATGATTGTGTGACTCTTCCATATCTGTAACAGGAGATGTTACCTTTATTATTACATTTTTCTCTCGTTGCCCCAGCCTGAAAGCTCAGCAGCAGGAAAATTGGACGTATCCCCAGTGATCTGTTCGTATATTACCGTCCTCCATGCACTATTCCCGCTGCTTTCAAAGGTCTTATTCGATATGCCTTTCTTTATGACTATCAAGCAGATGCACGCAGTTATAGACGCTAAATCCCTCGACTGGAAAATGGCACGATGTTAAAAGATACATGCTTTATTAATATTGAGTAGGATTTGAAAAATAGAAGCACTCAGAAAGAAAAGACCTTCACCATATTGACCTGAGCTCGCAGTGATAAGTGCCCTGCTCCGGACTCACGGGACCTATAGTTTCGTAGATTATGTCATTTGAAATAAAAAAGCATAACACAATAAAATAAATCCTCTCAGTGTTAAAAAACCTACGACCTTCAAATATTGATCCCTTCTCACTAGTCCTGTAGGTCCATCTTACATTTCCATTATTAAAGGTGCACTATGTAACTTTTCTGGTTGAGGGTCAGCCTACTGCTTGTGTCCATGGACATGTTTTTGCTTTGCCTAGAACAATGGTTCTCAAACTTTTCACATCAAGTACCACTTAAGTATGCATTGCCTATAAAATCAGGACAATTCTTTATCTGTAATAGTTGCGGAATATGTTTACTTTTTACACTAAAAGTTACATTTATTACAGTTTTCTGCTTCTGTAGCTGTACTTTTAAGTATCAAATTGAGTATTTCTTCCACTGCCATTATGTAACAAATTCATATGCATTCATTTAGTTATACATCGTATCTGCTTTACTGTGGTAGAAATGCCACATTAACTCAGAATGATGAGCTGTTTATCATAGTTGGAAAAATCACCATTGTATGTGCTGTGTCCAGTGTGTCAGGATGAACAGCGGCCTGCTTGTACTGCTCTAGGCTACTTTAAACACTACTAAGAATATACACTGTGTTCATTGTGTCACTATAAAACCCACTTTAGCTCGCCTCAGCCCCTAGCTTCTGTTACTCAGCCTGCCACCTGCACCAATAAAACTGTGATGTTTATCCACACTAATTAGGGAACTTCATCTGAAGAGCTTTGTGTAAACTCATGCATCCAAGATGCATAAGAACTACACAAGACATAAACCCTGAACGCAAGGATTTTACTCTTATTGCTTACATTGCTCATAATAATACAAAATCATGGATGGTTTTGGATGAATACCACGAAGCTGCCACAGATGGTTTCCACAGGAAAATGCCTTCTCAGCAAAAATTGTGGATACGAAAGACCTTGAAAAACTATGACAGGGCAATTTCACTTGGTCTAACGAGGAGTAAAAATAACAATGTGAGACGTGCCAGGAATGGGAACGGTGAAAAAATTCAGGATGAGGGAAATTAAATTGTTAATTAAACATTTTGACAGCCTCATAGCATAAGTGCCTTAGTCATTTTTTTGTCCGGATTGAGTAATTTGACTCATTCTACTCTCCAGACCCTGCTGCCTCTGTAGGTGTCATTGGTTCAATCCAATCAAACATTTTTTACTGCCAAAAACACAAACCGCATAAGTCATCTCCTTGACTTGCTCGCTTTGTGCGCCATAGAAACACATGAAGTCCCTGCATAAACAGTCTCTGCTGGCTCAAATTTAAATATCAGGTTTTTATCTTGTCTGGTTATGTTTTTTCATTTGACTTCAGCCTTCTAGATTCAAACTATTATTTGAATTGTGACTTCGTTTCACCTATTTTCATCACATTTCTATGTTAAAGTAGAGGGAACCAAAGCAAAGGAGGCTAACCATTTAGTAGAATAGTTATATTGTACTATTTATTTATAAAAGTTGAGATGATTTTGAATTTAATCATATCTATGCTATTTACATTTTAATAAAGAAAAACACACACAACAGATATATTGAAACAGCCGATTATATTTTTCATCCAGATGAATTTCACTTAAAGGGCCTTTCTGTTCTTTCTTCGTCTGAAAGTTAATCATTTATGGCGCTGTCCTGGTTTGGCTGGTCTAGTAGAACTTTACTGTGCCAAGATGTGTCAGGCTGGAATCTGCTGTTATTAATGGGAAATAATGACTTCCACATTTTAAACACAATCCGTCACATATCTGTATTTTAGGTTAAATGTCTCTGCAACCAAGTTAATGCAGCGGAAAATGTGTCTCTGAGGAAAGTGCATGTTCCTCTGGCCTTTTATCCTGTCTGTGGTCCACACGGTCATTCAGAAGCGTTCGGCGCATTAGTTAAATGGCTTCACTGATGTATGGAGTTCACTGTTGGGAATACAAGAGCTGCAGCGACAATTGAAAGGAATAAATGGGCTATTTTTGTACTGAGACGCTTCTTAATGTAGTCACTGTTTTGAGCTGTAAAGAAAAAAAAATCCACTTTCTTCTGGAACAATCCGTCTTGTATCAAACCTGAGGTGGGTGTCTTTAGCTTTGTCCGGGGCTGCAGTTGAATATTTACATTTGAGACTGAAACATTTCTTTTTCACATAAAGTTCATTATTATTATTACAAAATTGAAGCTTTTGGGATTGAACTATTGAGACTATTAATAATGTCAAATTTGGTTTTAATTATTAATATTGTAATGACATGGCTTTGGCCCCATTTATTCTTCAGATTTAGAAGATGATCAGAATATTGCAGAATAATATATTTTTCTTTCTTGGCAGTAGGGCTGCATCATATAACCCAATCCAATTTCAGTTGCAATTTCAATGGTCACAATTTGCAAGCGAATTATCTAAGCATCTTAATTTCCTCTGCAAAGAACAATATATTAACGTGCTCTGTAGTTTAGACCTCTACAAACATGCTCTGAAATATTACTGCACTTTCAATCGTTCATCTGCTTAAAGACGTGATGTAACGGGGCTCCTGAACAGATAGATATGCTTTTACTCAAACATTTATTAAATATATTCACCAAGTGATCTATGCGTCTTGCAGAGTCCACTCAGAGTCACTGTCCGCTGATGGATTTGCAAAGAGGCCTCTTGCCTAACAGACCACTCTGCTACATCCTTGAATTGTAAGTTTGAAGTGACTGACATGATTGTTTGTACACAGCTGATTGATCCTAAATACACCAGTGTACGAGTGTGTAACCACTTGAAAGTGCGGTAATTGCAGCCCCAGCCTAAGCTCTTTGATAGTAGCTGTAAGATCTTCTGTTTGGGTCGTGCCTGCTCTTCATGCCGTGAAGGACAGTCCATTCATTCATGTCAGTCCCAGACGCCCAGTGCTCTTCAAACAACAGTCCCAACAAAGGACATAGTCTGTGACTGGAGAAGTGGCAGAGATGTGTGTTGCATTAGATTAAAGCCAGTGTTGAGAATATAGTGTGTGGGAGTTCTTTTGTGCCAGTCTGTAGCTGTGTCTGTCATGTGCATGTATATGGGATCATTGACTCCAGGGGAAAACCCAGCCGACATTATGCCACTGTTAAACGGAGTACAAAGGCTCAAAGTGTTTCAGACCTCTGAAGCTCACAGATCAAATATGTGAATGTGACCAATGGGCACATACAGATCTTTTGTCCTTGTATTGAACCAGAGAACCAGGTAGTGTGGCGTGTGTGCTATTTTCACTGTGATTACCGGTAGTCATTTTATCAGCAGATCGCCTTTGTGTGAACTAAAGTGATTCTGTTAATGAGGTGCACTATGTAACTTTTTGAGTGAGGGTCCGCCAGCTGCTTGTCTCCTGGAATGTCCCATAGTATGGTATTAAACACATCTATCTCCATTAGGCTGGTCAAAAGTTACGAAAATCAGACAATGCATAATCAATCAATAGTAATAAATACTCAAATTAGTACTCTAAAAAGTTTTAACAGAACAAAATTTGACCTTGCCTGAACAATTTTAAAATGATCTTTATCTTATATAAGACCACAGGGTTTAATAAAGAAAGTATAATCTACTGTGTAAAACATTTACCTGTAAAAGAACATTTTAGTTATAACTGTGGTATAATCTGTATTGAGCCTCAAGCCTCTTCCTTAGTATCAAAACCGAGTTTGAAATGTTAGTATCCTGACAACACTAATCTCCATGGAGACAAGCAGGCAAAGCACTTGGCAAAATGACAAGTCAAATCTGTGGAGAGGCGACTCACCGTAAAGAAAATGCATGTCTTTATCAATTTAAACACCTGTAACTAAACAAATGCAAAATGGGTGTTTGATGCATTACTGTGGAACATTCCAGGTAAACACAGCCATGAGACAAGCAGGTGGCAGACCCTCCACCAAACAAAGTTACATAGTGCACTTTTTAATAATCACTTTTTCCCTGTTTCCCTTTTTCACAGTTTCACTCATTTTATTGAGGAAATGGTTTACAAGTCCACCAAAGATTGTACATTCCATTGCTCATCTTTTTGTTTCCATCCCCAGCTCCTTTGGGACTCGCCACTGAATGTCCACTGAAAACTGCACTCACATCCACACCGCCTGTAATCTGCTTGGTTTATTATTCACACTGTTTCCTCTCTTTCAGGTCTTTTAGACTGTGGTTGAACATAAATTCCGCACCGATTATTGTCATTCCTTTGCTGGTTTGTCAAAAACTAGTTTGAAATGTGCTCGCTGCCACCACGTTTGTTGTGTGGGAAGATTCAAATGCAGGCATCGTGAAGAAATGTAAATAAATACCCAAAGGATTATGGCAGCAGCATAATTCCTACAGATTTCTCCGCAGTTTCAACTCACATTTCCCAGTCTGTGCTGGATCACTGTATGAATATTTAAGCCAGAAAGTGAGTTTTGGCTGCAGAGCTAATATGCTTCTACAGAATAGTCATACTCAGAAGATGTCCTTATTTTATCTGACATTTAAAACTTGCTTTGATTCAATAGAACAGTTCGGTTGGATTTGTAAAGGCGAGTTTAGTATATTTGTACTGTTATGGAAAAATATCATTTTGACCTTGTGTTTCGTGACATTGTAGACTTTCCATCTCCAATCCGAGCCTGATTGTGCTGTTTGTGTATTCCTGAATTCTACATGTCTGCTACGTCTCCTTTTGATCAAAGTCCTTTCTCTGTCTGCTTGGGGGGCTTCCTGGGGTGCCCTGGCCAAGCCTAGTTTTGGGCTTTCACGCCTCTGTATTGTTTTCTTTCAGGGGTCCGGGATGGGCCTCTTTGCAACACCTCGCCTTTGCCAGGGCATTGTCCCTCTCCAGACAATCAGAATGTAACTTCCATCAGCAACTTTCTACCCTTTTGTTCCTCAGCTGGCCAATCATGTTCAAGTATGATATGTCATGTGATTTGTTCAACCTGTGGTCTATAAAACACACAGGATTCCTTTATGTGGGGCCCTTGAGACTGGAAGGGACCCTGTGCCTGCTCCCTCTCGGGAGCCGGTACTTAGATTAATTCTGATTGTACAGCAGAATTAAACCATTCACTTTTGAGAAAAGACAACTCTGTACTATTGTTTTTACTATATTTCTTGATAATTATTACTTACGTTTTTCCACAACAGTACCTAATGAGAATAATATAAATAAAGTACATTTACCATAAACATTTGTACTCAAACAGTATCTTTGGAGTTCAGATCTGTGTATTTTTGAGTCGCAAGCTTTCAGGGTGGTTAGCATCTGTTGTACATGTGATTCAGTTCCTTTATTGACTTGCTCAGTTAGAAGTACAGTTGTGGTAGAAGTGCATTGTGGTCCTTCAATTATCGTTAAAACAGCTGAAGACGAGCTCAAGCTGCATTATTTATCTGCTCGCCTGCATTCAATGGGCCTGGATACTGAATGCGTTTTCCTCTGTGATGAAAAACTTGGTGCCTAACTCCAGCTACAGAAACAAATCAATGTCATTCGGCCTGATCAAAGACTGGGACACATCCCAAACTGCACCAGGCAACGTTTAAAATATTTAAAAGCTCCAGCGGAAGATACACTAGAAAGACCCACTTGCCAGTCTAGTATTTTACAACCTATTATGTAACAGTTCCCGTTTTATTGTGCCAATCTACATTCATCCCACAAACCACATGGTGACTCTCTGACCCTGCCCATTCTTTCATATTCAAATGTTCTTTCAAATTTTAGATTTCTTTGGCAGTTCAAATGATGTTTTCTGCTCAAAGCCTTCCTTTGCACATTCGAAAGTTATTTGATGTTCTTTACCAATTAGAATCATATTAATAATGTAGTAGTACTGTGGAACTGTGTTGCATTCACGCATTGCACTGATGGTACGGTCACTGGAGTTGTTTGTTTCAATTCTTGATAAACACAACATATAAAAATCATAAAAGACGGAATCATTACACAGTCTTCTGATCTTTCAGGATGCTGGAGTTGTTTTCATCTTTTCTCATGCTACAGCAGTTCTCTCCGCCTGGGCCCAAAGTGCATGTATTGGTCATTAGTGAGTGGCACCAAGAGTACGTCCTGTATCTGTGACGCTGTGTATGCCCCGTGACCCCCATAGTACTGTAACTGCCCTAAGAACACTGAGACTTATCGGAATCCATTCATGCGCATCAAAGTTGGAAGTGAACATTTAGCAGTGTCAATGAAAGTTCCAACATGCCTTGTGGCAACAGTTACCTGGCTGGCTGAGCTGGAGGATCATCATTATTATCTACAATTTGGAGAATAACAGCCACAGGCCTAAAAGTGTCTGTAGTTATTTCTCAGAAAAGCAGAAGCAAATAGTTTCTCTCTGAATTGGGCCTGTATGTCATCTCCAGGTTATCAAAGAGATCCTATCTGACTTTCTCCCCATCAAACCAAAGCGTCAGTGAATCTAAATTGTCCATAATAATGTTTAAATGTCCATGTCTTTTTATATTACATATTAAACACGTTTTTATAGGAGAAAGAACAAAAACAGACAAAAAACCTTGTCACTATTTAATTCATTGTGAGTGTGATCTGATAAGGAAGGAATATACACACATTATAAGCTATTTGATTTCATTTAAAGATAAAGTGTGCTGCAGCTACTTCACCATGTTTGCACTAATTAAGATAGAAGAGGAAAATATTGGGTAAGTTTCAATGAAGGAGATTTTTATAGTTTAGTAGATTTTCTGTGTCCATCCTAAATTACTGTGATGCTGTGGATTCTTGGGTAAAAGAAACCTGTATCATAGCTCATATTAAGTGTGTTGGAAGGGAAAGTAAACAGTGGACCAAGTCTACTCTTGGACCTGGATCGCCTTCACAAGAACATGGACTGCAGAAGTACATTTGTAAAATTATGTTTAAAGTTGAAACTAAAATATTGCTCTTTCTTGACATTCTGTCTCATATTTGAAGAATTAATTAAAACATTTAGCGGTGGAACTGAGGGAATACATCAACAAGGCCATAAAGCTGGAAAAGATTTATTATTTGCTTGTACTTGTATTTAACAACTGTTAAGTAGATTAGTTGGCAACTTTTCAATGAGAAGCCTGGGTATAACAGACCTTCAGAAACTCACTTAATCTATCTTGCCACCACCTGCTTTTAGAGTCCATCCAGCACAGAAAGTTACTGCCAACAAGATGAAGATAATCTAAGGACATATTGCTTATGAAAGAAAGTTCTTCTAGACAAGACAATTCATTGTGGTGGCCTGCCAAAGATCTGATTTCATGATGTTGCCTCAGATAAATAATGAGACATAAAGTCACTCTACTGATTAAGAGTCTGGGCTTGAACAGTTTGTTTTCCAAAATAGACTGAAGGATACTTCAGCCCTGTTCTGTACAGTTTACAAACTAGTTTCAAGTTTAGGTTTTACTAAGTTTCCTCAATTTTTTGCTAAGGTTTGAAAGTCATACATTTTGTGTCAAGTCATACCTGGGACCCAGTCATACCTGGGACCCCACCTGTCCCACCTGCTGTCCACAGTAGAGCTGTAATCGGGCCATAAAAGTTATGCCCAACTGGTCTGAATTTACCGTGCCAGCCTCGAGTCCAGCCCGAGATCGACCGGAGCCCGAGTAAAATGATAAACGGGTCCCGTCGGGTTCGGGCAAAGATCTTCAGCTCGAGTCCACAGGTAGTTAGAATCACCAGCGTTAGATCACAGAAACTACAACTCTGTCTTTTACAGTAACTCTGATCTCACACCTGCTTGTGAGATGCTGTTTATATTTAAGTGCAACACTTTGACTCAGTGGTTTACACTCTTGCCTCAAAGCAGAAGGTCAAGAACGGGGCTTTTCTGTGTGAAATTTGCATGTTCTACTCAGAGCCAAAGTCCAATATAAAACACTTGCCATGTCCAGCAGCTTTCCTGGGTTCTGTTCTGACCTGGGTCCTGTCGCGCAGTGGGAAAGGCTTTGGTCTGACGTCTGTTCTGAGGTCAGATCAGGAAACATGAGAAAGTTTCCCTGTGATAAAAGTGGACACAGCGCGGTGTGGTTGGACTGCTAATGTTCATGTCGGAAAGGCCAACCATCTCTCTTTCTCACAGAAATGTAGTTCTAGATGTTGATGTGCAACAAAATCCAGTTCTGCTTTAAACAGATTTCCCCAGCATGTTGAATAATGTGTGTCCAGTGTGAATGCAACATACAGCTCTGTAAAAGCTTTTGGTAAATTGATTCCAATTTAACAAAAGTCTAACTTTCTTTGGCCTATCTGTTACCATTAGTAAATGAAAAGCTGAATGAATGGCCTAATATTTAAATCTACTGATAAGTTCTAAACTTGAGTAATTTGTAAAATAAAATTGGAACATGATCAAATAAAAGTCATTCCTACACGTTTCGTTAGCTTTGATACAATTGAAATCCAAGTTGACTAGCCGTTTCCTTTCCAGTCCTGTTTAAAGGCACTGATTTGTTTTAGGAAACCATTATAATGTGATGTAGTGTGTGCACTACTGGGGTGACAGGTAATTTACTCTGTATCTGAGATGATTTGACAGTGTGCGCCGACAACCTTTCTGTGAGGAGGATAATAGAAAATACTAAACCAACCATCATTCATGTTCTCTGCGTTTGATTTGTCTGTCTCTGACATTCAGAAATTAGTCTGTGTACATTGGACCTGTGACATTAATCTTCAGGTGTACACTCCTTTCAGCATATTAATGGCTGAATTTAAAATAATAGGGATTTTAAAACGTAATCAGCCTAGACAGAGCGAAATCTTGTGTCTGCAATTTGTGCTTGAAAAAAGTGGTCAACAACATCCCAACTTTGAAAAGTATAAGATAAAGTAAATGTCACGGTTCATTTGAGGATTTTAAAAGTGTACTATAAAAACAAATAAGTAGTTTGCAAAGGCCAACTCCGGTAGATGAAAAGCCTGTGGTTATTTATGGTTTGTTAGGTTGTTAGGTTTATACAAGTAAAGTTTGTCTGCTAAACTCAAGTTATTTTTGCATGTTTCTTTCAGGATGTTATAATGTAGAATTGTGTGTCAATTTCTTCATCTAAATTTAATGCAAAGAGTTGGATGTTTATTATTAAAGTTTTTAGTTGTAAATATGCATATTCATCGTCGTGTGTCGCACGTTAATGCCAAAGGAAGTTCCTAGTTTGTGAATTCTGTTCACTGACAATGGCAATAAACCTTTTCTGATTCTGAAATCTTTTTCTTCCCAGATTTTTAGACTTCTCCCAAAGACGTTGGGTTGTCTGAGAATTAGACTTCTCCCAAAGACGTTTGGTTGTCTGAGAATTACCAGAATAGAAGTTTACGAAATTAAGGAAATTTGGTATTTTTCAATAGTTGTACCTTGCCAACAAGACATACTGTAGGCCTACATGTTTATATGAATTACTACAAGCAAACATTTTGGCAATAGGGTTCAATGCTGTCGTACAGTATCAACATATATCAGAATGTCCTAACTTTGTTGTTTATAATATGAGGATACAAGTTGATCTTCCAGCAGTGTTTCCTGAGAAAAGAGTCTGTCCTCTGTGGTCTGCAGCCCCAGTGGTGCGTGCCCAGGTCTGATGGCCACACCTGCTCCTATTCAGAGGCCACAGTTCCACCAAACCCACGCCAGATGTTTCCTTTCAAAGGCTGTGCAGATCAGAGAAACCAACCACACGCGTGTTCTCAGAAGTTCTGCACCACAAAAATATCAACTATACTTCTCAGGTTTTAACAAATGATGTGTTGGAAATTGTGAGGTTGGCTCTTAACCTCTTGATCTGCTTCTAACCTGCAGTTATCAGGATATCCTGTGTTATCATGTTTCTCAGGACAACTCTGAAAGACTAATCAGCAGTCATAACTCGTCAACCAATGTGATGCGATTACTATTCTAATCTATTAAATGGATCGGTAAACATTCTCTTATCTAATCAAAAATGTCTCACCCTTTACCACTTAAAGGACATGTATTACCATATTATGAGGCATTGAAAGTTCAGTCTTAGAAGGTTCTGCAGTGAAATGTTGTTACGGACAACTCATAAATCATTTTCAGTTCAATGCATTATGATGTTGAAACACAACAACAATGTTATCTTGTCCCGAAATGTGCCAGAAAACTATGCAAAATTATAAGGTCAATGATTTCAGCTTCTCTGCACAATCACATCAGATAAAGTGGCTCATCGCTCAGCCAGTCTTCATGAATAAAAGCAAATCCGTTCTGCCTATATTTGTAGTCAAATCGGGGATCAGTCTTCCTTTTATTAAATCATAATGGTAAACCCTGACTCATTGATAGATCATTTATCGAAAGAATGAGGAGGCGCATACTGACACAATCGGGTTCTGTTTGTCCAAGTTTACAGAAAAGTTTTCTACAATACAGTTTTAGGATGTGTTCTTGGGGTGGGTGATACTGTATGCCCAATTATGTAGTTGGCTAACAAAAAGCACCTGCTACTTCAGAGCGTTCATTCTTCTTTGTGATTGGTTCATTCCTGTCCCTCACTCGGAACATGACAAACGCTGACCAATAGAAAGAGTGGATGGGGAAAAGAACAGGATCAAACGAGTCCAGATCAGAACTAAAATGGGCTCGGTTGTGAACACAGAGCCTTAATTGTACCTTCATAGTATATTTTTAATCATAAGACCGATCTGAGATATTCACAAAAAGAAGTTTGGCAATTTCAGGTTTGTGGCGCTGTGAGACGTGGCTAAAGCTTCTGCATTTATTTCACTTCTCTAAGCCTCTAAACCTTGTTTTAACGTCTCTTTATCGGCTCAACATATATGCTGTTATCTCTGGATTTGTGGCGGTTTATCACAAGATCAACTCAGTGTGGTGTGAAATTATTATTTTCTTTTTACATCTGCAATCCGTATTGTTTTCACCTGAATCTGCGTGGCGGATCCTCCTTTGCTAAAGCAGACACTTGGAGCCGAACATGGCTGGTCCATTTGGGAGCTGGAAGCACCTCGAGTGGGCCATTTGCTTTGGACTCGCAAATGGCCCAGTACACTTTCAGACCATACTTATCCCTTCCTAGCAAACCCATGTAACTTAGGCTAAAAAGCCTGAATCACAATATCACCAAAATATTGTCACATGGATCAGCTCATGATCCCATTTCTAAGTGTTTTAAAATGAACGCTATAAGCGCGGCCTCTCTGATATGAATCTAAACATGTTTCATTATGTAGAATCGGTGGCTACAATGCAGATGGTGCTGTGTTTTGGTCTCTTGCAGGTGATTCATAAGATCATTGTATGAACCAAATGGAAACAATGGCTTATTAGGCACCAAATGCTGGACCATGTGTTCTATTTCCTTCATTATTTCATTAAGGAAACATTGCATCTGGTTGTGCCCAAACTCGGGTGCCGTGGTGACTGGTGCTGCTGCCATCTGGTGTCAATATTTAACCACAACTTGTGTGCACTGCACATTTCACAGGACTAATACAGCAGCATGTGGCCCAGCAGAAAGACTTGCAGTTTGTTCATTAAGGGATGTGATACAAGAGCAGAGGAAATGTTTAATACTGGCAACCGTAACAGTATGTTACAAAAGAAGGGCTGTTTGAAAATCCCACCACTTGAAACACATGTAGCACTTGGACAGGTGCATTCTGGTTATTGATGGTGTCCTGTGCTGTGCGCCTCAGATGTCCATCACTAACTGCTCTTCCTGTCTATCTGCATCTCTTATAATCTACTCCTGGGCTTCATTTGTAATGCACTAGTTACAGGAATGCTTTTGGACTGGTCTCATGAGTTGGGGAAACGGAACAGAAGGTGCTGGATCCCTCCCATTTCCAGATAGTTTATCATTTCCAGATAGTTTCTAGTTTCCAGATTAATTAAATCTTTCCTACTTTCCTACTTCCTGATCTGCTCTTAACACCATCTTTCTGGATCCTAATTCCGGGCATTTTTATGGTTTGAAGTTCAGTTTGATAATCACCTCTAGCTTCTGTGGCAGTCCTGGTGGATATTAAAAAAGTAGCATGTCGAAAAATCTGCAGCCCAATTTAAAATCCAATATAGGATCCTTGGAGCGGTTCATTACAGTAATAAAGGAGTGTGTGTGCGGACTTGTTCTCCTCTTTGGAAATAGACTTCTCATGAGAGCACGAGCTATATTCAAAATGTACATATGGAATAAGACCTTTATAGAAGGGGTGTTTGTTTTGCTTGTTGGTTTTTAAGCAATGATACAAAATCCAGGCAGGCGTCAGTAACAAATGAGTTAGTTATGTGCTTTACCTCAGACCAACTCTGTTTTCTCTACATTTGTATGCCATAAGTCTAATCTAAAACAGTTATTGTTCCACTGAAAATATACTGTAACAAAGGGTCTGCATATGTTGGAATTATTGATGATGATAATGATAATTTTACACAAACCAGAAATTGACAGGAAATGAATCTCTTTGGACACTCATTCCATCCAAAGTTTATGAGAAACAACTTTTTTGACCCTCTAAACCAGGCATGTCCAAACTACGGCCCGGGGGCCAAATGTGGCCCTCAGATAAATTTTTGTTGGCCCCCCAGCTCCCTGCTAAGTTGGTCCGAACAACCAAAAGTAGTACTTTTTACAGTAAAATTGGAAACATTCAAGCATTTTGATGTTATACAAACCTAATATTAATGTTCCAAGTCTTAGTTAAGGTGTGGAAGCTCATCAAAACAATGTCAAATGCAACATTTTGAATGATTCACTTAATTGTCGGGTTGTCAGTGGCCCTCTGCTCCGTATAAGTTTCAAAATGTGGCCCTCATTGAAAAAAGTTTGGACACCCCTGCTCTAAACACTAATTGTGACATTAGATGAGTTTTAGCTCAGGGTAATTTCCTAGTGTGACATCATCAATCACAAACAGGAAGTATAATTATAAACCTAAAACATTCTGGGATCAAATTTGTATAATTTTTGGTTAACATATTAACTATATTAACTGCATTTTAGTTAAATGAGTAGTAGTAGTAGTCCAACTTGTCATAGGCACTTCCTCACTTTTAAATGAAGGACCATCTTGGCATTTGTTTACATTTTTTGCAGCACCACTCTGTCCAGTGTAGATGCATCTTGACAGTCTTGTGAACTGGGAGAGGTTGAGTCAGTCTCTCACGTAAAGCTTTGCTAACATGGTTTACATAACTGCGATGGTGAAGAAATATTTTGACAGATGTAGTAGCACAACCGGGTCAGGTCCATAACAGTCTGCATGTGTGAGTTATCCCACCTCAGGGACGCGTCTGCGAAATGGCATGTGAATAATACATGCACTATTGATAGTTGCTTGTGCTGGCTGCTATGTAAAGAGAACAAAATGTAGCTTTGAATGTCTTTTGTCGCAAATTCAACCGTAAATGTGTTTTTATACACTGTTATACTACGTAGCCAGACAAAATTGTGGCTCATTAAAAGCTCAGTGGGGTATCGCTATCAGCAAGTTTAATTTTAATGATAGCCTCGGAGAAAATTGCACTTTAAGCACCTCAGAAAACCTGTTTCTATTTTAGTCGAAGATGCAGACATTATAGAAGATTCTAAGCATCATTTCATTTGTGGCGGTGCAGAAAATACTCTGAGTAAAATAATTACACAATTATAATATACTAGGCAGTTTGAAACGGCAAATAAGTCTGATGTGGCAATCAGCAATCAGCATGTAAAAGTTGGAACATGCTTTAACAAACCTACTTTAGCAGCAAGTGAAGTGTTTTAGAATGGTCTTTGAAATAAGACTGTGTTGGATATCAAGATTATTCTGTTAATTAATAAATGGGATTATTCAGGTCTCAATATTATCTTTTAAAAGAATTAAAAAGAGAATTATAAAAGTATATAGTTAGGATTTTAGAGGTGAAAATAATTAATTTCGATTAAATGTATACTACTATTTAAACCCAAAAATGCGTTTTATCTAGCCTATGTATATGTCACATTATTTTCATGAAAGTGGTTTTAATAATCATAAAATGTTGATGTTTCTTCATCAACATTAGCAACCTAAATGTACTTAAGTAAATGTTTGAGACAAAAATAGCCTACCAAGTTACTCATGGCCTTCTCTTTTAACTACAGGCATCTATGTTCAGACATGTCATTTAGCTGGACAGGTTGGTCTTACCTGTCCACATTTGCAGCTGATTATCCCATGCAGAACCAGCACGGCTACATGCCTGTGAGTGATTTTGTGTCAGACTGTTGGTGAAAGACGGCTGCTGTCAGAGTGATGGCCTGAGCGCTTATGGGCCTTAACAGAAGCCTCGTCCTGCCACTTCAGCGCAGCACCTTTCCACACCCAGAAACAGTGAAAAACATACATTATATTCAGCGTGTCCCTTCCCCTCTCTCTCCTGTCAAGCTCGAGCACCAGACGCAGTCAGACCAGCAGCGGCATGTTTAGCTAATGTGCACAGGAACAGTGCCAGGGATTTGCATCAAGAATGCTGAATCTGGCTGTGAATGAAGTACAAACATGATGGAGGAGTCATGTGGTTGCTGGTTGCCTTATTGAAAGTAGATACTCATTTGAGCACAATAAAGTGACGCCTCCTGAATAGTTTGAGTTTAGAAAGGCCTTGATCTATATCAGAACTGGTAATAATATTACATGATAATATTAAAGAAACGGCAGTTGTTTTGTGTTAAAAATAGGGGGGGAATATACATATTCAGAAGATATCGTATCAATCAAACAGAAATGTGTTAAAATATGTCTTTAAATGTATGTTTTTAATTGTTGTAATTAGCAAGACATAAAATGACCAAACAAAAGTGCAGACATGTTATATTATAAACAATATACTCAAAAACAGCATTCACTTCATTATCAATATTTCGATTATCAGCCCACCTTTAGTTGAAAAATGAATTCTAATGTATTTAAATGTATATCGTTTTTTAACAACATTGTGGCATTGAAATCAGTAGGCAATCGGGTATCAGGCCGTGACATTACAACAGGCTGTAGAGTGAAAAGTCAGCTTTGAAATCTTGACAATTCGAGACAAATTGTGATTATAGTTGCGTACATACATATTCTCATGACACCTGTGTAAACGTGTGCTATAGCCTAGTTTCAAGTAAATGAAAATGGTTCTAGGATCGCACTCTCAAAAACGCATGCAGGCCACTTCTCGTTAAAACGTTTGCATCAATTTGAGCTATTTGTGGAAGATCACTCGAGATAATGAAGAGGAAACAGAAGCCAGACACACTAGGAGGCAGGCTGTGATGACCCGGACCTGAAAGGAAAATAGGAAAGAGAAATAAGTTCCAACATGAAATCCAGTGCTTTGTGTCTTCTTGTGCTTTTGTGTTTTTTTTGCAGACAGCAGGAGTTGGTGCATTAGTGAAGCTCTGGTAAATTGGCTCTTCTCTCTAGGAGTCTCAAGGGTCTTTCTGATATTTGTGCTCCACTTTCACTAACCCCCTTTTCCTGCTCAGCCTCTCAATCCTCTGATGATTTTGCCTCCCTTTCCGCGTCTCTATCTAAAATATAAACAGATTAAAAATAGGCAGGTTGTCTTCATACTTCTCATTTCCCTTTGCAGCGTACGTTCCCCTCACTGGAGTGTGCTCTTCTGACTGTTGAGCCCTGCAGATGGACATGGGGAAGGAAGGCTCAAGGTCAAATGTTACCTCGTCCTGTCTCTCTTCTCTCTGTGGGCTCTTGTGTGTTTTCTGCCAAAACCAACTCAAGAAGCATAGAACAACACACCCATATTCATATTATTATAATGGGAAGTCTAGTCATATTTTTTTTATATTTTCCTCAAAGAACATTTTAGGAATGTATCAAAATATTATGGACTTTTTGAAACCTTTCAAACGCATCAAAACTAGCCATGACTTTGGACATCAAGTCCTCCAGTATTCTGCAGTGGGTTAAAACAATATGCTGCAGTCCTCAGAATGTTCGTGCTGGAAAATGTACTGAACTTAGAAATTGACAACTCAATTTCCAGGTTCCATTTCTTATAGAGAATAAAAGCACATTGACGTAACAAAGTCTGAAAAAGCAATTTGAATAAAAGCAAGCATTAAAGGATTATATTAATAGATACATTGGACATTAAGGAAGGTGATATGAATAATGAGCCCATTTTGTACTTTCAGAAGTACATTTAGAAATC